>JWIW01000084.1:529063-808278 GCA_000966855.1 Fusarium sp. JS1030
ACCTCTGGAGAAGAGTATAGCAGTTAGTTTTAGTTGATCAATGGATTTATTGTGTTTTTTTTACGGTTAGTAATAGTAAGGGTGTCAAAAAGTGGTGCACATACTTGGATGGTGCACAAGCTTATCATATACGTTATAACAAGCCATATAGGCTCTCAATATTAGCTAAGGCAAAGACCTTAATAATATCGCCGCTAACAATAAGGTTACATATCTTATTAAATTCCATTACCTCATACTTCTCGCAAAGGTAAGTACTAACTTCAGCAAGATCCACGCTATCTCAAATAAGATAAATCTACTGAAAGGCCTTAAGCCCCGCCAAGAGCGATAATTCAACGTGGTTAGAGGAATTGGCAAGCTTGGCGAATGTGGTGATGCCTAAGGGTCTGCTGATGAGACGATGAATCAGGTTGAAGTCGATGGGGAAAGGGGAATAAGTCGAGGTGTCTGGCGGGGCTAGGCTGAGAAATTGGTCATGTAAGGACTCGCAGGGCAGCGCTGGTACTCACATCTGAGGGGGGGGAAGGATGCCGGATAGGCACACATAGCAGGTAGAAGAATGAGGGGTGCCTTGGAAGGCGAACACGGGGAGGAATTGCCGTGTCGTGAGGATTTCGGAAATCCGCGCAAAACGGAAATATGCGCCTTAGCTTGGATACATCCATCATCCTTGGGCCAATCACTGCAGACAAGACTACGTCGTAGAACGAGTATAAAACTAATGAGGGAGATAAAAATGGTTCATCGTGTTGATGCATTGCCTACTAGGTTTTCCTCGATAAGTCCGATAACACATTGGGGTTTCTTCAACTACAATTATCACGATGAGTACACACACTGTTGCAATATTGACGGTCCGATCATCTTCTATCCAATCTCCTAATCTGGACTCACTGACCGATACAATCAGTCACCCCAAGAGGCTAATTCAAAGCCCACGTTTTCCATCCGTCAAGTTCCCGTGCCGGTCCCAGGCCCAAATGAGGTTCTCATCCGCCTATCTCTGACTGGTCTATGTGGCTCTGACTATGCCATGGCCGTCGGTCACATGGGACCGGTAGGCACAATCCTAGGCCATGAAGGAGTCGGGCGCATCGCAGCTCTCGGGTCCAACATTGAAGCCCATGATCCCTCCGTACAGATCGGTCAACGCGTCAGCGTCGCCTGGACTCGAGACATATGTGGTTCGTGCAACTTCTGCACTGATTTGGTGCACGAGGGTGAAACTCGGTGTGCACAGGCTCTCCATTCTGGAAAGGCATATGACGGCACATTTGCCGAGTATACGCTTGTCCCGCTACGCTATCTCACCCGCATACCTCATGAGTTTGATGAGATACCGGATGAGGAGATTGCGCCGGTTCTTTGTGGCGGTGTAACCGCGTACAAGGCCATCAAAGGCTGTAACCTCCCACCTGGCCAATGGATCGTGGTTTCAGGTGCGGGCGGAGGTGTCGGTTCTCTGGCGGTTGCGTTTGCTAACGCCATGGGGTATCGCGTGATCGCAGTAGACGCTGGGAAAAACAGAGAAGCCTCCTGCAGAGAACAAGGAGCCGAACACTTCATCGACGTCACCCAGAAAGACCCAGGGGAGCAGGTGCAACAAATCACGGGAGGTCGAGGGGTCAAAGCTGTGGTTGTGGCGGCCACAGCAGCTGCAGCCTATCAACAGGCATTCGAAATGCTCGGTCCCTTTGGGGTGTTGATGTGCGTCTCGATTCTTCCAGAGGAGGCCAAGATTCACTTTCATCCGCTGTGGATGATCCAAAAGGGATGGACCGTTATGGGGTCGTCGGTGGGGACGCGAACAGATATCCTCGAAGCGCTCGAGTTTGTCAAGCGACGGGTTGTTGTGCCGAAGATCCAGTGGGCAGAGCTGGGCGACTTGGAACAGCTAATGGATAAGATGGCAAAAGGCCAGGTAAGTTTACGGTCCCGCTGAAGAGTATGGTCTAACAAGGATATAGTTGCAAGGGAAATGCGTGATAAAGCTCTAACATCGGGTATTTGGACTATTGTCTAACGTCCTCAGCCTTACAAAGCTCCTCGAGAACCATTGTCTGGCCCGTCAACAGGTTAGCTGGGTCTGCTTCTAGCGACGATAGCAAGACAAGACACCACCCAATCGATGCGGTGCCTCGGAGTTTCTGACCAGGATCCTTGTTTTCTTCGCTCATTAGATGCAGCCCGACTTGAGCCACCAGATGCCCTATGGTCCAGTTCATGGGAAATATGAGAGGCGTCTCTTCCGTGTTCAAATGTGCAAATAGCTGTTGTTGTCGACTCATATCCGTACAAGCTTTGGTAATGTTTCCACAAAAGCTGATGGCGGTGCGGGGCCATAGAGTGGACATCATGAATAGGCCTTGGTAATAATTGAGTTCTCCCCACGACACGAGTCCGTGTTTGTCTTGATCCTCTGATAATGAGGTCACAAGTACTTTCCAGCGGACGAACCACGCATCAAGGTCTTGTCGAAGGGTTTCACAGCTAAAGTCGTCGGTTTGCAATTGACTGTGTACAGTGATATCAGAATCTTGCTTCAGTAAAGCGCTGTGGATGTTCATTTTGTGAAAAGAGATGAGATAGAAGAAGATCGATATGTTTTCTTCTAGGGCGTTGCTCGTTCGTTGAGTGAGTTCCTGAAAATCCCTTAGCGTTGTGATGGTCTTTAATGATGGAAACACTAACGCCGCGGAGGTTGTCGCCGATAATGAGAAGTGAAGGCCGGCTATAAGCGATAGATATTTGACTACCGGATCAGTGAGCCTAGTTCGAAATAAAACTTTCAAGGTGCATACCTTTCGAGACAGTAAAGTGTCCGCGTTAGTGTACAGAACAGTTGATGGTCCTCATCTTCGTCCTCAGATGGTCGATGAGACAGATCCAAGAAGAGACGGATGGCAAAGCCAAGATGCCGCCAAATATCCCCTGCTTCAGGATCCAGCAGAAGGTATACGCAGACTAGAAGCGTTCTTTGGAGTAGCTTGACGTTGATAGACCTGGAAGAGTGGTCACAGGATGTGTCAAAGCGAGAGATGGCCGCTTCGAAGAAAGACCTCCCCCAGGAAGCCAGCATTGGCTCGGTCCTTTTAGCCACCAAGCATGCGAGTCCGAGGGCCAGATAAAAGATTTCATCTTGATTGCTGGCATTCTCATTGCAGCTGCGTGACGCAAGTGCTTTGAGTGAGGTTTCATCTAGGATGGGGAAGAATGTATTGACGGATCGACAGAAAAGATGAATGAGGCTTTGTGTGACCGATGGAGACGGGAGATCAGCAGGTACAGCTGAGAGTCTAAGGGCAGAGCGATTGATGCTTTTGTTTGCTTCTCGGAGACAGGATGGAATATCCCAATCTGGAGTTGTCTTCAACAAAGCTCGGAGACAGCCAGGCAGGCTCCATGGCCCATAAAATGCCGTGTTGGCGTTTGGAAGTTGTCTGATATCTTCTTGCTCAACCGAGCGGTCTTTAGAGGTCTCAAAAGGTACCAACACAATTCGTTGAGAATAAGTTATTTCTGAGGATGCTGTAAAGTGAGCAATGGGAGATGCAGTATTCCGTGCGGCAAGCTCCTTGATCTTTTCAGCGAGGAAATGCACTCGTCTAAGAATGAGTCAGCGACAACGACGCAAATACATGTCTTGATGCGTACTTGAGTGAGATGTTCTTCGAAAGAATCGGATCAAAGAACGTGCATTCTCGATTTGTGCGCTGACACTCCCGGCAAGCTGGCAATTGTCGATGACACTTGATCCTCCGATCTCGGCAGAAGCTGCAAGCCGGTAGGCCCTCGAGTACTTCGTCTAAATCTGTTCCTCGTTTTACAAGCTGGCGTTGGATCTTTGGACTCCTTTGGTCAGGTGTGCTCTCCAGGGCGGGAACTGTAAAGGAATCCGCCGAAGTCGACGGCTCATAATGATCAAACATGTCAAAGTCATCGTTGATAAAGTCTCGCCACCAAGAGTCGTCGTCCAAGAACCCGGGGCTGATCTGATTTAAGGACTCAAACTGGGCATCTGCATTTTGCTTTGATGGAATCGGTAAGTTCCGATGGTAGATGCTGTGAACTCGACGTTGGGTAACGAGAAAGTCGAGCTCTTCGAGCACACTCATGTCGTATTCAGAACCCAAGTTGCCTATGGGGTTTCGCAGATTTGTCTCAACCAGCTCCGTGATGTAGCGGGCTGTATCAGACAGTGCCGGCCATCGTGCAGACAATGTTTCCTAACATTCCGAATCAGCCTCGGTCCAGTTCTAGATCAATCATGAAACACCTACAAACAATCGACATAAATTCTCCAAGGCCAGATTCGACTCGTCGGCAAGTGTTGCCTGCTGCACCTGGGCCGTGTGATTTCTGAGTGCATACAACAAAATCATACCTCCTTGGAAAGCGCTGTTCGCCAGCTCAAAGGTAAAGACAAAACCACCTGCCAGAGAACTCTTGAGCGAAGTGTTTACGAGATGAATAGACGCGGTGGCAGCTTCTATGAGTGATGCTTCGGACACAGCGATGTCACGAGAGCATGGCCGGTGGAGAAGGATCTGAGATTGCTGAGCCGCCGATATCAACCAAGGAGTGATAACCCCCTCTGAACTGGCATATCTGAGAAGGGCATGCACCGATTCTTTTGACTTCTGGACCCAAGCGGTGTGGTCCACTTCTTGATCCGGGATCGGTTGATCGAAGAATTGCACCCCGTGAATCTCACTCTGGATCAAACACATCTGAGTATGAATCAAGAACTGTTTCTCTTCATGCACAGGCGGCATATGCTCTAGAAAAGAGTCGAGACTTTTGTGTGGACGCCCACCCTTGAAGGGCAGCTGGGTCGTGATGTGGTCGTCACTGATCGCAACCGGACAACCGCAAGATATGGCAACAATCCTTTCAAGTTGGTAGGTCTGATTGGCATTAGAGAAACTGAAGATCCAAGGCGGATGATAGACTTACCACCCAGAAGAGTCGTCTTCGAAGCTCCGCGTGCGCGCGATCCGGAACTAATGATCTGTCGGGCTCCTGGTGTAGACCAAGAGCAATGGCCATCCGCATGGCTTCACCGCTCACGTACCAAAGATTTACAGTGTGTGGCAGTAGTAGAGCGGTTTGAATGAGGAGTAGTAAGCATTGTAGAGAGTCAATCGATGAGTGGCTCAAAAAGTCAACGTGTCGCATCGCATCAGCATGCAACGCTTCGCTCAGCGCGGCGACTTTTCGAAAGTCATGTCGCTTGGAGGTGAGGGAGCTAATGGCTAAGATCAACGTTACGACGACTATAGTTGCACTCGAGGGATCAGAGCTTCCGCCGTAGAATTCGTCAAAGTGCTGCAGCAGAGTGTTCTCCATGAAGCAAGGAAACCGTGGAAGGATGTTGTCCTTGTAGTTGTCAAAGAGTCTTTTCGCAACGTCCAGCGGTATTCTGTGAGCATTGAACTGTGAGAACTGGGCTGCATATTCGCGCCCGGCTGTCCTAGGATAAATGTCGTGGTAGATTCCGTGGACGGGGATCTTGAGTGGAGGGCGCTCAGATGGATAGAATAACTTGGCTCCGTGCTGGATGGTTGCATATGATTTGATAAGACCTGGGGTCGTTCGACTGGCGATTGCCACAGCTGCCAGTTCAATGACCTTTCCGTGGGCCGGATCAGAGTTGCCAAGGGCATCAAGGTCGGAGCTTTTGCTATTGCTTAGTAGAGTAGGGGTACGCTGAAGTTCTGCCAGGCGCTGCTCAAGATATTGGATTGGGCTTTAATTTGTCAATTATCAGCAATCTTTTGGTATGGGATAAGTTGATTGGAGGTACCTTCGAGGAATCTCAATAGAAGTCTGCCGGTTGATAGCAGCGCAAGAAACCCCAGCTGCCACACAGCGAAGGCATCTCGGAGTTCCCCTATCGCACTTGACCAATGTTTAGCCACTTAGTATCAGGATGAAATGGGTCAGGGCTACCGTCAGATCAATCAAATCAGATTAGGACCTAAATCTGATCTGAACTGATTATTTGCCCTCTGTATCTGATCTGATCTGATTGATTGATTGATATCTGATACGTAGCAGCTCACTTGAAGCTATCCCCGGCCTCTGGATCCTGCTCTTGGGTCCTGACTAACCTTGTTACTCAAGCATAGGCCCCCGAGAGTAACACACCCTCCCCTAACCCAGTTCTTCAGTAGTTGGACCGACTCAATGCTCGATCCAAGCAGAGAATGTCGCTGTGAGGTGACTGTAAGCTTCGCAAGACTGAATGCTCTCTCACAGTCAGTTGCCATGGCTGGAATAGCAAGGACATCCAATGCAAATCTGCTCAAACGCGGGAAAGCATTGCTATGATCAATCCACCACCGAATCGGGTCATCCACCTGCTCCGGCTCAAGCCTGTAGTATCGTTCAAGCTCACTGCCTGTTGCTGAGAGCTTGGGCTGCCGACTTTTCACCCACTGCTCAAACCTACTTTGCTCAGGTTGGGCCGTCAGTGGGGGCGTGGCGAAGATCCCCTCAGAGGCATCATCATCGTCTTTCGAGTACCAACGCTCAAAGTAGGCTTTGATGCCGTCCTTTGCATCCCGAAGCCATTGTAGCTGCTCTGGAGAAGTCCAATTGGTCTCGAGCCACCGGAGGCCAAGGTCCGGGTTCAAAACAACAGACCCTGCAAACAGAGGCGACCGCCCGAGGAGAGTGTAGTACTCGTTCAGCTTGATCCAGGCACTGTTTATGCTTGCCCTAATACTGGCGCGCTCCTGGCCTTCCATACTAGTAATATTACTCACCGATCGAGCATCATCCTGCAGGTAGTCCTCTCGAGAATGTACAGGAAGGGCATCTTCATTAAACTGTGGGCTAGCAGGTGGATGAGCTGGAAGAGCCGTTTCACGGCGGCGGCGCAACGGCGCAATTTCGTATCCCTGGAGTCGCGATGGTAGTCGTGACTGCCGTGAGGGTCGCTCTCGGGTTTGTCCGACTGTCGGTGGCCGCGCAAGTGTTGATTTCACACCCGTGGCCGGTCCGGCCTCCTCCCCCTGGGTCATACATCTTCCTTCCGCAGCTGGGCCAGCGGGTTCATCCTCGTAGAGAGCCTTCCAGCCTTCGAGGTGTTCCAAGACAAACTCCATTCCTGTCATGACTTCCCAGAGCCGGCCATGGCCTCCGCTCGTACCCCATCCCTGTGTTCTCATCGTCATACTGTAGATTGGTTCCAAGATATGACTAACTTCCCTGAGGACCTTCCAGTCATCAGAAGTCAGGATATCAGCCGTAGGAACCCTTCTTGAGGCGTCTGCTTCTAGCCCCAACTCTTGGATGAAGCTGTTGAGCTCAGACTGCTTGATCAAGGCACGCTTAATCATCATATAGGTTGAGTTCCATCTCGTAGCGTTGTTCTGTATGACTTCAAGCTCGGCCGTTGATTCTTCTGCAAGCTTGTATATGTCTGCCTCCTCCTGCTCCCTTGCATGTGCTTTGAATGCTTCGGTGCGTTGCGGAGAGGCTCGGATGAACCGAACGATATTATGCAGTTTCCCAACCGGACCCTTCGCTCGCCAGTGTTCGAGGTCTTCTTCAACCTGCTCCAGCATGCCATAAGCATCAGATTGAAGTTCGAAAGAAGCTGCATCGTCACCATAGAGGAAAGCTCGTGCAACAAGGTTTAGAATATGTCCGAAACATCGCATCCTTCGTGCCTCCGTATCCGCTCTCGTGATCGAGGCATCGAGAGTTGCGTATAGGCTTCGCAAGCAAACATCGTTGCTGGCCGCATTATCACAGATTGAGACGCCGAGCTTGCAATCTATACCCCACTCATAGACGACATTCCTTATGGTGTAAGCGATGTTCTCACCCGCGTGAGAACCGATCTGCCTCCTGAAAGCAAGCAGCCGGCTTTGGTATGAGTGTCTCCGATCAATAAAGTGACCGAAGATCGAAATAAAAGCTAGTCTGTTTGGAGAGGTCCAGAGATCGAAGCTGAGATGTATCTGGGTAACAGCCTCAGTGAGTTCCTCCTTGACAGCTGCTTTCTTTGAAGAGAGTATGTCCTCTAGATCTTTCTTGGTTGCAGTTCGACCCCAGGGCACCTGAGCATAAAGTTCAGTGTCCAGCTGACGGAACAGCTCCTGTAGATAGGAACTCTCGAAAGTAGTAAAGGGGAGATTGGAATCAACAATATAGCCAACGGAGAGCTCTTTTATCCGTGCTATCTTCGCTCGGGGAAGAACGAGGGAAGAAGAAGCCGGCCGCTTCTTGGATGCGCTCCTTTGAAGATCGAGAACCGACGAATCGCCAGATGAACCCGGTTCGAAGGTCTCAGTGATTCCATGAGCTCTGAAAACGTCAGTGATAGCCTGGAAGTGGGAAAGACCACTAACTTGTACAGATGAGCCAATGCCGAGGATGTCGACTGAGCATTGAAAAATCGCGGTGTGCCCTTATCATCGCAGAGCCGACAACACCAGATATCCCCGCTAGATGTATTGTCTTTTCTCAACTCTGCCAGGAACCAGCCATGGTTTCCAATCCAGCTCCGCCTGCCCCTGCTCTTTTTCTTATCCAACAGGCTTGCGATAACAAAACGTCGTTGGCCCCAAATAATCTTGTAAAGGTCGTCCACGGAAGAATCGGTAGTTGAGGCTGAAGCCAAAGCTGCATCATACTGCTTGCCGATGCACTTGGATCGGGACCCTAGACGAGGAAATGCGGGTGGTGGCGGCGATGACGATGGGCTACTAGCAAGGCTACCTTTTAAAGTGGTCTCCGACATTGTATGCTGTAATTAGTAGGAGCTTCGACAGGTCGAAATCAATCAGCCAAGATACGTTTCCGAACAGCCCAGGGCGGTGGGTGTTGACTTCTCTGGTTAAGGCCGTGTCGTACCGGATAGAGACGCAGGAAAAAGGAGTAACTAATTTGCCTTCGTCGGACCTGGGCAGGCCGGGGTTCGGAACCGACCAATCAGCTTGACTGGCCCCTGTAACACTGCTGCTTCTTGGGAACGCCCTTACTCTGCGGAGCTGGAACATATAGATGATCCGGTGACTCTAGGGTAACCACTCTCCTTGCAAGAGATATCAGATATATCAGACGTACGGACGCCCGTATCTGAATTGGTTGATCTGGGAGAATTCCATATCTGGTTTGAATTGATTGAATTGATTGATATATCTGATTGTTAATCTGATCTGACGGCAGCGCTGAAATGGGTTGGTTGATGGCACCTTTTGTTTGAGCTTGTAGCATCTTGCGCACGCCGGCGTTGACCGGTGCCTCTTTGCCCGGGAACCCGTTGGCATTAGTACCTAGTTGCATTGCCGTTTGGAGGCGGCGGTGTTGTGGTTGTGGTGTTGAATGTGCTGCGGAGAAGCGTCGGAGCTGGGGAAGTTGGTTTTAAGACTAGAGCACGTGATGACCCTAGCCAAGACTGGTAGACCAGCAATTGAGCCGCGATATTGAGTTCGAGATACCTAATCCAAGTCTAGATAAGGAGGACAAGTTTAATAAGCTATCTAATTATTAATACTTGGGAGGAAGCACCATTTTGAACATAGCGAGGGTAATAGGCTGCGCCACGGAGACATTCTCTGACCATCGTTGCTGGCAGGACTAACTAGAATTGAAGTTGAAGCTTTAACCGTTACTTTACTGCTATTATCGTATTACTGGCAAGTAAAGGCTCCTCCCACGATTCCATCATTGTACGCATTAATAATGCTCTGAATACTGGTATAAGAACCGGCAACCGTGATAAAAGCCCCCAACAGTGCGGTAAGGATGTGAAGCGCAAATAATGCCATCTTAAGCTTGCTAGACGTGTGGTTGCCTTTGTCCATGTAGAGAGCCATGAGGGCGGGAAAGATGAACTGATCGAGTCAGAATGGTCTCAATGTGAGTATTTAAGTGAGACTTACGCATGTTGGGGCACAGCAGAATGAGGCGATCAGGCCGATCAAATAGCTAAAGAATGGAATGGCTTCCGCGGTGATGAAAGCAATCGCGGATATTGCCAGAGTTGATCCGCTACAATTCCGATATTAGTAAAGTCAAGCCAGACATTGAATGTGTACCTACAGCCAAGTAGACCAATGGATGACGGTGCTGCTCTGGAGGTGCTTCGAGTTGCGCAGAATTCGGACGAGCAGCTATGTCGATGAGCCAGTACACTACAGATGAAGAAGAGAAAGACTTACGAATTTCGCGGCAAGATGCACCCAGAGAGTCGAGGTCATGATGAAGCCGGGAATCGAGATGCCATATGCAATCTTCTCCACTGTTCCACCAGCACTGGCTAGGGATGGGCTGGCGACATACTGGCCGCAGTAGCTGAAGGCAGGTTAGCTGATACAGTTTCGAGTAGGGTGAGTAGTAGAAGACTTACTAGTACACGACCATACCAAAGGACACGTAGCATGCCATGAGAAAAGCTTGAGATGAGAACAGGGCCTTGGGAAATGCACTGGGAACCCTCATCTCGGCCACGACTGGCATAAAAGTTGGTGTAGAAGCATAGCCGGCTTGGTGAGATAACAACGTTAGCGAGAATCACTAGATCTAGTATTTGGAGCTTACCAAAGAGATTAATGGCAGCGGTTAAGCCAGGCACGAATGCCGGATTTCCAACCGAAATGACCCCCAGATCGTATGGGCCAGTCTGAGGAGCGGCAGCTGGTCTGTCCACTTGCGAAACACCAACGCTACATCCACTTATCAGCCAAGAAAAATGGACAAGGTGATTACACCTACACCACGACGAATACCGCAGTAAAGATGGATGCAAATCCAATCCAAGTGAGAATAGCGAGTTTGCCCAATGTTGGAATACTGGCAGTCAAGAGTGCGGCGACCATGGTCCAGACAACGGTACAGACCTTGCCATTAGCCAAGATTTTGAAGCCCTGCGCCAGCCCGATAAATCCGGAGCCAGAAGATAGCCTACTCATACAGTCAGTGACCGTAAACGGCGTTTTGGTCAGATGGGAACGTACACCCAAGTCAGCAGAAAGAGAATTCCGGCAATCTCGCGAGCGATCGGCCCACCGATGACTGCGGCGGCATCTGCAATATTGTGGACTCCGGGGTACTTCATACGAAATACATACATGACGTATGCGTAATCTATATGAGATAGGTCAGTGATGGTCAAAATTTCTTGCTGCTCGTTCCATACATGTTGTCAGGGAGCCCCATGCGACAAGCAGGATGATACCCGGGCCATAACCGACAACGTTAAAAGCTGAAGGAATTGTCAAGACACCGGTTGCGAAGCATAGCTTCATGAGGATGATGCCCGCCTTGACCCTAAATGGCGGATTCGTAAGTCAAGAACCACAACAAGAATGATGGATGTAAATCTTACCATCCGAGAGCGCGAAACTCGGCTTGATTGAACACCTCTCCATTGTCCTCCAAAACCTCTGTCTTGGCGTTTTCGTCAATATCGGCGCCATGATCCATTCCTAAGTCCCTTTTCTCTGAGACCTCTAGGCCGGAGCTCTGATCGGAAGCGTGCATCGTCATATCTCGGGCGTTGAGTGAATGAAGCAGGTTGTTGTCTTATTGTCGATCCCTGAGGTAAACTACTTTTATATGTTACGCCTCAGTCAAATGATCTCCGGACATGCGGATGGGTAATCCCCGTCAACATTTTTAACGTTACTACAGACCTTGCCCGATCTTCCTCTTGAGATAGGGAGACCGGCTTGAGTCAGTATCGGCCGGCGGTAACACTCTGTGATAGGGTGAATGCGGGGCTTTAGGTGCCACTCTCGCGGAAATCCGACGCTAGCAGATTTCCGTGTATCCTTCAGAGGCGAGATCAGCGGGGACCCCAGACTTCCCCATGGGGCGTTGAGGTCATGTCCTGGTTCTCAATCTTGGACACCGCTGCTCACGTCGGCTTATCGCTTGGGGCCAATCCTACCCATTCGGCAAGTTTATCTGCTACCTTGTATCGCGCGCTAGCTGAAGCCCGGCGGGCGAGACATCCTTGGAGCGGCCTGGACCATCGCCAAGCAAACGGCCGTTTGTCACCAAATGACCGGTTAACATGGTAAAGACGGTGTCAATTATCTAGTAATGGGGCTCTGTGCCTAGCTATGTGGCATGGCTCATCAGCACGGGGTACGCGGAGAGTGTGTTCATGGCCTGATCAGCTGTGGGCTGGTCTTGAACCCCATGATAACCTGAACAGTTCCAGAAATTCCTCATCGAAGTACACATAGAGCACTGTATCTCCGAAGGCCAAGAAGAATCCCCCCTACGCGGCGCTAATTGCCTTGACTACGAAATCTACCGACCCAATCTTCAACTTGTCTCCCTCTACCCAGGCCTGAGCCCCAGCTTCAATGGCTTCCAAGACCCGTGCTACCCTTGGGAGTGCCTCGACATCACCAGACTCAAAAGATGTATTCCAATCCGTGCCCGCAGACCCGAGATCTTCCCTGCGCGCAGAAAACGTCCCAGAAGGGTCTTTCCTGATTGCTAAGTAGATGGTCCCAACTCTTCCGATAAACGTAGTTCCATCGACACTTTGAAGGATCCACGAAAGCTGGCCAGATGTTGCCTCCGCTGTTATGTCTCTCCATACCTCCTCGTAGTCTGTCACAGCGCCTCCTTTATGTGGACAGGGTGTACTTCCAATCTCGAGATCATCGCCGTTCGGTAGCTTTTCGAAGTGGGCTTCATCGGGTACGGTAAGATCGAGGGAGTCGATGATATGCGTCCATCGGAAAGTAGCTGCAGGATCAGGAGTTAAAAATTGCCAGGGGCGTAGAACGGCGACTAAACGTACGAGGGCTATCCTTCAAAAGTATGCGTTCGCCGGCGCGGCTCCATTGAATCGTCCGAGTCTGTTTGTCCACGCGCAAATCGATAAAGTATCCGCCCACGTTAAGGGCGATGGTTTCGGTGTCTTCGTAAGCTGGCTCTGGCAGCCAGCAGACGCTGATGCGCTGGACGGCTTGGGATGGCATGGCTACGATCGGCCGAGCAGCAATTTTGTTGTAGTTGTGCTTTACGCGCTTTTGGGGAGCCTACGACTTATCAAAGGAGGCGCTATGGACATGTTTTAGGGCACTAAGAGGTGCTGACACTTGGGGTGCTGGCTGGCCCCCGGAAATCCGCGAGAGTCGGAAATCTGCGCGGTGGGGAACCATGCCGATCTCATCAACTCTGGTGGAGAGCCCGTCTTGTGATGGGTTTGAATGAAGTGTCAGAATGATATAGTTCTTACTCGATGTTAATAAAGACTCGCTTGGTATTTAATGAAATTCGCTGGCGCACACATACGACAAACCTGTTGCCCATTACATGACGAAGGCTATTATCTACGGTACACAGACAATTAAACAAACACTACTTCTGGTATCCTAGATTACTCTCCTACTTGTAAATCTGGAAGAGTGTCTCACCCGAGACGATGGCAGTTCGGGACTTTTGCGCTATAACGTTACGGCTGCTGTCTGACTGTCTGACTGAGGCTCTTGACGACGATATCTGTCCTTCACGTATTGCTGCACGAGTAGCTGGCATCATGGTGGTTTCCGTCTATTTAGAACGAGTATAATGAAGGATTATTTCTTCAAGGAATCGAGAAACTTCATTATAGCCTCTCTCTCATCGTCTACTTCCGGATAGTTCAAAGCATTTTGTGGGTACCTCGCCACCCGCCGCCTATAGAGTTCGTCCTTGACAGGAACCTTTCTTTCCCAGCGGTCACGAAAAATGCCGTGGACGTCGATAGCATCATCGGTATCTGCGCGGTCCCGATTATGCTTGTCGCCAAGAATTGGCAGAGGGCAAGAGTCGGCGCTAGAACGATCAAGAAGGAAATATATCAAGGCTTGGACTTGGTCGTCGAGGAGCTTGTAGATTCTGTTGGTTACGCCTTCTCGATCTGAATGAAAGTAGATATCTTTGCACTGAAATTTTGAAGATGACTGGTTAGTCTATGAATAGGACTGCAAGGAATTCCATTACGTACCTCGAATCCCGACTCTCCTCTGTCAAAGAGAACCACGCCACCCAGGATGCGGTTCTCAGCCCAGTAGCCGACCATGTCACCGATACCGTTTGGATACCGTTCCTTTAGCCTGTACGCTGTGTGATAGAAGAAAGTGGCTGGCGGGTGCAAATCTCTGAGACAGTTGGGTAATGGGGACGCCCGAGGATCCTTTGGAGGCTCCCAAGACGTAACGCCGTCGTTTTTGTGCAGGCTCTCGTCGAGGTCAAAAATTAGAACCGCTATCTGGTGCACAGCAACGGCGACCATCTCAATCAACCTCAGGTGAAACTCCTTTGACCCGGGTGAGGACCGTTGAAATGCTTCGACAAGCTAGATTGATGAATGTTAGGAATGGAACGGTCAGAAGGAAGAAGAGCTCAAGGGCTATTACTACCTTGTCGTCATACTTTAGGCTCTGGGCGTCAAACTCTGCACGATACTTTCGCATCCGTTCCAACACCCCGGGACATAGTGAGGTATGCTCATAAAGTGGATGGCGAATATCTAGCCCGCTGGAATATCGATCGCGAAACACATCTATCGTTGGGAGGCCGTCCAAAATCTGCGCATAGGTGATTTCGGCTATCTCGGTAGAAAGAACTGATTCAACAGCTGTTGAGAGAGCGTCGAAATGATCCGACGTTAGAGGCATGGCTGTGAGGTGCGATGCGATAGTTTACAGCGGAGAGTGAAGGAGGTGAGTTCCGAGGCATTGGACGTTTGTTGGATGTCGCCTTGCCCAGCCAGATGATCACGTGGCAGTTTCGGCGCGGTGGTACAGAGTGACATATGTTGGCTGGTTATCCGTGCGACCCTGAATTGGCTTTCAGGCCCAGCTCGGAGCCATCAGAATTGAAGCTAAAGAGCCCAACAGAAAGTGACCGCGTGCATCCGACCAATATGTGTATCAGGCTCGCCCTCACAAAGAAGGCTCCAGCAGCCGACGCTGAATTGAGAACAGGCATAAACCTGAACCACAGGCGGAAACCCCCTCGAGGTCCCTGATGCACGACCATATGCCCCTATACCTGATCGTTTATTCTAGACAGTTAATTGCTGAAGAAAGATGCTACATGCTGTTAGCCCACGGCAGTGATCCCGGCAGCCAATGGGCTTTCTGGAGAACCAGAACTCAATACCTAGGCGCTCTAGACGCTGTTTGTTGAGCGGCTCACTTGTGTTGGTTTTATCAAGGATAGAAATGACGGCATAAGTACAAGAATATTAATCGAAATTGAGATCCTACTACAGCTTGACATGATTGGAGGAGGATGGTTAATAACAGAAGGCCCAGGCAGATATGAACGTAGAACGAGAGCACCAATTCGGCTTTTAAACATCACTGCTTGAGACCATTGCCTTTCAACATGATACTATCTCACCTACACGCTTGCCCTTGAGTGAATAACTTAGCTTCATCTTCTTATTCAGCGTCCCATCATCCTCTTGCCATGCCGACCTTTGCCCTTATAACTCTTGCTACTAAATTATGCCATTGCCATCTCAAGCTGCCATAGCTTTCGGCTCGCAACGTTCTATCACTGCCGATAGGTTTTGCAAACAATTGCTATCATGTCTAATCCGCAAACCCCTGGGTCCGAGATCGGAAACCTGACGATCTTTAAAGACCCAACCGGCGTCATGACTGTACAGGGAGGACGGTCTCCGACACACTACTCACAGATAACCCCAGATGACAAACGGTTTGAAACCATCGCTGTTAGTATTCACATGGCGTTGGCGCTTCTGGAATGTCGGGATGGAAAATCCTGGCTTCTGAGAACCGCGTCTAAGATCCTCGAGATTCGAATCGCTCGTGGAGCTCCACATATCTACAATGACCGCCCGGAGCGGCTGCGGTACTGGATTGATCATTTCCTTCAAGAGATAAGGTCAGACTTCCCTAATGTCTACCTTACTAATACTGTTCGAGGGGAATCAAGAATGAAGAAGTTTGATTGGGGTCGGGACATCCGACGGTACGATGCCAAAGCCGCTGGGATACTTCAGATCAACAAAATGGTATAGTAATCTCGTCCTAGTAGCCGCAATTTACCGCCTGCTAACTCTAGTTATGCTAGCTGGTCGACAACATGGTCGCTGTGGGCCGCAAAGCTTTGACGTACAAAACAATAACTGACAATGACTACAAGAACTGTATGCTCAATTGGGAGACATACATCTTCCAACTTGGCATCGCGATAGCTCACGAGATAGTCCATTTCCTCACTGGATTTCTTACCGGGACCCGATTCCCTGACACTCCGTCTGGCGTCACCTACTTAGGCTTCGAAGACGACAGGAAGGGTGAATCTGGCCGCCATTGGGAAGGCAACTTGCTGGGTGGCACCGTGGACTTCTACGAGGACTTTCGTGACCCTCTTGGATCGTTGCAAGCAGGTGTTGCAGTGTTGAGCTATACTTGTCTCGATGATAATAGACAACAAATTGTTCGTTGGGTGCGCATCAGCCAAGACTACATCAAGCGGTTCATCGACCTGAGATTTGACGGTAAGTAGCGTTTACCGATGATATATTTCCACACGGTTCTGACTAGTGTTTCCTAAACAGCAAGTTGCTTCCCGGCCCAGTCCGCTTCAGGTGCCCCAGCTATGGATTTGAGAGAACGCCAGAAGAGGTACGGGAGAAACATGGCGGAGTTTCGAGCCGACTACCTGCCTCGAGGTACGCCTCCTCCTCCTCCTCCTGACAGCAAGGACCGCTCTCAGGGCCCAAGCTCAAGCATTCTGCAAGATATTGCATCAAGTCAGTTTACGATGTACCGCCATCGTCTCCAAGGTCCAATTAGGCCATCTATTTTGCGACCTTAAGATACTGTGTTCTTTGTTATTGTAGAAGCTGAATAAAAAGCATTCTAGATAGATAGTAGAAAGGAAATTCTGAATAACCAAATGGAGACCACAAAGTATCGGCCAGCTAAAGATAGATTCTCGAATCACTGGTGATAGGGCTAAATAACGACGTGGCCTGGAAATCCCGGCTTGAGAAACCAACATGAGCCTGTATCTCTCCCGCCCCAACGGTCCACTGCTGCGAAATAATATCCCAATAACTAATGTCCCTCCTGTTCAAATCAAAGACCACGGTTCTTCTTTCCCCAGGTTCTAGGTACACCTTTTCAAAGCCTCGGAGAACAGCGTTTGGAGTCGCGCCCTGGCCGGATTCATCAGGGAGTTTGAGATAAAGCTGTGGGACTGCAGCGCCTGCAACGGCACCATCGTTCTTGACGACAACCTGAAGCTCATAAAGTGTATCCCACAAGTGTGGGTTGCCTCCAGGAACAGTCTGAGCTGGTGGAGCTTGGGCCGGAAGAGATCCACTGAACAGAGGTTTCACGGTGACGTTGGCGATGGAAAAGGTGGTGTATGATAAACCGAATCCAAATTCGTAGCGAACAGTTCTGTTGTAGTAATCGAAATGTCCTGTCTCCAGCGTCAGCAAAGGTTATTCTCCAGTGGGCACCACTGCTGAACTTTCTTACGGTAGTCGATTAAAAGTCCTTCCTTGAAGTCGGCCTGCCACGCATAAGGATCATCCGTGTTCTGGAGTTCCGACGAGTTGGTAATGGGAGCGAAGGAGTAGTCCGACACGTCTTTGGCAATTGTGTAGGGGAGGTGACCGGAGGGATTTACATCACCCCATAGAACGTCAACGATGCTGTTTCCAGCCTCTTGGCCCGGTAGGTGAGCCGCCAAGATAGCAGTGACGTTAGGATGATCCGCCCAAGGCATCAAGTTGATCCCACCCGAGTGGGTAATGACAACGGTGTTGGGGCAGGTTGAAGCAATTCTCTCAACTACCTTGTCGCCATGCCATTCTGTGTTGAGTGTCGTACGATCTTCCGACTCAGTGGCCCAGCTCTTCAAGAAGACCAAGCAAACGTCGGGAGGGCTTGGCAGAAGAGCAGCGATGCTGTGAACTGCCGGTTAGTGACCCGACAAAACATGAGCTAGTTGTTTCACCTACTATGGGCTATTATCCTCGACAATAGCAGTGTTGTTCAAGACGTATTGGAGTAGTGTTCCCTCAACCCCGACACGCTGTTTGATCGCTTCGAGGGGACTCACGACATATGTGAACAGGCCAGATCCAGATCCGCCGCCCGCTGCAAGCACTCCATACTCATAATTGCCGACTCCGTTGAAATACCAGTAGGACATCCCGTTAGTAAAGTCTCCTGCGTCATTTCCAAAGATTCCAACTCTCTTGGGCGACTTTAAGGGCAGAGTATTGTTGACATTCTTGAGAAGGACGGTACCGGCTGCAGCAGCTTCGCGGATTGAAGCCGCGTGGTTTTGCCGCACATCCACGTTAGCAATTTGCCCAAAATTGAATTGATGAGAATATTCATCCGCTAAAAAATGTTAGCCTCTGTATCTAAAACGAATGGGAAAGATTTAATGCTCACGAGTAGTGAAGAGAACCGCGTTTGTATCCCGAAAGCTGGGATCGATACCCGGAAACCCCTCATTCTGCTTCAATTTGAAGTATGGCGTCAAGACTCTGTGGCACATGTCATTCAACCGGCTGATTGAAACAGACCCGTTCTTTATAGAGTTGACCAAATTCTCTTTGAAGAACCTTGTCCCCCAGCTTTTGAGACCAGGCATGTCCATATCTTCACCCGCGTTGATGGCATATGCGCCGCTGTGCGTGGCCCCCCAATCAGACATGACGTAGCCCTGAAAACCAAGCTCGTCTTTGAGAAGGCCGTTCAGGACCTTGCTGTTCTGGCAGCCATAGGTTTGGTTAAGTCGATTGTAGCTGCACATGACCTGATGGATTACAATCAGCCAAGGTTCAAACGATGTCAAGTTTACTCACCGTAGCGACACCAGCTCGGACAGCCTGCTGAAACGGCCATAGATATAGTTCGTGCATGGTCCGATCATCAATATTTGACGAGACACTCTCGATTGTCTTGTTCTTGGCGTTCTTTGTGGGCTGGCGCTGGGTTTCCTGCTCGTTGCCGATATAGTGCTTGGCACAAGCTTGAACCCCGGCATCCTGTATGCCACTAATGGTTTGCGTAAACAGCTCACCAGTTAGGTATGGGTCTGGAGAAAATCCCTCCCAGTTTCTGCCTCCGAGCGCATGGCGGCCAAGAGGACCAGCAACTGGGCCGAGGAGGACGTGAGAGCCCTTTCCGCGGAACTCGTCGCCCATCTGCGTGCCTCTTTGATAGGCAATACTTTTGTCCCACGTCGCCGCGATGGTCAACCCAGCGGGAAAAACCGAGGTATAAGTTCCCTGCTCCAGCGCCATAGGGCCATTCTGAATACAGAGCCCGGAGAAGTTTAGGCGACTGATGGGTGCAATGTTGCCAACACAAGGTCCCTCGGTCCCGGAGACCAACTGTACCTTTTCTTCTAAGGTAAGTTGGAGAACAAAGTCGGCTGCTTGAGCAAATGCTTCCTCCCAGCCCAGCCCAGTGGCATTTGCTGCGACCCGTTAGTTAACGCAATTGGACCGCTGCGCACAATGGTAACCCACGGTTGGGAATCTTATCTGGGCCAGGACTCTTCAGATATTCATCGTGGTTCCATGCTCCTCTTGTAAGGCTTATGAGCGGGGCCAAAGTGGCAAGGCAATTGAGCTTCTTGAAGCCCATGATGAGCTAACACTGGGGTAGAGAAGGGTTGCTGGTAATAGTTGTTTGTGGTCAAGCCATAGGCATGGGTGGGACTCTAATGGGGGTCGTCGAAGTCCTCCATTGCTCATCTTCGTTCCGACGCGGAGGCCCAGTACTTTTTATACTGGATCTGACCGCTGGTCAAATTAAGTTGTCGGCCCATCACTGGCACAATTTGTTAGTCCCATGACAAGAAGTGACGATCGCAGAATGCCTATCCGAGTATGCGACTACCACCAAAGACTCTCCCTGCACTGGCTGATGGTGTGAACCCACAAAAGGGCCGTTTTAAAGTACAAAATGCCACCCCTTGCACCGAAGAGTCAATGTCTGACAACCTATCCGGAGGTCCCGAGGTTGAGCCTGGGATACCCAGTTGGCTCTAACGGTAAATCTAGTGCTCTTGAAATCATGGGTCCTACCTGAGAACTTCGGTTGCGCTTAAGAAACTCCCATGTGTCCAGCCAATAAGGCGCTCAATAAGAATATAGGTTCAGCCTTAGCATTCATTAATTTATCCTGTATCCGCGATTTTCTCACTCTGCCATCACTACTTGAGTTGATGATTATCCCATGTCTGCCTCGCAAGTGGGCTCTGCGAGTTTATTATCAATCGACAACGTGAACATCGAAGTGCCATCATGCGATTCAAAGGCCCCCCTCAAAGACCAGGGACAGTAGAATCGCTATGTCCTATTTAGGAACTAACACCAGCAGCCTGAGCTAACAGGATCTGAAATGTCTTGGATCCAGATTCTCCTTATTAGGCAAGTCTATCCCCAGATCGGAACTCGGCACGTCACACTTCTGCGTGAAGTTACGGCCATGCCGTCACAACGCGTCGAGTCTATTGAGATGCAGCCAGGTTTAACCGAAGAAATACCACAAAGTCGTGCAAAGATACTGATTTCCCGAAGAATAACTGGTTGGTAACTGCCGAACCCCAGAACCGGAGGCGGGGAAGCCTGGGTAGCACATGAAGTAGATGACCCCGGTGCGGAATTGCGGGCCGACCAAGCCGAGAATACCTTCCAAGCAGGTTTAAATCTCTAGACACCATAGCGACGGCATAATTATGGCAGCAATCAAAATTGACGAGTTGTTTAAGTCTGATCGTAGGGAACCTGCAACTTCTGCCAAGACAACACGGAATGTCCCTTCTCCTATCTTATTAGCTCACCCACTGCTAAGGATCTTCTAGTAGGCAAAGAAAACTTCAGAAGAAGTTACTATACTATAGTCCTAAGTTTGCCTTAAGTTTAGGCTCAGAGTCTTAAATTCTTTTAATAGTAGCCTATAGATCCTTACCTCCTTTATACTCTTAATTATTCCTAAATAATCATAACTTTAGACTCGCTATAGCATAAGGGTATATATCTTACGAGCTCTGTACTTTTAACCATAGTTAAGGGGATCTTAGCAGCTGCAAGATAGCCAGCCGTAGGGTCCCCCTTATTTATTCTTGAGACCTTAGGTAGAGGGTTTCAAGCTCGTTCATCTGGGGCTGCGAAGACATCATTACATTGAGTGTGGGAAATACTACTGGAGCCCTGGTACTGTGAGGCAACACAAAGCGGGTTTCCATCGCAAGGAGAGACACTTTTCTTGCGACGGGTGCCCGCTGAGGTGCTTCACCATAAACGATCTTGACTTGCACAAGTCAGTGGTGCATGGGAAGGAGAAGAACCATGTCTATGGAGACTACGGCAAGGCTCTCGGAAGGCCCGCGGACCTGATAATACATAGCCAAAGAACGCATAGCTAGGCGTCGGTTTGAACATGCGATATTTGTGGCGAACGGGCTTCGAGTCCCTCGGAGCTCCTCAAGCACAATAACTGCATGCACAATCCGAAGAACAAGCACCTGCGCGATATATGAAAATGTCGCCTTTACTCTCCAGCAGACCTTTGGCAACACATTCATGCGAGGCCTTGGGTGTGCAATTATCCCAATTGCACGAAGACATACAAGATATGGACAAGATCTTGTAAGGCCTGTCGAGGCTTCAGAACCAGGCGGGTAACAACACATGCTCTCAATATCGAGAGCACTTGAGGATACAAGGTCTCCCATGGCAGGGCAAGTATTGGGCGAAATTCATTCATATGCATGGCCCCTAAATGGGCTAGGTGCTCAGCACTGCCCAAGGAATCGAGGTAAGTGCTTGGTTTTTTTCTTTTCCCTTCCTTCTTGGCAAACCAAGACTAATTGTTTATATCTAATGGGCTGGCCTGTAGGTGTTAGGAAATACGGGAATGGTCTATATGTCTACCTCTACTATAATTTACTAACTATTAGGTTAAGCTTTATAAGAGCCTATCCTAAGAGCATTTAGACCCTTACGTATTATTTACATAAGACTCATCTTAACTAGGGCTCAATTTAGACCTACTATACCTAGCATAAGAGCATATCTAATAAGACCCTTATTTTATGACCATAACTAGGTAGGCTAGAAAACTAATCGAGAAGAGCTATGACTAGGTTTTACAACAAAGAGGACTTGCAATACCACCAAAGTAAGGCAGGTCACCGGCAATAAGTGTTGCATTTCTTTTTGTTACAAGTCAATAATCTGGGGTATGGGATAGTGTTTCTTCTTCTTGGTGTTTGAGGATGTTATATGGGTTGTCCAGTGGGATCGTGGTGGTTTCAGGAGTCAATATGGCATTTCGTGGGATTGGTGTTTGGTCACATGGGTATGCGTTCGGGTGAAAGCGCTTTGTTGTGGGATATATAAATTCGTTGTCAATGAACAACAGGAATGGGTCGCATTCTCGGAGACAACTTTGGGTGAAATGAAGACGTAATGATAAAGGATTCATGAAAGTCTCGTCGATTTATCCTCTCATGTAGGATTCTCTCAGCACTGGGGGCGGATGATGCACTTGGGAGCTCGTCGTTGGAGACAGCAGAGGTCGGTCGTGGGCGCCAGAAATGAGGGGGTCTAAGCAGCCGAAGCTATGGGAAAATGGTCGAGCAGCTCGACACTGGGTAGGGCAGCGGTCGGTGAGTCAAAGGTCTCTAGTACATCGGGTGTTTCGAAGAGAGGGCCCCGTAGAATCGTGGGGAGGGGAGTCGACGCCGCTAAAGCAGCGGAAAGTCTTTTCGGTAGCTTGTCACTGGGGACTGGAGGGGCTCATCGGTCGGCTGGCACGTTTGGGGTTTTGCAGATTTCCAAGGAAGAGTGAGTATGGGGGGCAGAGAGGGTCGAGACGAAAGAACCGGAGTCTTCTCAGTAGCTTGTTACTGGGCCTGTAGAGGCTGGTCGGCCGATCGGTAGGTCGCGGGAATGAAAGACATGGAGGGAGTTGAGGTAGCCGACGCCATGAGAAGATTCTTGGGTAACTTGACACTAGGGAGTGAACTGTTTGGTCGGTTGAGGGCTTTGGGCGCATCGAGTGTGTCGAGAAGAGGAAACTTCGGGTCTTCCTAGGCAAAGGGGTCGAAGCATCGAAGGGGGGAGGGGGAGTCTTCTGAACAGCTTGCCATCAAGAGGATGTACGTTCGGTCGGTCAGTAAATCAGGGGAATCGAAATTATCGAAAACAGAGCGCATCGAAGGGGAAGAAATGGCGGGGAATCTTTTTAATCGGCTGCTGTTGTCGGTTGTTGAGGCATGTATTCAAAGGCAGGGCCAGCATGGATGTAGACCAAGCCGACGCATTCGAGGTTCGAGGAGTCTTCTGAGTAGCTCACGGCTGGGGCCTTGCTAGTTTGTTTGGTCGATGGCCTCTAGCGCATCGAGCGCTTGTATCAAAGAGAAGGCCTTGAGGATCGCGAGAAGAGGGATTCAGGAAGTTCCGGTAATCGAAGGCCGAGAGGGCTCTAAGGGTATGGGATCTCTTGGATCGCTCTCTACTGGAGGCTCTCGTGGCCGGCCTGTCGGTCGAGGGACTGAAGTTCTTTGTGTAACGATGCTGGCAAGATAGTAAGCCCCGACTCATCTTGAAACACAAACCAAGAAGTATTTCAGCTGCCTATTCAGTAGCATAGAGTCAGCGAAGTAGCTCTTCCGAACCAGCCTCGAATGCCGAGCTAAAGCATCAAGAATCCAGGGAATCGAGAGAGCTGAAGGTCAAGAGTGTCAGGGTCCCGGGAACCGAGCAGTCGAAGCGACCCACGATCTCTCGAGCGGTTTGCTACAGCAGAGCAGGACGCCATAGGAGCTGGGAATGGACAGCTGAGTGAGTCAAGTCAGCAATGTGGGCAGAATGAAGAAGCGCATGGTAAGACATCCAACGCCTATATATCTCCGCCAGCAGCATGCCAGTGCGGGCTGCAGGGATCATTCCAGAGAGACAACCTTTGTCGACTCTTCGAGACTCTCTATGGGCACTCTCGCAAACAGGCAAGGCTTCAGTATGGTGCCTCAAAGGCCCTTGAGAAAGAAATCAAGCGGCGTAAGATGTAGGTTCATGATCCTAGGCGGGAGGTCCCGAAGAGAGGGGTTGTTGCTGATGCGATAGAGCAAAATAAGCAAATACCCGCAACGGTCGAACGAAAGACGATGAGTTTTCGGAGCCCTCATTACTGTTGGCACTGGTAATGAATGAAAATACTCTTGATTCCCCGCTTTGGTATCTGATTGAGCGTGGTCCAGTGCTGAATTGCAGTTGCTGGGTTTGTAGTGCATAAAGAACTTTGCCTTTATGGTTGGCCATTGGTTCCTGTCAAGGAGACGGCTTTTCGGTGAGGTTATACATATACTTGATCTGTATGCTTCGAATTCTAGTTTGCTTGCTGGTTGTTCAAGGCAAAGGATCATCTGTAGATAAACTTAGGATGTTCGATGAAATGTAATGCGCTGTCAGCATCAAGATCCGGGGTTTCTTATCTGCTAGCTTGCTTAGCGATGGTTACATCAAGTGGATTTAACACTGCTGTCCCTGGACTTTGGGTGATGGCAGTGCCCGGTTAACTTCAGTGGAGGATCCTGGCATCTCTGGCTCTACTGGCACTAGCTTCAGGTTTACTGGTCTCCTCACAACAGGGAAAATTCGTTCTGCTCGGAGCAAGGGAATTGCGAATACCCCTGCACTGATATGGTCCAGGTAGAACAGATGGATCTATGATCTAACTGGAGGGTAAGACCATTCTGTGGCCCCAAACTGAGAAAACTCCACACCCTCCCCCTGTCCCCACCACACGCGTGGCTTTTACACCCGGCTTTTCCGGTGATTGCCTGCTCAGCTGCGTCGTCAAGTCTCGAATCACTTATTTGGTATTGGACATCCTTGGTCATGGCCACGAAAGACGGGACGCACAAGACATTCCTTATGATGTGTAAGGGTAAATCTGAACAAAATTATGATAATTTAGGAAGAACCAAGACTGCGGTAGGGTAATGTTTATGTAGTACTATCGTAAGTCTTGACCTCATATTAGGACAATAGTTAGGGAATATACCTAGCTATAGTGATTTAATTGTCTGTTCCCCATTATTATTATTTTTGCTCCGAGAGACGTTCAGACAATGGCGAACGTGTCGCCGTTACCAGCTTCGGTCGCCGCTTCGGTCTCCGCCCCAGCCCTCGCTTCATCTTGCCCTTACCCCGAACTGCCAATAGCCAATAATCGATCGGGGTTCGTCAGCGACCCTAGTTACTGGCTTGCTTCCTTGATTGAAAATATGCCTCTTGTCTCGTCATGACTCGATTTAACAAGCATTAGACAAGCCCTAGTTCCATTTAAGGTTTAAGATAACATCCCATTCCCCCACACCGTTCACATCTTGCGCAATGCGGGGGAACGGAAAGTGGTTTGGGACTGAAGCTGATTGGGTCGGCGTTTTACGGCGATCCATCGGGGAACAGACCGAGCTGGGGCTATCGTCTTTCGAGCCCTTCTAGAATCAAACTACCCTGACGATATCATGCCTTGGGTCCTTGGTATTGGCTCTCACACTGACGGGTCCCCGCTTCTTGATCATCACGCCGGGGATCATTCTCCAATTTGCGGCCATCTTGAATAAGCACGGACTCCAATTAGGAGGCTATCTCCGCAGGCCTCCTTGCGGGCTGAGACAGTGCATCAATATGGTGCCTTACATTTCACCATCTCGACCTTCCGTTTGTAGCTAGATGTTCCGTCTAACCCCTCCAGGTGGAGGAACCCGGACGCTTTCCAACTGCCACCGACCCTGCTACCCCACGATTCCCCAGAGCCCCGGGACTCCACGAAACCCGGGGGATCCGACCGTCTCAGACGATGTTCCATGTAAGACAGAGTACAAAAAGGAGCTGTCTCCTCGCGTCGGACATTGAACCTCAACTCATCAACTCTCACCTACATCTTCCTTAAGCCCAAGAGTCAACCACATCAATACGTTACCTCTACCAGGCATCTTGTGCCAGAGCATCAAGAATGGCGGATGTTAAAGAAGAAAACGTCGGATTTGATGGACTTCCAACGGATGAGAAGCCCACTGGCGTGCACCATGAGCGCATCCAGTTACTCGCCAACTTGCCCGATCCAGACGCTGGGAAAAGCGACGAGGAACGCGCCGAGATTGTATGATGCTTTCTTCGCCTCACTCAGAACCTGTATGCCGGCTAACCAACCTTGGCTTCTAGGATCGCAAGCTTATGTGGAAGGTCGACCTTTGGCTTATCCCATGGCTGTCTCTCTTATATCTCCTCTCGTTCCTCGATCGCACAAACATTGGCAATGCTCGACTCGCCGGCATGGAAGTTGATCTTGACATGTCAGGAACCGACTATAACATATCCTTGACGATCTTCTTTATTAGCTATGCTGTGTTCGAGCCCCTTACGAACGCCCTCCTGAAACGACTTACACCTCGGATCTTCTTTACTGGCATCATTTTTGCCTGGGGTCTCATTATGACGCTTATGGGCCTTGTGACAAACTTTGAGGGCCTTCTTGCTGCACGCTGGTTCCTCGGTGTTGCGGAAGCCGGCCTGTTCCCTGGTAAGGAGCCAATTCACTCCCCGTAGACAATAACTAACAGTCGTTGTGCCAGGCGTGAACTACTATCTCTCCTGCTGGTATAAGGGATCAGAAATTGGAGTAAGATCTGCTGTATTCTTTTCCGCAGCTGCCCTTGCGGGCTCTTTCGGCGGTCTTCTCGCTGCTGCCATAGCCAAAATGGATGGTATCGGCGGTAAGCCAGGTTGGGCGTGGATTTTCATTATTGAAGGCCTCGCCACGACTTTCGTCGGCGTCTTTTGCTGGTGGATGGTCTTTGACTGGCCTGAAAATGCCCGTTTCCTGTCCCCAGATGATCAAATTCGAGTCCAACGCCGCATCGTCGCCGACAAGCAAGGCAAAACGGCCGAAGATTTCGATAAGCGACATATATACGAGGCGCTCAAGGACTGGAAGACCTACGGCTACATGGTTATCTATATGGGTTGCCTTGTTCCCCTTTACGCCTTTTCACTCTTTCTCCCTACGATCCTCCGAGGCATGGGATATGCAGGAACTCGAGCCCAGCTTCTGAGCGTTCCGCCGTACGCAGCTGCCGCAACAGTAACCATTTCTATTGGCTTTCTTGCCGATAAGACCCGCTTGCGTGGATACCTTAATATGGTTACAGTCATCATAGGTATCACTGGGTTCCTTATGCTTATCAGTACCTCGAATCCTAAAACACAGTACGCCGGGACGTTCCTTGGAGCGATCGGTATCTACCCCACGATCCCTAATACCCTGGCGTGGCTCGTCAACAATACAGAGGGATCTCTGAAGCGTGCTGTGGTCCTTGGTATGGTGGTCGGATGGGGTAACTTGAATGGCGTTGTGTCATCTAACATCTACTTGGTTAAGGAGGCTCCTAGGTTCTGGTCGGGCCATGGTGTCGTCCTCGGATACCAGGCTGTGTTCCTTCTCGGCGGCTCTGTTTTCATGCACTTTGCTTTGATGAGACAGAATAGGCTTCGAAGGGAGGGCAGGATGAACGAGAAGTGGGACGCCATGACGGAAGAGCAGAGATGGGTTGCTGGCGACAAGCGGCCGGACTTTGTTTATACGACTTAGTCGGATAGGGAGCGGGTTGATGAGGGAGAGTCTGACTCGGATTCTTGATGTAGCTGACCTATCTTTCGACATTTGGTCGCCCAATATAACTGGCTCGATTATCCTCCAGCCACTGTTTGGACTTTATCGACTCGTGAGATTGCAAGGCTTGGTGAGATTTGCGCAACAGGGGATATGGCGGCTTCTGACCTATTCCGAGGGTAGTTTGAGATCATTATACCTGTGAACCGAGTTGAATAACATCCCATTTGGATCTCTGGTGACTAGCACAGCACACATTAAATGTGATGTTTTGTTTTGAACAACATCTGCCACCCAAACGTGTCTCGACGAAATGTCTATTACATGCAGACAATGCACTTGTGTTGTCGCGAGACTATAGAACGCAGTAAAGATATGGAATGGTGGCTGAAGTTTGAGAACATCAACCCCATTCACACCTCCAGCCACACAATTGGGCAGAGCAACTGACCACTGAAGCGGTTCATTTGATCAAAGAATTCAACGAGACCCTGATCAAGGAATACATTGAAGGGTTTATATAATTATTGGCCGGTACATGCATTGGAATCTTGGTATAATCAACAACGCTTCGAGGAATGTGCGCGGGTATTTAATCTTGCCTGGAGGAATGCTAATAGCGCCTCTTTTTCAGCCTCTTTTTGACACCTGCTCAAGAGGTGATAGTGCGGGGAACGTATCAGACTACTAATGGTGGAATTAGAAGTAGTGGCACTGAGATTTGTGAGACAGGGCTGAGTCCTGTTTGGGTCAGTTGCATGTGCCCTGCTGAGCTGAACGATTATATCAGCGAGTTGTTTCCGCGCATCTTTCTCGTTCCATATTTCTTCCTATACTCCGTTATCTATCTAGTAACAATTATCAAAGATGAAGTACCTCGGTATCCTCATGGTTCTAGCTGCGGGCCGGGCATCGGCACAATACGGAGCTTGCGGCAAGCCACTTGACGAATGTATTCACTCGGCTATCCACGCAAAACCATATACGGTAATCAACACCTCTTGCTAGCTAAATGTCGATATATGCTCAAAGTTTCAATGCATAGGTCTACGGATTACTGTTCGATCTAGACGCCCTTTGTGGACTTTCACGGAACGTCTTCGAGTAGGTCTGCCCCAGTTCTATCTGGTATCTTGTACTTCTCTTAACGCTTTCACAGATGTTTTGATATGTGCCCAGATGATATTCGTGGAGGAGTAGCAGCTGATCTAAGTTTGAAAGTGTGTTGAGAATTGTCAAAGAGTTTGCACCAATAATCGTGCAGAAGACGTCGAGATTCTTCCTCAAAAGGCAGTGCTACATGTTCATAGATTTGATAAGACTCAAACTCCCATGCCTTCTCAGTGCGTATATGCTTCCTTACTCCAGATAAAACGTAGCCCACTCACGCTTCTTTCCCACATGTCCCACGTCCAATCGGCTCTTGTGTACAACTTTGATATACTCATTTCCATAGCCGATAGCCTTGAACGACACACCCTTCTTATCTGACAAACCCTTCACTTGCTTAAAGCTTGCGGACGCCTTGAACCGTTGGGATCCATTATTCTTTGATAGAGCGATTTTGCCGTGAGACTGGTAGAGATATTGGCCTGGCAAGTTTGTCGACTCAAGGCTAACGGTGCCTCGACCGGCCAGCCCGGGCTCAACAATTCGGAACTGTGTCTCAGCAAGCTCGTCAATGTTTCCTTCGGCAACAGCTTGCTCGCTACCTTTGTGGCGCACATAGAGTCTCTCATCTGCAGATGACCTCAGGCGGACAGGAGTCAGGCCATCAGGGACCGGGATGCCGAAGTCAGGTGTTCCATCGGCCCGCCAGTACAGCTTTTGCACCCGTGTACGTCGATCAGGATTGTTCAACGGATCGCCTTGAATATCCTTGTATGCGCGGTCGTGGTAGACAAAGATGTCACTCTTTCCATCCTCCGACACAGTAAACGAGTTGTGGCCTGGTCCGTACTGGCTTGTCTCATCGTTGCTGCCAAAGACGGGTGTCGGCGACTTTTTCCATGATGAGGGATCCATAAGGTCAGCATCTTCGTCTGCTGTCAGAAGGCCAACCCGATAGTTGTGGTCTGTCGCACTGGCGGAATAAGCGAGGAAGAGCTTGCCTCCGCGCTTAATCACTGCTGCGCCCTCGTTGACGTTATGGCCGATACGCTCCCAGGGAAGATCAGGGTATGAGATGCGGGTGGCAGGAAGCTCAACGGTCCAAGGGTTCTTCATCGGTGCGAGATAAAGGCCTGTGCCACCTTCACCAGAGTCGGGGTCGTTCTGAGCCCAGGTGAGGTACTTGACGCCGTTGGCCTCAAAATAGTGCATGTCAAGAGAGAAAGTCTCCCAGTTTGTCTTGACAGTTCCCTTTACAGTCCATTCGGCGGTAAGAGGGTTGTCGCCAACTCCCTCAAGGACTCCAGGTCTGATGTTCCATGTCCCGTTCACGCCGAGCGCGACATAGACGTACCATTTGCCGTCAATGTGCCATAGTTCAGGTGCCCAGACATAGCCGTTATAGATGCCATGGCGCTCAAAAATGGTGACTTCCTCGGCATCTTGGAGGCCTTGGATGGTTGAGGCAGTACGCAAGACGACCTTGTCATAGGCTGGGACGGTGGCGGCGAGGTAGTATTGGCCATCGGTGTGCTTGAGGATATGGGGGTCTGCGCGCTGCTCAACGATGGTGTTGTTGTATACTACCGCCGGAAAGATGGTGTTTCCAGCTGATTCATAATCCCTGGCAGCCAAATAATGGGTCAAAGGGCTAGCTAGAGACGTTGGCAAAGTCGCTAGCAAACCGATGGTGGCAGACTTGAACAAGCCCGTCAGGGAAACCATTTTACCGGATACCAGAAAATAAGAAGTGGTAGGGTTGACCCGGTCAGAAGCAATGTCGATGCTACCGTCTCGCAGGAGCTTCTTATATAACCCCCCAATTCACCAATTTTACGACTGCTTCTTAATGACATCTTCTCCAGATAGTGAAATGCGGGGAATCTGGGGAACAGATTCCATGCGCACCAGTCACATTTTCAGTGACAAGAATCCTTCCAGAACGAGCAGGGATGAGTTCGTACCTAACCCCATGTTTCGTATGACGCTCGTAGTAGCATTCACGCAAAAGCCGAGTCAAGAAACACGCACATGAACTTTGAATGGAGCTTATAAGCATATCTTTCTCCCGTGCCAATAAGGTTAAGCCGCTTAATCCTAGAACGATGAGTTTATCCTAATTAATGTCGATCCCTGCGATGTTGGGCACACCTACTTGGCTTGGCTTTCCTTTAACCCCTCAATGCTCCCCAAAACCACAACCTATCGCCAGTTTCCAGCACTTAGTCTGTCTTGGCGCGTAGAAACACGGCTTACGGGTGCTAAGCCACGCCGCCTCGGCGAAATTCTCGTAAAGCATGCGCTCAAATAGACATCGACCTGTAAAGAATGGAACATGTTGCACTCATATGCCGTCGTTCTTACCCGCCTCAGGAGCTTTCTAGATCTGATGGATTTCTTAGCAGCTTTAACGAGGATATCTACCCGGAAACTGACCCAATTCAGTGACATGCAATACAACGCAGTACCAGCCGAGGTAAATCACAGTCGTTGACGGGAGGTTTTATTATGCATACCTTACCCATGTCCGTACCTACTAGCCGAAGTAGGTAGGTACCCAAGTGGCAGAAGGTGGTGAGGTAACTGTCGTGATATGCAGAATGCCTACCTGGCTCTGACACCAATGCCTCATCTCTACCAAACTTATCCACAAACACAAACTTCCAGAACAAACAGATAAACTAGTTGTGTATTTGTAGTGCTATTGAAGTTGACTTGAACATTGACTTAAGAGCGGCGATCACGTGGGTCAAACATTCAAGGCAGCACGTGATAAACGAAGGATGACGTTTGTCACTGATGACAACACCAAACTAGAATCTGCTGTATTGCTGCAGTTCACGACGAGACCATGGCGCATAACTCACATAGCATCCCGTGGAAAGTCCTTGCATCCAATTTTGAATACGTGGCCGTCAACCAGAATTACGACGACATCACCAACCTATACCCCCGCTTCAAGGATTCGCAGGGCAAAGAGATAAGCTACTTTGTCCAAGCGTTTGCCAGGGCAGTACAAGAGCATTCCTCAAACGAACGCAAAAAATACCCTCATCACTATGATCTTCCTGACCTCAACGAGATCATCGTCAGTGATGATACCGTGCGACGCATTGGCGCGACTGTTTCTCGCTGGTGTGCGAGGGCTTTCGAATTCCCTACCAAGCCACCCCAAGACACTCAGGCCCTCACTACAGCGAGGCGACGGGTCTCTGCATTTTTAATACAGTTATCTACTAATAACTGGAGACACATTTACCTAGATAAAGAGTCTTTTTACAACTTTGAACTCCTTAAAACCCTGGTCCTATACGGAGAAATGGATCCAGTCTTCAAGATCTGCGCCCGTCCCGATAACGACCTTCTGAGCTTCTGGGTGCAGAACCGGAACTTTTATACCGACCGCGACGATATCGGCTGGGAACATATCCCCAAAATGGCTTTGAAAGCATACCTGTGTCTCAATCTGTTGTACTGCTACCCCGAGCTCTGGGATGAGAAGAGCGGGAGGCATGCTGGTAATGATTACCGCAGCACTAAAGCCTACCAACAGACACTAAGGGAATGCACTTTTTCTGCACGGGTTTCTCGGTTGGCTTGTTACCCGCACATGCAGTTCTTTGGAATTCCAGAGTCACACTTTAGTAGATACCCCAGGGCGAGGAAGGGTGGCAAGTATGCTTACACATTCCCATCATCCGCCCATTATCCCTACGGAAAGATGCCCATAGCAGACTTCTTGGAGTTTGAGCACCTGATGCCTCGCATGGACAGTCCATCAGATGTTAACTCTGTGCATTGGATACTCCGCAGCCAGGGATTACCGACAGAGATTGTGTTTTACGTTATGGAGCTGGCAGAGTACTTTCCGTCACGCCGGCTTGAGGTTGAACATGATCCATTACACCCTGACAATCAAGAGGACTTGATGAAGTACCTATCCTACTGCTGGCAACTCCTGCTCCGATGCGACATGATGGCGAAGGAACTAGGAGACCAGATACCATGGGACGTGCTGGTTTCCGACTGCTTGGTTCGTCTTGTCGGGACTGATTACAAGAACCATAAAAGAACTAGGCACAACAAGCGAAAGATGTACGAATTCGAGGTAAATCGAGATGGGACCCGTCTTAGCATGCACGAGTGGCAGCGGTATTTGTTCATATAACCACCTTCTTCACCAAGCTCTTAGATAACGCACCCAAACCACTAAAGATTACTTGTTAAATAGTTACACAGTCATCATCTTGGGACAGCAGGGTCCCACTTCTTCTTCTCCTCCTTCTCCTTTGCCTCTTGACAAGTCTTGCAGTATATCGTGTCAAAAGCCTCGCGATTATGTTCCGTGGTACGTCCACACGAACCAATCGAGTTGGTTCGTGTTTTTCGGGACTCGGGACAACCGTCGTAGCCGGTTTGCGTTCTATGATGAACACCGCAGCCCTTGCACTTGAACTTCGTGATGACTTTCCTGCACATTGTGGTTGCCTGTGTGAGCTTCTAGGTTGAGAGGATAGGTGCAATGGGGAAAATGGGCATGTGACGAGTGCGAATATCGAGCGCCGTATCAAGAACTGCTTGAGTAAGGTAAATTGAGTCGGGACAGCTAGTTTATTTATATCTAGGCCACGGGAGCCCTCTATCACGGCAAGCTGCCTCTTGACATATATAGATCAGTTGTGTCGTTGAATCAGTGACCCAGCAAATTCTTGAAGTCTAGTCACGCGTTGAATCACGACCCTTAGCTGCCTTGCTGGAGGAGTGGGTTAGAGTCCTGTGAATGGTGTTCCCCCGCTAATGAGCTCGTGAATATGTTCTGACTGGCTCTAATTACCCCCAAGTCATTTATTGATGTTCATGCGTTCCCGTCTTAAGGGCCTTTCTCATATTAGCTATGTTGCAAAGCCGCTCTGGGACCATTCGAGGGCTCGGTACAGTCTAGCTCTTGCCTTACTCCTGCGCGTCTTCGAACTAGGTTAATTACAGCCGATCAAAACCGACGAGAGAGAAATGGGGTTTGCCTCCCTAGACTTCGAGCGTGAGAGGGTACAAATTGGGTTAGTTGAAACTGAGTACATATCATATGAGAGAAATAACTTTGATCTTTCAGTCACCATACCCCTAAATTCGCAAAGTCAATTACGGTTTGAAATCATTTTTCATACACAGCCGCTTCCCTGCAACACAAACGTGAGATTTATTCATATGCCCAGACTAGAGATATCCATTCATTTCTGCAGTGGGAACTGGACGCCAAAGCCAGGACATGCCATCTGTGCGCGGTATCCCTAGCCTAATCTCCCTGTGGCATGACTGGCAAAGCACATCTCGAATTTCTCTGTGCCACACCTCTATCTTCCCGCAGCAGTAAAACCCCGTGTCAGTTGTCTGCGCTCGCCCACACGGTAGTCTATCCACGCATGGCACTTCGGGAAAGCCGCAGCATGGGCAATAATAATTGGTGGTCAATTGAAAGCACATGGTAGCGGGCGCTCGGCGTCTTGCTGAGATTTCTGGTGTTGGTCTGTGGAGATGGTGACTGAAGTATGTGACTGCGAGGGAGGCGATAATCGGATGCTCAACTATAGAGAGTTGGGGTTATTGAGATCTGTGGGTTAAAGAGAACCATAGTCGGTACAATGAAGGCATTTATAACTAGTCCAAGGGGCCCTCCCACTATCACCGCCGTGTTGATACAGAAGCAGCAGTCAAACCATCTTTGCGCTAATTCGTTGCAATGTCTGCCAAGCGCGATTCACGAATCTAATTGTCGCCGCCCACAGCTGCTTGCCACACCCAAAGCATAATGTCTATTCATCACCGTCTCTCGCCTAGTTATGTGACTAACAGTCGAGATTCTCCTAGAATGCTATCTATCGTAGGAATTTCTTAGTTCTCAGTCCTCCAATCAAGAGAAAAGACCCTACCGTGATGCTCCCAGCTCTAGTGCTGTGGTTCAAGCTTCTAGAGCGCCACTTGCAATAGCCACCAACCTTAATCACGAGCCTGAACCGACCCATGATGTCCGGAAATAGGCAAAAGACCAGGCTTGTCAAATTTCAACAGAAAACATCAATTTAATGGATCATTCAGTCCTGGGTCGCTGATTTGCGAGCGTACGGCGCGGCTGGCAAGATCCCGCACGGCTTCGCTGGCCCGCGGGCGCGTCCGCGGAGGCCGAACCGCCCGAGTGGGCCCGGAAGCCCTCTGGATCATGCGTCAAATCTGGGTCAACGGAGTCTGTTTAATATCCGTCAAATAACTCCGTCAAAGGGGTTCTTTTATCCTGGATTTGTTTCTTATTTGATGCAGGTTGAATTCTTTCCTTCACTTTTGCTCTCATTCCCTTCAAGTCTTTTGACGCCCACACTCCTTCGCGCGAACGCATCCAGTGCCGAACATCAAATACACCATTCGTCTGCCTGCTCCAGTCACCTGTCACGGAATTTTATCGGGGAATTTCTATCGCCAAGGTATCACTTTGAAGTGATTTGTTGACATCACAAGATTCAACGATGGCCGAAGTACAACCGTCCCCAGCCACTTCATCGGCGAGCGTGCCTCGTCGAAGAAAGTCAAATGGCTGCTACGAAAACATGGAAATGATCAAGACATCAGTCAACATGCCCAGCAGCATTCAAACGGCAAGCACAGACAAGACGCCATCAAGAAGACGCCGCAAAGGTCGCTCGTCTCTTGCACGACGTGTGAGGCGCTTTGCTCTTCGACGCACTTGGGCTGTACCCCTCGCTTTGATCACGACCGTCCTCTCCATCTACGGCCTCAATCCCACAGAAAGCAACCCTGTTTATCCTCTCCTCTTCCCCTCATATCTGATCGAGCCCGATACTTCAGGTGAACTAGCGCAATACGCCAAAGGACGCAAAGACCTGCTGTTTTTCTCCTTCTATGTCATCGTTCTCACCTTCACAAGAGAGTTCATCATGCAAGAGATTCTACGTCCTCTTGCAAAGCGGGGTGGCATCCTCAGTCGCGGAAAACAGGCTCGGTTCATGGAACAAGCCTACACGGCCGTCTACTTTTCATTTACTAGCCCATTCGGCTTGTACGTCATGAAGAGTTCTCCCGTGTGGTTTTTCAACACGCGGGAGATGTATGAGGGTTTCCCCTACACGACGCTTACGGCCGATTTCAAGTTTTACTACCTCTTTCAAGCTGCGTACTGGGCCCAGCAGGCCATTGTTCTCGTTCTGGGTCTGGAGAAACCCAGAAAGGACTTCAAAGAGCTGGTTTATCATCACATCGTGACTCTGGCTTTGATCGGACTGAGCTATCGGTTTCATTTTACCCACATTGGCATTGCTGTGTACATTACACACGATATCAGTGACCTGTTCCTTGCTGTAGGTCTCTTCAAGAGTTCGGCTTGGGGAATTCGATGAGCTAACTTGCCACAGACGTCCAAGGTTCTCAACTACCTCGACTCGAGCATTACAGTTCCCTTCTACGCGACATTCATTGGTGTCTGGATTTACATGCGCCACTACACCAACCTCCGGATCATCTACTCGCTCTTCACCGAGTTCAAGACGGTCGGCCCGTACGAGCTTAACTGGGAGACTGAGCAGTACAAGTGCTCGCTTAGTTTTGCGATCACATCCACTTTGCTCATCGCGTTGCAGGCGTTGAATTTGGTCTGGCTTTATTATGTTCTCCGGGTTGCGTATCGCATTACATTCTACAATGAGCAGAAGGATGCTCGGTCCGATGATGAGGAAGAAGTTGAGGAAGAGAACGCGCCAGAGGTGACGAATATTACAAAGCACGACTAAACGGTTTGGGCTTGAAGATGAAGTGTGTAGAGAAGATGTACTCTTCTCTGTATTCGGTATTGTCACGCATGAACGTGAACACGATAGTAATATGTAATCTTAATCAATAATCATGCTTTTTAAACGCCGTCCCAATTTGTTGCCGATTCCCAATCTTATTCCACTCCCGCTCTGTCTTTTCGTTGCTGTCAAAATACTGACACCATCTATTCTCAAGATCTAAAGCCCTGTTCAATCCCCATAGATTTACTGCATATTCATTTCTACCGATAATCCTCAAGTGGTATATACCTCCATGCTTTTGTCGCATTCCTCCCCTAGTCGATCTTTTTCTCGCATCCGATACGATCCAGGAACCTCTTTCGATCGCTTTGAGTCGATGGGCTGGCACCACCAGATCGTTGTCGTGTTCGGGACCTTCCATTCCTGACGGCCGCACGTCGAGTATGCGGATAGAGGCTCTCTCCATCAACCTCAAGCTCGATAGGCCGTTGGTCTTCCTCGATTTCCTCCTCCTCTTCGTCGTCGCTGCGGGTGTCCTCCGCGTTCTCGCCTAGGATTACCCGTACGACGAGCTTGGCAATCATGACGAACCAGACAATCATCAGTCCTTCCAGGAATAAGAGACCGCTGAGGAACAGGTGCTTGACGGTCGGGTTGTAGCACACCAATCCAGAGTTAGAGACCAGAGGCTGAGTCAGATAACGCTCATCCTTCGGTACCGGAACCGGGCCGGCAATGTTCTCACCGGACCCAGTGAAGCATCCCGTTGTCATAATACCCGGCGTATGCGCATAAACGGACCAGCAGACCATGCCAAACGCAATATGCCGGCAAAAGATCCAGCTAATCACAAAAACGCCAAACATGATATCGCATAGCGTCTGTAGCTTGAGGTACTTGAGACACTTTGCCGAGGTGAATACAACATCGTTTGCATCCATCAAGATGAGAACAATGTGGCCGACACGCGTATGTCCGTAGCGGTAAGAGCAGTAGATCAACCCAATGGTGACAACGTGGTGAGAAAACATCTGCCAGTGATCCTTTCGGCGCTTCTCAATGTTGATGACGATCATTTGGTGCAGCCAGAAGGCTAATTGAGCCAACATGTAGCCCTTCATGGGGCCAGTGATCTCCCGGTTGGGCCAGTTGGTCCAGAGTTCATGGAGGTTGAGCCAGTAGGGAGATTTACGGTAGATGTACTGGCAAAGGTCAATTGACTTCCTCACGAAAGTATAGAAGTGGCACATACCATGCCGAAGGGCCAACAGATGGCATAGGCGACAACCAACCATGCCTGCTCACTGAAACGGACGGACTTGCTCTTACTCAGACCGTACCAGTTTGCGAATGGGGCAAAGACATGACGCATGATAGCATCACGAAGTCCGGTGAAGAAAACAGCGAGGAAAGAGACAAGATAGACATCATCAAAGCCAATGCCATACTCTCCCGTCTTGGGATTGTGGTACAATAGCGTGAGGAACTTGGTGGTGTGTTGCCGGGCGCTAGAGAAGCAATGCGCTATGAAGACAGGAAGGATAAAGCCCAGAGAAAGGCCTGTCAAAGATTAGCTCAGCACTTGAGAGATTGACATGTGCAGTGACGTTGGGAGTCCAATTGAGGCGAAAGGGGCACCCACCAATCTGGTTCTCGACAAACCACGTCTTCACCGAAGCAGCCTCTTTGCGCTTGGCGTGGTGGCTCGGGCGGGCATTGACCGACATGGTGGAGGGCTCCAGTAACGAGAGACTAAGGAAGGCAACAGACCGGAAAACCCGCCTGCTAAACTGACAAAAAAGAACTCTTACGCAAATCTCCGTCGGTACCGAGCGTAGAATGTGAGAAAAGGTGCCCGCCAAATGAGGGGAGGGAGGGATTGAAAGGGTGAGACAGCCAGCCTCGGCCGCCCGCGGAGCCCGATCTGACTCTCTCCCTTTTTTCCCAGATGCCGGGGAAGGCCGGGGCGGATCTTGTTGGGGCTAAGAAATAATCGGCGGCTTGTCATTGGACAGGGCCCGAGCCATCCCTGGTCCCGACGAGACCGGATCTTGTTCATCCTTTATCCACTAGCTATAGATCCCGCTCACGACACGTGTCAATGCGCGGGAGGAATTCTGACAGAAGTAGCTAAATGTTCACCGATATGATTGTGAGGTTGGGTTCATCTAGATTATTGCAGGCTTTGTGAATTAATAGTGATGGTTTGCCTTCAATTGCTGCCAGGTACTTGTATCTTCAATTTTGCAATTCCGGCCCGTCTTTCCCCACCATTTGCGTTCCGGTAGATATACATTCTTCTTCCTTTTAATATGAGCCCATGTGTGTAGATACAGTCTATTTCTCGTCAAGTGAAAGCGAGACTGACCGAATGTCACGCGATTGGCAACTCTATATGTCAGAATTTCTTCAGGAATCCTACCCTAGGGTCGCGGCTACACGCGACTCAAAACGTCAATTCTGTGCTTGGTTAACGTGACTCTTTGCCGAGTATGAATCTATATCATTGAAGATAATTGAGAGAAAAAATTAAGTGAATCGATCAAGACGCCAGGGTTGTGGTTGTGGAAATCTAGGTCCATCGACGTCAAAGCGATATTTCGCATGCTAGACTCAGCAGTGAATCCTGCACATTCACTATCGATAACCCTTTTGTTTTAGCAAAACTCGGAGCTTTCTGAACATATTGCAAGCTTAGGAGTCCCAACGGCGCAAATGCTCCCGCATCGGCCTTACCTGCTCGATATCAAAAGCCTCCCCATTTAATCTCACCTTGGCACGGCGGACAGCCTGCCAAGTGAACCCATTCTCATTGATCCCGATCTCTGCGGCATGAGCCATCACCCTTTCGACCCAAGCTTCACAGAGTTCCAGTTGCTATTCCATTAGTTCTTGCGCGGTCTGTGCAAGTCTTTGGATGGCTTCCTGCTCCATGCGTAGCGCTTCCCACACGAAGCGGACTGCAACATCGATGTTGACAAGCACGACAGTCTCCTCAAGTTCGCTTTTGTAATCGTCGCGGTTAAATTCGCGTGCCAAGCCTGCCACTAATAAGGATAGAAAACTGATGGGAGAGTGTAGGTGTGCTTCATCCCCAGTCTTGACAAGCAGAACCGTGCATTTAGATGACTCTGGGTGGGTGACGGGCTCGGAATTCTAGTCAAACCACCAGCCATGTGGGTTTGCCATCTCTCAGGGCTTCCTAAAACTCCCTCGAGCATGGCATCATGGTTACAAGCTCTCGGCTAGCATCCTAGGACCCGCCATTCAGACCAAACCTTCGTCGAAGGTAAGCAGTAGTCAGGTTTTCATGTTCCACAGCCGATGCGCAGAAAGAGTTCTGTTGTCGACCTCTGAGCTCAAAGATATTGTAGGCTAAGCAGGCACAAATCGCATGCAGCTCAGAGCTACCAATCCGTTATGCTTGCAGAGTAGAGACGTGTCCAGCCAGAGTCACCGCGAGTAATACTATCTTACATAGGTCATCGATTAGAAGTAGTATTTTGCTAAGGTATATAGCCTAATAGTAAACTATGAGAATGCAACGAGTTAGGATTATGATAAGCGTAGGCAGACTTTTGGGCCAAGGTAAGCTTACTCTAGTCTAATAACTCCGTTAATTAGTAGTCTATAATGCTCATAAGTTTAAGATAGCTACTAGACTTAGCTTAAGGTAACTCTAATTAATAAATTTCGACCAGGCTAATCAGCCGATAATTAATCCTATTAGAATCCTCTCATGCTTTAAGTAGCAAAGCCAAGCTATAGTAGACCGGTCAAAGATGTCTATTTTCTAGGGGACTTTTGTCCTTCTATTGATATAAAGCCAACTTTTGTTCACCGAAATTGTGCTGCCTGCGACTTCCCTGTTCTTAGCCCGATCCTCATTCAATGTGTCAAGAATAAGCTTTTTACTGGCATTAGGGTAGAACCTTCACAACATGAATCTTATGATGTGCGTTGGAACGCGATTTCATTGCACAGCTGCACAGCGGGACCGAGATTGGAAGATCGCCATCCCCATTGGGCTCGACCATGTATTATCTACAAGAGACAAGTTCAAAACTTGCATGGTGATAGATTTACTGCCCAAGAGCGGATGGTGAACGTATAGACATATAGCAGATGCCCTATCCAAGACGAGAATAAGGCACTGAGGCTTCGGGGGGTATGGACCTATTCCATTTCGAACCGTTAGATCCTAAGATACATAGTCAAAGACCAGGAGAACCTCGGCTCTTTTGCCGCCCTTTTCAACCACACCCCGGGCACAGTAGTGCCTCTCTCCGTTGATTATTTGAAACCCATTCGCCTGCGTGAGTGTCCATCCCTTCTTCTTATTCTCTGAAACCGTGAGAATTAGGGTCTTGCCCTCAACCTCGTCGAGCCAGCCTTCTATAAGAAATTTATCACTGATATCTTCTAGCGTGGCCCAACGGACACGGCTAGTAACCGTTCCAAAAAGCCAATTAGTAGCCTCCCGCGGCTGATTGTCCAAACAATGTTTGTCTTCAAATCCCTTGAGGCCAGATGCTGTCTGAACGTTCTCCAGGTAAGTGACCTCGGTTCCTGCTAGATGTGACACCTCGGAGGAACCGGTATATTGCTTCAAATTGTTTGTGATACTGGCCAACTGAATGGCCGAGCGTGTCAGATACCCCATGCCCTGCAACGCCAGAACTGCATCAGTAGAGTCTGAGAGACTCTTGTTCTGTAAGATAGGCGGAAATGGAGTTAGAAAGTCCAATTTCTTAAACAAGACAGAGTTAGGTGCGATACTAACCAGCACCCATTTCCCATTGAGATCCTCAATTGTCTTAGATGCGGGAGCTGCCATGCTTGAGCAAGTACTTGGGATGTTGCGAGATAATTGGTAATACCAGCAGCAGGGAAGATAACGATGAGATGAAGGTTACCGAAGTTACGAAGCTGGAATATTATACTGCAGAAGCAAAACCCTTTGGCAAATAACACTTGTCGTGTGCTCCTCCCTGGTCTGAATCAGCTGTCAGCTATTCTAAAAGGTATCAATTGTACCGAGGCCAAACAATTTGTTCACGTGTTGCAAACATCAAACGCAATTGCATAAAACTAGAATACCCAAGCGTCCAAGGTTGACAAAATCTCCCCGCACTTTGAACTGTAAGCGTGTCCCTTCACCCGATAAGCAGTTGCCGGCAGCGGAGAAACCGACGGTCCAGTGACCAAACCGTAGTTTCCAGTGCTAAACGTGCTTTGGCTTGATACTTGGCCCGATGTATAGATGTCTACGTCGAATTACAACCTCCTCTCCACATGCCTCGTACCGCATGATCCCCCCGAGGTCCCCCACAATTCCCCGCGAACTCTAGTTGATACAACGACGCATCCCGTCGGCATTTCCCAGCTTGGAGTTATTCCCCGCTATTAGTTCAACCCCTACATCTGCCTCGGCTCAAATCTGTTGTCGATCAGCTCCGTGATCATCGGTACAACATACTGAGTGAGCCAGATCTCTTCCATGCTGTACTCTCTTAATCCTTTGCTCGGATCAGTCAGACCGAGACTTGTAAACGCTACATTGCTCCTTTGAATGCTTTAGATTGTCCCTCGAACCTACTCCAGCGACTTTGGATCTTGCCTGAGGCGGTGCGTCGGTCAAGGATGCATTTATTGGGGTGCTTGTGGCATCATGTTCACACCCCATCAAGCTTCCACACCTAAACTTGGCAATCTTCCCAGCTTCCTACTATCACACACATCAATATAGTAAATAAAGGAATACACCAGTAAGATCATGAACTTACCCACCTTAAATTCGTAACCTCTTTGCTCGTCGATCTCACGCGAGCGGTCCCAAAAGATCCTATATCAATGAAAACCAACAGGTCGGTCGGATCATGCACCCCGCCTGACTTGAGACTTCTCCAAGGGCTCATGCAACCCTGCAAACTCGGCTCAGGCCCGGGCATAGCAGTCAGAGAGTAAGGTCGGAACTTGTCAAAAATGAAAAGTCAAATCCGGGGATTCCCTCTGGCCCTGGGATCGATCCACAGAAATTGTCAGTGGCGGGGGGCGCCGTGCCGTCTGCACAGCTCCAGAGGCAGTCAACAGGCGTGAGGTTGATGTTACCCCTCGCCTCAAGTAGACCGCCCCTACTCTCTGGCGGCGAAGTTGGCTGCGGTGCCTTGCTGGATTCGACAGACGGCTCAGACTCCTGCTAATCGTCTTTAACGTACTTGGTTAGCAATGTGTGCCACGTCGCGTCTAGGTCCAGTAGTATGTTCCCAGCGCTTCTTGACTCGTTATCATTACGTCTTGCAGTGGGAAAGATGCTACTAATCAACACCAATCGTACGAATATCTGTGTCGCACCCTTTCTGGTTGTCAATCAGCGTCTAAGTTATTGTCAGTTCAAGGCAACTCCCGAAGCAAGCACAGAAGCCATTCTGTTGCGATGTCGATCTAGGTATAAAGTGAGATTGGCACCCAAAGCCGTCAGTTCTATGCTGGTCACATATCAGGAATGATTTGAGTATTTTGACTAAAATGATCAAAGGCCTATAACTTCCTTGTATGAAACTCTAGTCGAGGCTGTTAGCATCCGCGGATCTGTATTTTCGATCATTGAATCTGCCTTCTCCCTCTTGTGTGCCTTGCGAAAATAGGCTGATTATATGGCACAATTTCCTGTGGAAATGTAAATCATAGAAGAGCAGGGATTGGCTTATGTGGCTCATAGTGCATGAGCTAAGCCTACTAACGACACAGGTGGAGCAATCAGGCTGTGAAAACAGATGTTGGCTAGGCTCCCCAACCCGTTTTCCAGAGTGTTTAATTGGCTATAACCTTGCACTTTTGCCTGTTGTCTCACATGATTCATCCACGTTGGTCCGAAATATTCTCGCTTTCTCTTCTCTTCTGCTTCTTCACCATTTCTTTGCTTATCCGACCGTAACACCTTTGTGTTTGAGGCAGCACGATATCGGGGGAGAAGCTTATTATCTCCCCACGGGCCTTTTGTCCATATTCACATACTCTTTGAATAGTATGCTGCCGATTTGCAAAATGATTTCGTTGTTACTTGCATTCTTTGTGGTTCAGGTAACTGCTGACAGTGAAGATGGAGATGATATATCCAACAACCTCTTCTCGGACCTCGCGCCGTACGTTGTCACCCAAAAATTTCCCAATTCCGCTAATAAACGATTCAGGCTACTAGCACTTTTCGGTGAACGGGTCACTATGCAGTTCATTAGCCAGTCCATGGGCTGGGCTGATAATATTCTTCTCGCCATGGCCCCGATAGGTATCATCACCACCATGGTTAGCGCTATACGCGTTGGCGGCCCGTCGTGGCTAAAAGCTCTCATTGGGAGGGCTAGGGAGAACCTGGCGATTGCTGAGGCGGAGCTTATGTCGTCCACCTCGGATGAGGTCTGTGAAGTTTGGAACGGCAAGGAGGTGGTGTGGTGTATGGGCTCGACCCCAATTCGAGAGTTCATTATTTGCATCCCCAAAAATATTTCTGAGGAACATACACCGAGAGTAGTAACAATGAGTCTCGATGAGGCGATCGGGAAAGGTTATATAGAGGATCACGGTAAGAGATATTATATGACATGAGCTACATAAAAGACTAACATTGTACTTAGACATCGATGATGGTGCCCAACGAGCTCCTCAGACTGACTCTGAGAACGGGCTACAAAAGCTCCACGACATTGCAATCATCCGAAACAACCGCTCTACGTCGCCCAACATTGCCCTGAACTGCCACAACAGAGTCAAACGGGGAGAAGTGAGACTCTTTGCAACTTTTGGCGTGTTTCTTCAGACTAGCGTTCTTGTTTACATCGGATTTTCCACTTACTATTCGACGTTGAAATTTCAGAAAGACGATAAAGCCATTGCACGGTATGCGTATCCTTGTACTGCTGTGGGGACTGTCCTACTGGTAGCTGGTATGATGCTGTGTGCACATGTTGTTGAAAGCAGCACAGCCGAAAAGAGTTATCGAATCGGCAATTGTTGCAGAGGTCGAATAATATGGCTCCAACAAGAGAAGACGGTCAGTGATCAGGTTTTCAAGTCCTCTGCTCTCTATGCCAAGGACGACCGATATATCATTACAACGTCGGCACGACATAGCGAAGATGGAGCACAGATACTACTGAATCTCAAGGCTATTCTCGGCACGTTGGTGAGTCTTTGTGGATTCATCGTGCAGTTTGTAGGTCTACGGGGGGTGCATTGGTCTGCCTCGGTCGTTCAACTTGGATCAGTGCTGATGATGACCGCTCTGAGGGCTTTGGTCCGGCGTGGTCTCGCTATGCCCCCAGGCAGCCAGACGCTTGAACCAGAATTTGAGCTAGAATGGTTCGCCTTAACACATGGCGATCTGGATAGTGCAGCCTGGTTGAAAGCTGTCAACCGCAAAGTGGATACGTCTATTGCGAAAGAAGGGGCGTCCGGTACTCACACAGAGAAACAGTGGACAGTGATTACCGGAGAAAATGCAACGAAGTACAACGAACTCGAAAAATTAGGAGAGGGCAAAGTTGCCGACTCTGCGGCACACAGAGTTATGATTATTAGAAGAGATCTTGGCCAGCTCTCGGGTTGGCCGGGAGTGGCATCTGCCGAGGCTATTTCCGTTGCAAGATCGATCGAAATCACAATGGACACGCTCTTCAAGGATTTGAAGGGCAACTTCACGTGGTCGTTGACTGTCAACTTTGGGGGCGTCCACCAACAAGTCAAGTTTCGTGTGGATCGTCAGGAGGACGGAGCATGGAAATCCTACGCAGACGAAACCGAGGCTGCTCTATCACTCTGGCTATATTCTGTTAGAAAACAGGAAGAAAAGGAAGAGGGCATCGCCAAAGGAGAGTCAATTACTGTGTCCACCTCCCGAAACAAAGACGATTCCTGGCTACGAGCCAAGGGTTTGTATCCCAAGCCCAGCTTGCGACTCTTAGGGGTTTACGATAAGAGTCTTCATCGTGATCTTCAATGGTGGATGCCGGCAACAGGATCAACAATTATAAGAGTGAAGAGGTCCGAAGAAAACCACCATCGAGGAGAAGCACTGAAGAGGCAGTGGCACCTGAGGAATGAGCGCGAGTTGAAGTTGCTGGATCTACAAAGTCACCGGGTCGTCGGCACTGTATCGAGAGGTGACACTGCAGGACAAGTACCAGCTAACGATGAAATATCAAAAGTTGTCGCCGGTAGTACTCGGTACAAGAGATGGAAGTTATCAAACCTACACTTCAACCAACATTCAGTCATGATCCCCACGGATGGTCTTCTTGCAACAGAATCGCATGCGTCTTTGAAGCTGCTATACGCTCAAGATATTTTTATAGCCTTTATGTGTTCGGCTGCAAAAGCCTTACCGGCACCAGTTTCGGGCGGCTGTGAAATTAGACCTTCATCCCTCACAGGCGAAGACGCCTGGAAAACGTTTACGCTCGACAACTACCACTTATCCAACATCGCCCAGGCGGTCCAAAAGACTGGACTTGGGACTATCGACGAAGTTTTTCTGAGCATCATTGTTCCTCTCAGCCTAGAAACCCAGCTCCCAGACATCGACCAGGTACTACAACTGGCGCGCAAACAAGTGGAGCCATATGAGCGGACGAACCGTTATGAACGAGCGGCTGAGACTTATCAGTGGCTGTTGAAGCTTGGAAGAACTTTTCCGCCCTTGAGTAAAACTCATGTCAGATGTACCATCTTTTTTATGGAGTATCTCAGAACAATTGCTTTGTATCTTGAGCAGGCGGGGACAGAGAGACAGAAGCTAGGTTGGGAGCCTCGGGAACTTAGTCGGCTTGACGATACCAAGAGAATGCTCCAAAAGCTTATTCGAGCCGAATACGGGGAACTTCCATTGAACTTGATGCGCTTATATGAGACGCAAGGTCGCTCATGGGAGTGCACGGCTATCCAGAGCAGAGGACAATATGATGGGGTAGCAAGGGACTATGCTGCTGTTCTCAACTACTCAGAGATGCACCAGGAGATTATCAATGGCGAGCACGGTGATCAATTGGCGAAATGGGTATGGGAGAACCGCCACGCAAGAACCCTAAACGACTGGACACCAGCTCATTATGCTGCCAAAGCCGACAACGAAGAGTTAGTGTGGGTGGTCAGTTCTGCTCCCGGCCCTAATTTACGGGACATATCTGGTTGGACGCCACTTCACTACGCCTGCACAAATGGACATACTAATGTGGCACGAATACTTCTTAAACATGGAGCAGATCTTGACTTAGTTGGCAGAGATGGTACCACCCCGTTGCATTGCGCAGCAAAATGGGGCCATTCCGATGTCTTCGAGTTATTGTTCCAAGCAGGAGCGAATGCAGACACTCGTGATGCATCTGGTAGAACACCGCTGCACTGGGCTGCATACAAAGGACATGTTGGTATGGTTGAACAACTGGCACAGCAAGGAAACGGCAACCAGCGCGATCAAAGCGGAAAGACTGTGTTGCACTTGGCAGTGATTGGGGGCCAGGTGCAGATTGTCCAGCTGCTCTTGGGTCTTGGTGCCAGACGCGAGGTCAAAGACCGTGACGGAATGACACCACTTCTTTGGGCATCTACGTATGGGCACATTGAGATTGTCAAGTTCTTCGTTTCAGATGCAAACAAGGACGAGCATGACATCGAAAAATGGACAGCGCTACACCTTGCCGCCTGGAACGGATACGTGGATATCATCAGCTACCTAGCCCTCGAAATAGGAGCTGATATTGAGAAGGAAAACGAAAACAACAAAAGGCCATTGCACTACGCTGCTGCAGCCGGTCACTTGGACGCTGTCCAGTTCCTCGTTAGTTTGAACGCCAAGGTGGAGACGTGTGGGGAGACATTGGAGACTCCATTACATCTAGCTGCTCAAGCTGGTCATCTAGGTGTCGTACAATACCTTATCCAGGAGGGTGCCAGAGTGGAGGCTAAAACAGGTGAAAACTTTACGCCGTTGCAGCTGGCTAGCCATCGTGGACATTTAGATGTCGTACAGTTCCTGGTTGAAAAGTGCAGCAATTCCGCGGACAAATCAATTCGCCCTTTCCTCGACGAGTTTTCTCTGATTGGAGGAGTTGATATAGCCAGAATTCTCGTTGACAACGGTGCCGACGTAAATTCAAAGTCACAGGGGTGCACGCCTCTACATTTTGCCACAAGACTCGGGAAAGTCAATCTCATGGAGTTTTTGGTTGACAAGAAAGCTGATATGCAGGCAAAAGACAAGGATGGACTCACACCCCTACATTTGGCAGCAAGTCATGGAATTGCCGATGCTGTTAGATTGCTTGTTCAAAAGGGTGCCTCCAGGCTGGCTCAAGATAACGAGGGCAGGACGGCATTGGATCTGGCCCTAAAATGGGACGAGGAAGTAATATCACTTCTTACAGATGATCACACATAGGCAAGGAGTTTTGGCGAGCTGCTGTACAGACTAGTCCTTTAGTCTCGGTCCTTTTCTGGCCTCACTAGCTACCAAGTAGAGCGCAAAGGTTCAACATTATGTCTCAATCTTCGACATGGACTTTTCAGCAAGAATCATGTGTCAAACCCATAACTTGCGTAGATACAGTCATCAGATTTTGAAATTAAATACAGAAATGTCACATATAATATAATTATCTGCAGTTTCACTGAATTAAGAACTCTTTGGCTTCTAAACTTGCACCCCCACGACTGGTTGACCATGAGTCATGATTTGCGCCCTGTACATAAGCATCTCCAACAAGTTGATACCGCGCACCTTGAGGTCTCAAAACAAAACAGAGCGGACTCCCAAAAGGTAGTACAATCTCGTCCCCGGGCTGGGTAGCATATGGCCCTAATCCCATCTGATAATCCTTCGTTACAAAGAAGCAACGATCCGAGTACAAAGCGTTGTCGAGGCTTGCAGTGAACGGAGAGTTGTACATGCTCGCTCTGACATTGTTGGGCAATCCTGGCTCAAAACCTTCGGGAACATCTTCTAACCCAACAAAGATACGCCAAAGTCGGCCAAAGTGATTTGGGGCTGGGGAAGTGGGTTGTTCTCGATCGCTTGTATCTGCATCCATAACAATAGCCCTCCATACCTTCTCTTGCAAGTTGTCTGGAAGACTGGAGTATAGCTTGAAGAGAGATACGGTGGCCTGCTGCAGCTTTTGCCTGCTGGTAGTCAACGGTTCATCTATGACAAATCCTGGCGAAAAGGGTCCTAAGACTTGGTCCAGGACACCGAGACTGATGCCCCGAACTTGTAACACGTTTTCGTCTTCCAGAAAGGAAACGTTTGCGGGTGAGTGCTGAGTCCCTTTGCTTGCCGATTCAATGTGTTGGAACAAAGTGTTGGTCCACGCAAATCCGTCAAGTGCTCGTCCGTATAGTTCTGGAATCCAAGATGGACCAAAGTCATTCGTCAACTCCCTGTTTCCAAGGAGACAGTGGAGGTTACCATCTCTCTCGATGCAACCCTTGACCCAGTTCTTGTACACATCTGCCGGGCTCAGGGAATAATCAGGTGTTACCAACCGACTATCTGCAACTTCCAGAAACGCATAGAGCTTATCGCGACAGTCTGTTGCCTGAAATCTCTTTGACAGTCGCAAAAGGAATCCGAGCGATCGTCTATAGCTGAACTCTTCCTCGCCTTTGTCGTCGTCGGCAAACATGGAGTCCAGGCTCCATACTATCTCAAACATTCGCTCGGCTGGTGGAGAACCTCGTACGAACCAAGTGGCCGGAGTATTATCTTGCGACCATTTAGGTCCAACTCTCATCAATCCAAAAATTAACACAAAGGCCGAGAAGTTTTCGAGCGATGTCCAGATGGATCCGCAACCAATGTTGCATCTGCTGGTGTTAAGGTTGGATATCAAGTCCCCAGATAGCACCAGTTCTTGTATGATCCAAACACGATGCCAAAACGAACGCTCGCATATGCTCCAGATGGCATCCCAGTTCATGGCCGTTATGTCCAGTCCAAGTTCTCGTAGATCGGTCGGAGAGAGTTTATTTAACTCATCCCAGCCGCTTGGGGCGTCTTCTGAGTCCGAATCCTCAACGGTTTCCCCACGAAAGATAGGAAGGAGGGTCTCCCCGATTTTAATAATGGACTTCATTGCCTCATCGCTGTCTGAGCTGGACGGCCCCAGCCAGGCAAGAACAGTTGTAGCTGACGAGAAAATTTGGCCCATTCGTTGAACTTGATGCTCCTTCTCTTGTGTGTCGGCTTGATTGATACACAAGGCATCTATCCACAGCACCCTGGACTGAGTCGGTTGTCTTAGATACAGCAGAGCACTGTGCAAGTTTGTTGTAACTCGGATGCTGATGTCGTTCACAGTTATGGGTCGTAGGTCACTTGCATCGCCCCATGTGTATGAAAGTGCCTCGAATCCTTTGGTCTTCGAAAGAGTTGCAATCTCGAGCTCGCAGGTTATATCCTCGTCCCACGACCCAGGCTGCAAAATGAGCAGGCGGAAGTCAGGCCCGTCGGTCGACAACGGGGTGTAAATCCCGCGCTGTAGATCCATGAGAGCAGAATATTTTGCGTTGATGATTGAGCCGGACAACAGCTGCCAAAGTTTGATGGAAATTTGATGTAAAAGGAAGCAAGTCGAATGCTCTTGCAGTGAGGGGGAAGGAAATGCATCTGCACAAATCGTTCCTCGGATAAACGCTTTTACTTAAATTTATTCAATAATGCACTAAAACTCAACGCCGAATAATGCCACCACTTACGGCTAGACAGTTCACAACTGTAGTACACTGGTGACGATGTGGGTACGCAGCTCTAATTTCACAAGTAATGAAAGCATTGTGCTAATGGAATAAAATTTGAGACAAGGGACTTCGGTCCCAGATTTCAGACTTATTATCATTCGCACATTTGGCCATTATGCTTCAATCTTTCCCCGCCTACCCCCAAGGCATCTTCTATCAGGTAGGCCCCAGTCCCATTATATCGTCCCACTGCCAAGACCCATCAGCGGTAACATCAAACATCTCGGCTTCAAGCCCTTCCAGCGACAGGTCCAAAAACGAGTCACAGGATTCCGTAACAAGTGTGCTATCGACACTGGCCATTGGGGTGACCATTTCCAGAGGCTCTCCCAGACTGGGCTCGGAAGCAGAAGCTGACGGCACCATGCTTTGGCTTCCACTGGTAGGGACGCCGACTGGCAAATTAACGACCAGACCATGACCACGATAGCCTGCAGGATCAATCTTTTGCATTTCTCGGACGTACCGAGCTTTCGCCATAAGCCTGTTGATAGGCCTCCATAGATTTCCCCTCTTCCCAGCATCCTTCATATTCCATTGGTTATAAACCCCACTGACAGACTCCCAGGCCCGGTCGCATTCTGGGGAAGGCGGCCGAGAGCATATCTCAGATAGCACCAAGGCCACAGCCTGCCACTGAATGTGCGTCTTGGAGTGCCATGTCCATCTTGATATATCCTTGTTTGACAAAATCATAGAGGACAGTTCGAGAGCTTCAACAGAGGTTTTCAAAAGCTGGCTTCGTTTGCTGCTATTCAATGTTTGTCCTTTTGCTGGGTAATGCACCACGAGCCAGGTGCGTGCAATAATGAGGCGAGCAACTGTTGATGAGAGAAGCATAAGCGGGACCGACGTGTCACAGTAGCGTATGAACCGCTCCTCCAGCTGTTGCTTGAGGTTATCCGCCACAACCTCGCGATCTTGCACATCCGCTTGCTGCCCTGGAACTCTCATGCTCGGCAACGCATAGGAAACTTTCCATCCCGCCCTCAATGCCTCGCACCGAAGAAGGCAAAATGTCATTTCAGTCGCACTCTCGTGCTCCGGTGGGGGGTCCTTCATGTGGGCGTTGATGTCGCTGTCATTGATGTTGAGCGGCGGTTTCGTATCGAACAGAGATTCACGGGCAATTGGCTCACACCCGTGAAACTCGGAGGACCGAAAATCGAGCAGACAAATATGCCACCAGAGGCGTCGTCGGAGCTCAACCTCCAGAGGCTTCAGCCCAAACGCGGTGCCGTCGCGATGAAGGCCCATCGATTGAGCGATGTGAAACACGAGAGATGTCAAAGACCAGGTGGTTCGAGAGTCATCCTCATTTCGCAAAGCTGACAGGAAAAGAACTGTCGCTTGTAGCAACGTCATACTCTGGGTGTTAAGGAAATTAGCGCGAGATAGAGCTTGCTCGACCGCGAACCGATATTTCTCGAGAGCAGCGGCACGCGTTGCGCCCATGATGTTCTCGCACTGCTCCAAATCCAGACTGATGATGGCGGAGTAGTAAATGGCAAATAGAACAGCCTCGGTGTTTTTGTCCAGAGAATCTGCAACGACTGCGTCCCAGAAAACACGCCTTGTCGTGGGCATGTGGAAAATGTGCACCATTGGCACCACATTCTCACTGAATATTCTGAACAGAGCAACAGCTTGGGACAGGGGAAGGTGATAGGCTTCTAAGGAATGGGCTAGAGATCGGAAACCTAAGAGGGCGGCGCTGGATTCTAGTGGTGAGGCTATAGTAGACTCGGTTATGTCATTGGGCTTGGCATTTTCGTCTTCAGAGCCAGGCTCTTGCAACATGTCTCGCAGCTCTTCGATCTAGACAGCATCATTAGCCTAGTTATTGGTAGAATTAGTGTATTTTGTACCTCGTTTCCCAAGTTTGCCCAGAGTATGTTGCTAACATAGTAGCTTCTGGTATCGTCAATCATGAGACGGCCGAGTTGCTGCTCAATGGGAGTTTCTGGGGTACTGTGATCTGCACAAGGCGGCTCTTCGTTGAACTCCCCAGTTTCCATAGCACATGGAGAGGTTTCGGTGTCCGCAGTCTGAGTACCGGAGCCAACCGCATCATGTTGGCTAGTAAGGCTCTTGATGATTGACTCCAATCTCTGTAGACGATCCAAGAGCGGCGCGTCTAGAGTAGTGCGAGGTTTTTTGACGGCTCTGCCCCGACCTGTTGGATAGACGCATTCAAATTTGGATTTGATGCAATTGCAGCATGGGTGTTGGCGATCGCATTTTATCTTTTTCGCTCGGCAGTGGATGCAACTGCGTGGCCGAGGGTGAGAGGTGGATGATACAACAGGAGGGCTGTCCCTCGGAAGGGAGCCGGGTGGTGACAAGTCCATTGAATTGAAGATTTTGTGTGTGATTGTAAAAATACAAAGGAGCTACGAGAGGAACGAGAATGATGTTACGAGACAACCTTGGCGTGGTGGGTTGTTGTTTTGCCCGTCCCGCCCAAGTCCGTCCGGACGGAGCGGGTAGCTTATGCGAGGCCGAAGCCGACGCCGGCTCTGAGCGTTGAATGACGTCATATTTTTTTGTGTTTTCGCGAACTTCAACAGAGCGGTGCCGGGTAGCCTCACGGTCACGCAAGCCAAGATGGCGACGAGTCATAGTCAGGTTAACAGGGAATAAAGAGATAAATAGATATTAGTTTTACTTGTTTCGATTATTTCAATCTGTCTAATTGTCGTTATGTCTTCTGACTGGACCTCGAGCCAAGCAATTTGTATCTTGTTGCACCAAAAAAAACTTCTCTATGTAGCAAGTACACATAAGTAGTGATAGACCCAACAGTTGAAAACTCAAATTATACCCGGATTTGACGGCCCAGGGCAGCTCTTATCACCCCTTAAACTGGTCTTTTTTTTTTTTTTTTTAAAAAAAAAAGTCATCACTACAGACCAGTACAGTTCTGTATTGTCTCACAACATGCTTGATCACTTTCGCCTCGACCGTCTTTTCCGCCGCCGTTTACCCTGTATCGGAGGAGTTCGGCATAAACACCGAGACTGCAGCTGCCGCAATTAGTCTGATAGCGTTTGATTTTGGTCTCGGACCCTTGATATGGGCCCCTCTGAGTAACTCGACAGTCGATGATGGGTGGTCCTTATCGCGAGTATCTTCCCTCCTCCAGTGGCACGGACACCGCGCTAACAATTTCTCCGACAGTCATATTTCGTTGCTGGGGCCTTTCTTTCTGGACAGGGACATTGAGACAATCTTCATCACTCGATTCCGTGCCGGATTGTTCGGTAGTGCCCCTGTTGCCAACACAGGGGGAGTGATCGTCGGCATATGGGCCCCCCACCGACGTGGCAATGCGGTAGTTGCTTATGGAGTCGAATCGTCGGTGGACCAACCCTAGGACCCATTATTGGCGGGGCGATCAGCTCCAGCTGCCTGGGCTTTCGGTGGATAGAATAATATCTGATAGACATCATTCTCGTGGCGCAGTTTGCGGTTGACGTACTCATGAGCTACGCGCCCGTGTTGTTTGCGAAAAGGCCCGGCGGCTGCGACAAGAAACCAACAATTGGTCATTGCATGCCGAGACAAGTGTTAGCTTCCTTTTTGGGTGACTAAAATCTGGGACTAACCGTATTTTTCCGTAGCACGGGAAAGGAGATGTTTCGTACAGGGTCTTGTATCAGAAATATCTGATTCGGCCGTTTCAGATGCTGGGCACCCCGATTTGTCTACTCATGTCTATTTACGGTGCATTTGTCCATGGTGAGGCTGAAAAATTTCTTATCGTGTTTCTCCGACTTCCCTACCTACTTGGGAGTTGTGCACCAGCCTGGAAAGCTTCTCGGCCGAGTTTCAGGAGATCCGCGAATGGGGGCCCGTGGTGGGTAACCTTCCTTCCATGGCACTTTTGATTGGCATTATCTTTGCAGCAGCGGTAAATACCGGAAACATCAAGTACTATCTTAGGAAGCTCAAGGAAAATGGAAACAAGCCAGTGCCCGAGAGTGGCCGCCCGTGATGATTGGTGGTTTCGCTTTTACAGGCGGGCTGTTGTTGTTTGGTTGTAAGAACACCTTCACATGCGGAACTTTTGCGCACTAGCCGTAACTGTAGGGACTTCTTTCAAGCGCCCAATCTACTGGCTCTCAATCACCGGCATCGGACTGACCGGTTTCGGATTCACGACTATCTTCCAGGCCTCGCTCCAGTATCTGGTTGATGCTTTTACTCGTTTCAGCGCCAGTGCGGTAACCGCCAATACGTTCCTGCGCTCAATGCTCGCGGGAGTATTGCTCATCGTCGCAATTCCAATGTAATGAAAACTGGGAGTGGACTGATGGAGTACAGTGTCTGTGTGTATCGCCTCAGGTCTGATTCCTGTGTCGGTCCCCTTTGCATGGGGCAAGAGGACTCGTGCTCAAGGTCAATGGAGCAAGCTTAGTGTTTGAACAAGTAATACGAGGGGCAAAAGTGATTACAGTCGCTAGGCAGCCCCTTTTCGATCGAAAAAGATAAATGACGTAAAAGTCTGGGGAAGACTAGGTTAGGAGACATCACGACCGACGGATCCGGGGTGGTAGAGTGGACAGGGAGATGGCAAGGGATAGAAATTACTGCTTCTCATTTGGATGACGCAAACCTAGGAATGTCAATAAGCATATGAAAAAAGCATAATGAGCCAAAAAGGATAACGATTAGAACCGGCTAGCTTGAGGGGTAGATGGGAAGTCTTGGCGCCAGTGTCGACTGGTGGATATTATGCCGCCGATGAGACCGAAGCTGTCAGCAGCAAGCTTGAAGCCATCGCAAGCCTCTGGGTATCCTGCGTAGGTCTATATCGGAAACGCGGCACGCAACTTACTCGAGTAGAGAATGCCAAGACTTGATTACGAGTAAGCCTAGGACAGGAGTTGCAAAGTCTCTGAGCGTTCCCTGGGGTCTTCTTTGTACTAATTCCGGCTTCTCTGGATGCCCTGTCTAGCAGCTCAGTGAATGCCAATCACGTGCTTATCAGCGGGCGCTGGTGCAGATGTGTCATTTGTTTTACGGGCTAACCTGGTTATCTGGCCAATTGCGGCTGTCAGGGCCAATCTAGGAACCCACACTTGCGTATAGAAATTTTGCAGGCCTGACCCCTTTTGACGTGTGATATTGCGATGCTCGACGTTAGCGAGGCCTGACTCGGGGTGGCCTGGAGGTTGGGCACACGCAAGCGAAATCAAGAGATAAGGCTAGCTCATCAGTGGAGAAGGCTTCGCAATCTCCTGACGTCGAGAACCCATCCTATGGGCCAATGGGGTCGCCCCGTGTTCTAAGCTTAAGCCTCATAGCCTCGCCCCTGTCCATTTTTAGCAATTGATAGCTTGGCACGGCCTTGAGCCTCATTGGCTGCGGCGTGGACCTCTTGGCGATCTCACTGATGCACGACAAGGGGACGATTCAAGCGGGCGGATCTAGCCAGGGGATGCGACCGGGACAAATCTCGCAGGCCCGCGTCCGATTGGTGACCTGAGTACCGGAATGGCCACTGCTGTGTCTCCGGCAGGGTAGCAAGGAGCCCGGGCGGCGGCTGCGGCTCACCAACTCTGCTAGGCTAGGGGTCGTCGAGCGACGATCATTCAATCGTGGCATATGAAAGAGGTGAGCTCGGGCAGTAATGCCGAGGCTTGAAACACTTTGTTTTAAGACGCCATCATCCTCAAACACCTCCGTGCTCTGTGCTGTCGCGGATAGGCATCGTGGGTGCGGGTCGAGGAGTTCCATTCTTTTTCTTCACACAGCCTCGGTGTTTGACGTGGACTGCATCCGTGTTTTGCCTCCTCTGGCGATATCCATTCTTTTGGTTGATTGACTGTCTAAGCGCCCAACACTCGTTTTGTTTCTATTTTTGACGGTTTCGCTCCTTATCTCGAGATTTATATCTAGCTTGCTGCACCAGTCGATTTTTGACTCAGCTCGATCATCACATCTAATCACCTCAACGACACAATGGACCCTCTCTCGAGACGCCGAACGATGCCGGCCGCAGTTGGCCCGGAACCCAACACATACAGCATGGAGGACTTGGATCGAACATCGGGAAGACCTCTTCGCCTCGATGTTGTTCGGGACTCGGGGTCTTCTACACCGACTCTCAACTCACCGATCCTCGAGAAGGGACAAGACCACCATTCAGTCGACATCTACGACCCGAACCGACCGAAGCTTGGCCTCCGACAACGCCTCAAGCACTTCACGTGGGCATGGTACACCCTCCCCATGAGCACAGGCGGTTTGTCTCTGCTCCTGTTTGCCCAACCGAACCAGTTCCCAGGCCTCAGGTCCATTGGTCTGGCCGTCTACATCATCAACCTCATCATCTTCACCACTGTTAGCATCACCATGACGGCGCGATTCATGCTCCACCAAGGCTCTTTCAAAAAGTCCATCACACATCCACGAGAAGGCTTTTTCGTACCTACCGCGCTTCTCTCCATAGCCACTGTCATCACCAGTACAGACCGCTACGCCATACCAAAGAATAACTCAAATCTCGTCTGGGCTGTTCAAGCATCATTCTGGGTTTATGTTATCATCACCCTGATTTTTGCGATTGGGCAGTACAGCTACGTCTTTGCGGCCCACAGCTTTGGGCTGAACACTATGATGCCAACCTGGATCTTGCCAATCTTCCCAATCATGCTGTCAGGCACTATTGCGTCCGTCATTGCCGAGACACAGCCTCATGTTGCTGCTGTGCCCATCATCGTGGTTGGACTGACCTGCCAAGGTCTTGGACTCAGCGTTGCAGTTATGATGTACGCTCACATGGTCGGCCGGCTGATGCAGGCAGGTCTTCCTAACAGGGAACACCGTCCAGGACTCTTCATGTGTGTCGGTCCACCTGCTTTCACGGCACTAGCTCTTATTGGTATGGCCGACGGCCTGCCTCCGGACCTGGACCCCAACGGCAACGGCAAGGTCATCGACGTGGGACTTGTACGGATTATTGCCATGATGTCGGCAATCTTCCTGTGGGCACTTAGTCTCTGGTGGTTCGGTATTGCTGCCATCGCCGTGGCTCAGGCTCCACCAAAGTACTTTCATCTCGGATGGTGGGCGATGGTCTTCCCCAACACGGGCTTTACACTAGCGACCATTGCGATAGCAAAGTCGCTCAACAGCACGGCGATAGGATGGGTTGCGACGGGGATGAGTATCATCATCATTATAACCTTTAGCTTTGTCTTGTATAACCATGTCCGGGCTGTCATTATTCAGGACATTATGTATTCGGGACGGGATGAGGATGTGGAGGATCATTGATTTAGTAGCATGGATGGAGGGCTGAGCGTTGCTTTTACCAATTAGAAAACTATAACATTACTGATCACCTAGAGCATTTCACTCTTTCATCTCATCGTTGACAAGACACGGTGCAGTGTCTCAAACAGATGCAACTGTTGGGTCAACACACAGTTTCATATAGACATTGTAATACATGCAAATTGGGATCAATACTAGAAATAATGATAATGTTTAATGAATATGGTGTTGGGTACACGTAGCCTGTAGCATAGAAATTCAAGGATACTCACAAGAACGTATTATTGGCACATACAACGTTTCATATTTTACAAAGCCCTAGCGAGAGGCTATAAATGGATTGTCTATGTACCTTTACTCTATTTGGTTCGCTTTGATAACTAACTTGACAATAATACTATCTCTTGCTCCAGCACACTCTTCTTCTCACCTCTCATTATTTGTGGTATGATGCTATCACTAACCAGCATATAGTTGTTCTTTCCTGCCAGTGGCCTTAGCACCACAGGAACACTGCAGCCGGCAACAATGGCCACCTTGTCACCTGGCTTCGCAAACTTGGTAAACCACCCCAGCCGTCCCTGGGTTGTTTCTCCAAATCTCATCCCCAGCTTGAACGTCCTCGTAGCCATCGTAGTCGCATTATGGGCATGCATCTTCAAGCTGATCCCGCCCCACATCCGTGTGAACCAGCTGTGCTGACTATGGTCGTTTTCTCATTTTACGAGGTGAAAGCATTGGTTGGCCTGCCTTGTGACGTCCTTCTTTTTACAAGGCCGTATGCTTGTTTTGGTTGTAGCGCTGGACCCTCGCTCTGCATAGGTGGCGGGACAGTCGCGGATAGTGTCGATGATGGTGCCTTTAATTTCCAGACGGTCATCTTTCAGACTGACCCGAGGGCGACTCGAGCCGGACGCTGACCAGGTTGTTATAGACCCATACTGTGCTCTGAACTTGGCCTGCCCGGTTAAATATGCAGCCGCTCGGGAGTCAAACCACGTTCCGGCGTCGAACCAGTCGATGACCCATGACCCCGGTGGTACGATTTTAAAAATCAAGTGATCTAGCGAATTATTGATTTGGATGATGTGTAGTGTCGCCTCTTGTTTGATGTCGTCTAGTCTTCGCCTGTAATTTGCTATTGGGAATATGATGGTTCTATCATATGTCAGGTTCGTGAGTGAGTAGAATTTGTCCCGCGGGTCAGTCGCCTTTGCAAAGGATGACATCCATAGAGTTCTTATTAGAGGTACCGCAGTCAACCGTCTCTGGAGATTTTGAAACTCCATGAGACTTTTCACATGGGAGCAAGCCTTGGTCGGGAGAACATTGCCCACCAGCTTTGCTCGGTGAAGCATGTCGAAGGCGACGACGAGAAGAGCAATGTCGCCGAAAGAAGTCTGCCCTGGATGCGGGCATTAATCCCAGGCAGAGAATTTGCGGCTGAGAACGATGCCACCATTAGTTGCCCTCACCTAAATCAGGTAGGAGCTGGTTGTTTATGGGCTTAACTTCCACGCGCTGCAGACCATCGACAGCAATTCTCTGACTACTTGACGTGATATGCGGAGGAATCTCCGGCCTCATAATTTCTTAGAGTACATCGCTGATCCCTAGAGTAGCTACCATGCTTATCACTGCTGCTGAGAAAAGAAAACGATAATTCTAGAACGCTCTTACAAGTCTGATTTTAAATAGCCCATGTTCATTGAGACCGTGCAGACGACACAGCCCCCGCAAGTATCATCTCCACAAACGCGATCACTTACTCATGGGGTGTGGGTGCCTGCTAACCATTTTATTGGTTCTCCAAACTACGCGTGTAATGAGAAGATTTCAACGATATTATGACGCGATCCTTGCACCATGGACTTTTAGGTCAATGACTACATTACAAGGACATTAGCGATTGATAATCGAGCCATAACTATCTATAGAGCGATTCGTCATGTCTGCTGTGATATTACACTCAGTCATCCTTTTTTTAATTGCAAGCTGATGACGTAGGGCGTGTGGCAGCGGGATAAGGACCCAGCGAGATAATTCGCTGTACTATACTGCCGTCAGGTTACTGCAGGCATCTTTTGTGGTACAGTATCAGAAAAAAACTTAACACCATCCCGAAATGACATACAATCGCTACGCTTGGAAAATGTAAGCAAGGGAGATGCGGTTGTAAATCCTTACATTCGCTGTGGCCTTACTAAGGCCGTTACTTCGCCTATTTAATCCATATACACGCATTTCTCTCGTATTTTTCGTTCCCGGTCGTTATTCCGTAATGCTGTCGCCTGTCGTCCTCCATTACTAGGAACGCACCTTCTTGTTTGCATCCTATTACCAAGGGTTCGTTGACGCCTTCTTGGTTGTACCGCCTTCTTATCCTGCCTGCGTCGCAACACCGGCCGTAACTCCTTTGCACTCCCCAACGTCGCTTGAGCAGCCGCTTTATATTCCATGAGTGCTGGCGACTGAATAGGTATTTCCTTCATGAGTGGCATACGTATCTCGCCAACACAAGACGCGAAGATAACGGGATCATCTGCCCGTCAGACGTCCTTCTCCCACTACTGTTGACGGCGTCGGGCAACGCCACCGTTCATCTATATGTTCCGTCACAGGTGAGCCAGAAGTCAAGTTATTCGCGCACGCACGCGTTTCCAAGGACGTCCCACCACCAGCCTCTCCGATCTTGTGAGGCTTTGGTAGGCTTGATATGCAGCATACCACTTACATTTTTCTGCTTAGAACGAGCTCCCGCAAACCCGGGGATGATATGCTGGCCAACTTCCGGCTGCAATTCCCCGAAGTCGCAGTGATCACCCCCTGGAGCGCTGCTGAGAATCCCGCCGTATCCTTGGCGCTGCTGCCTGAGAAGTATGTCTAATTCCCGCCTTGATATCGCAACGTAATCCACTCACGTCCATCCATCCCTGCTTTAGGCTAGGCTTGATTATCGGCGTGAAGATGCCTAGCAACCTTGCTGATTGAAGCCGCATTCCGCAGGTGCCAGGGCTTTGGTCGAGATGCCGTTTACGACCAAGACCCAAGTCTTCGGACTCCCGAATATTACGAGCCAATTCTGGCCGACGCTAACAGGCTTTATCATGCAGAGGATGGCAAACTTGACACCCTCATGATGGGCTGGTGTAAGGATTTCGGGACATCCAGGCCAATCCTCGAGGATGTAACACAGATGGGATCAGGTCACGCACCAACGGAAATGGTGGGACTCCAGTCTTTACAATTTCATCAGGTCCATTATTGTGACTCCTTCATCCAGGTTCCCGCTCTGCAACAAAATGATGCGCCGCGCACTCTTGTGTACCAGGAGCCCTACCACAAGACCTTGAATCAAAATGAATCACCGATTGATTTCAAGGCTGCTGAAGAGAAATATACCTCAATCCATGATGCACTTCCAATATATACGTCTATGGGTGGTCTCCGTATGAGCCAGCCCCCCGGAGAACAACTGGTCCACTACTCGCCTCTGTTTACAGAAAGGTTTCGGTTTCACTGCACCCTCAATGCACCTACTGCTATGATTAGGCATACAGACACCATCCCCGTCACCTACCTCAATAAAGGACAGACATATTATCTATCCATTGCCGACACCGGCGCCAGAGCACCATTTGTCGAAAACACCAGATATCGGACGTTTGTTCGCATAGCATTTGAGGATGACAAGCAACGTCAACGGCCAGGCGTTTTCTGGGACGTCTGGCAAAAGAATAGAGGGAATGGTGAGGCGCAACAGAGAGGTGGAAAATTGCGAGCTGTTGAGTATGTGGATGCAGGACAACTTGCGGATTGTGACGACAACAGAACCTATATAAATCTGGAGTCTTCCTCGTTTGATGGGTTTTCCATCATATGGAGTCCAGGAATTAACAATCCTCCTAAGATTAACATCGCAGTTCGCTTCCACGTTCTGTCAACGGACTTTAGCTACTCGAAAGGTGTCCAGGGCATTCTTGTCAGACTATGCGCAAAAACGAGCCTCATCCCCTACGACATGTTCCGACCGCCTGAATCGTACACCGAGATTTGCTTCTGTAAAATCAAGCTCTTCCGCGATCACGGGGCCGAGCGAAAGCTCTCCAATGATACTACGCACGTGGAGAAGTCTATTGGCAAGCTTGAGCAGCGGCTTGCCCAAGCAGAAAGTGGACTAAGGCATTTCGGCAAGCGAAAGCATTTAATAGACGCCACAAAAGTTGGAAATGCCCAGCGGCGCAGCACGGCACAGGATCATAAGCGGACAAGGCCCACGCGCTCAGTCAGCTCTGCTAATAAAGGCAATGGCGCAAGGACTTCTTTCGAAGAGGGCTTACACTCTCAACTTCAGGCTTTACAGACAATGTTCAGTAGCACACGGCCAGTCAGTGTCCTATATCTCAGGGGCGAAGAGCTTGATGACCCAGACCTGCATCCTGTATTACTTTCCGATGATGCCTGCCCGACGACAAGATCGGAAGATTTCAGGACGCCAAAGTGGGAAGCTAGGAGTATGCCACACTCTGTCGGAGGCTCTATCAAACTCCCCTCAACCAGTTCGGTTTCATTGATGCCACAATCTTCTGAAAGCGGCTCTGGTGGTCAGTGGCAGGGCTTCAACTCGCTTGGAGCTGACGATGCGTACCTCAAGGGCTCCAAGGTACCGACTAGAATCAGAAAGATGGAGAATGAAGATGCCTCTAGCGGTTGGATCGAAGTTCTTGACGTTGACCCATTGTACGAACCCCCTGAGGAAAGGGAACCGAAGCCGGTTGCGTGTTTCTACGTCCTGTGCAAAAGCCAGGTCATTTCTGGCAAGTCAAAGTATCATCGGGCGATCTACGTGTTGGAACGTACGCTGGAGGAGTTAGAAGCCCGGATCGTGGCCAAGTGGGGTCTCGACCCATCCAAGATACTGCGGACCGTCTACTCTATTCATGGTGGCTCTGAAGTAGAGATGGACAATGAGATTGTGCGGGAGTTGAGGGATGGCCAGGATATGACCCTAGAGATTGATGAGGTCATCAGGCAAACAATGGGCGTAAATCGAGAGCGCGAGATGGCTGCCGACTTAATTGACGATGCCCCTAAGCCTGCAACGAGCAGACCACCGAGCGGATTTGTTCTTCGACTCAAATCCTAATCATGTTCTCTTTATATATTCCTATATTGTCAAATTTCTCTTTTGTGGTGTGGTGGATTGCAGTATATGATGGTTTTTGGGTTATGTAGGGAATAATATTCTGTGGGTTACCTAGCTTGTCACCAGGTCGGGCCTATAACCACAAATACACGTACGGAAATGAGATTGTTGACTCTGGTTGTATTGGCCATTCCATTTACAAAGGGAACCATTGGTTTTCTTGTGAGCAATAATTAAGCAGGAGCGGGATGTAGGGTGGATTAAGGTTCGATTACATTCCATTGAGGGCATATTTTGTAGGTCGAGAAGGCTACGAAATTGCTATTACAGCATTAACAAAAGAGAATATCGCTATGTAAACAATTAAGGACGGCAAGATGCGCCCTAAAGTAAATTTTCGACAGTTAAGCTGTACGGTAACAACTGTTGAATTACACCGGCAGGCCAAAATGTAAGGCAGCAGCAGCTATAATTATTGCATTCAGTGCATTTATCCTCTTTATGCCCTACAATTTGACAACTTCATCCTTCAGAACGAGTTTTACATCGCTGAGACTCGAATTCTTTTCAACCCTTTTGACAAAGCGTTCCGCCTCGTTCTTGATATATTTGTGGATCAACGTGCATTCGCAGGCCGAGTGCTGCAAAACGTCCATCTTCAGCTGATGTGTCTCAGCAACGAGCTCTTTAAGGCAACCAGTCAGTTCCAAGTTGATTTCCTCCAAGTCTTTTACATTAGAATAGACTTTCTCTGTTTCTTCCCGCCTTTGATGGCGGCGTTTACTGGCATCGATGCGATTTCTCTCCTGTACCCGTTTATGGGCTCTGTTTCGTTTATGACGACCTCTGACATTACCCCTGCCAGCATGGGTTGCCCCTCTTTGGGTATCAACTTTGGTATCTTGGGCGGGCTTAGCATTGATTTGAAGTCGTTTAGCAGCCAGAGACTCCCCAGAACTCGTCTTTCGTGTTTGCACCTCCTTCTTGGCTGAAGGTTGAGGTCTTTGGGGTATGTAAGCGAGAGACGAACAGTTGAAGGCCGCTTGGTCAATATCTTGAGACGAGGTATGAGCCTCGACTATTGGAAGATGTGCGCCGTGATGGCTTGCAGCCTCCCAGTCAGGGCTGGCTAAGATTTCATTGGGTTGGGAGCTGTGCTGGCCCCAGGAGGCAGCCAGATTGCCTTGATGCTGCAAAAGTCTCGGGAAGGTTAACCAATTCGCCGGTTCCAACGTCTCCCACTGGATGTAAGTGGGCAAGGCGGGCCCATAGAAATGCAACCCATTTTCAGTCGTATCTTGTAGATCGTAGTCGTTGAGCGCCGTCGGGCCGTCTGGCCAAGAGGAGGGAACAGGTTGAATCTCTGTCCAGGGCCTGTAAGCATTCGTATTGTTTGAGTTTAATCCCGAGATGACGTACCCATCTACCAGTTAAGAAAGGAAAGTAGTCAGATCGAGGCTTTGTAAGGCTTTCCAAGAGTGAATTTGTTGTTAAGTAAGGCCCCACGCTCTTGTTGGATTATCAGGAAAGGGCTATCTATAGGGTTACCAGAGCTAAATGTCATCCAGGCCATTAGCGCACTATCTTTATTCGCATCCCGATAAATGGACACAATATTCGGTAGAGACGGGGCAGATCTAAACAGGTTTCGCAGGGTGGTAACGATGTGCTGTGTCTTTAGGCCCACCCACAACCCCTACCGCTTGCTATCAGAATCCATTCATTTGCCTGATAAGTTTGGTGGCAAGCAAATATGGTGACTAGACAGAGAAATTGCGGGGTCTGGCAGATGAAGATCTCGATGCTAACCCTGGATGCAGAGTGGAAACTCAATATCGAGGAAAGTGACGAGAACAAAACCGGGGGAATCTCGGTAATACAAGAGTCGACTTTCTGTACTGCATATTAACCCTGCTTTGCTTGCGAGTCCGCGTTATCGCGTTGTTGTTGCGTTGTTGGGCTACTTGCAGGTTGAGAGTAGAAGACATAACGCAATGTAACTCGGAGGCGTCCCTGGTGGTGATGCGCTGATTGGCCATATCGTAGCGGAGGCCTCCGAGGAACTTGGGTGGTGGGTTGAGGACGAAGCCACCGTTTTGGTACAGTAAAAAATGGCGTTCTTCCTCCACCCCCTCAATCTTTACCATCACCACGTCATAAGCACGTCTACGACACCTCAGCATGGTCATGCCTGGTGTGACACAAACATTGAGGCAAATATCCCCTTGTACAAACCATGCTTAGAATAGTAGAATCCATGTCGTTGTCGCAGGGGCGTTAATTTTTACAAATGAGGCATTCAAATTGTGGCAATAAGTGGCGTGAGTCCTGCCAAGCAGATTATGTCATTTAGCATTTGCATCTCGTTCGAGCCCAGCATCTCCTCTGGCCTAGTGTCTCGTCTCGAAACTCTATTCCTGACCGTCGCTATCGTCAGGGTTGTAGTAGCAGATGGGACTGTGGGTGGGTGGCCTGATCCCTGGCAATGGGAGTCTGAATGAACTGCCGAGGGATATCTGTGCTCATCCACTGGAAGCCAGACTACACGTCATGTACTATCAATTTTTTTTACCGAAAAAGAGGGGGCTCTGAGGGGGGACCAGTGAAACCTAGCGAGGAGGTTTCATACTACGCTATCTTGTGGTGCATAGTCTTAGCTTATCACCAAAAGGCGGTAATCGGTTTCCACCATGCAACTGACTATCTCTTTCGTTCCGTCTTAGCTAGTCTAACTGTAAGAATCGAAGCCACTAGGTGTGAAAGATTTCAGGTCACTGCCACTATTAGATTAATAAGTGTAGACAGCTATTTCTCTGTAACGAATCTCCTAACAATATCCGCCAACCTCTTTCTCGCCCTCCTCCGGCTAAAAACCTCTCCGTGATCTAAATCCTGAAACCACAACACATCCAGCCCGTCACCCTTCCATACTCCGTTTTCCCAGCTTCCAGTCTCCAGAGACCAGTCATCTTTGCCCGTCAAATACGCCCCAATTGTGTTCGTGTCCACGATCACGTCTCTGCCGGCTAGCACAACAGCCACGCGATGGTCCCGGATGTCTTCCTTCCACAAGGTATTATCGGACCATATGAAACGTCGGAATAACGTATGCGCGACGCCCATGTCTTTAGAGCCGAAGTAGGAGAGTAAGTGTTCACTAGCGCGAGCCGGCTTCCGACAGAGCTGAAACGTGGAGGTTAGCGACGATCGTTAGCAGTTACATAATGAAGACGTTACAAAATTGTATGCTACGTCAGGAAGATGTAGCAAGAATGACACAGGGTCAACAAACAAAATCGGCCCGATCTTGCTTGAGATCCGTGGTGTGTGGAGGAGATGCGTAGCAACTACGCTTCCGTAGCTTCGCGCAGATGAAGTTAATATACGGCAACGACCAAGATACACATTCAGAGAAGAAAGGAGGGGCGACTTACGAGTGTGATACTAACACAAACCTTTTCCACCCATGTGCCTTTAAAATGCAATGAACCTCCTTGCACATCTCATTCTTCAACATTGCCTCAGCTGTTATCCTGGAGCTTATTGGCATTATCTCTATAGCAATAATCCCCACCTGCCCATCCAATGGGTCCTCGCTTCCCTCGGCATTGAGGTCGGCCAAAAATGGTATATACGGGTAGAGTCCGACACCGATACCGTGTAGAAACAAGACAGGAAGCCTGGTTCTGGAGGTGTGCGGCCGGTGCCAGTAAGTGAGAGTTCTCGCAGGCGAACGATAGGTAGTGAAGAGAGTGAGGAGGCGCGTCGGGAAGACGGCGAGAAACTGGAACAACGACGTGCGGTGGAAGTAGAAAGAGTGGTAGCGCAAAAAGATAGACGACAGCGTATCGACAATAAAAACACACTATAGATAAGTTAGTAAACCTCTCTGAATCACACTGTAGGCGAGAACTTCATCGTAGAGCCCACCATGAATAAAATCTTACCAAATACCAGGTCAAACTCCGATGTAACATCATGACCCTATCCAGTGTCAATCTAAGGCAATGCGCATTGCCGCGACCAGGTTCAAGGTTTCTCCCTAGTAGCTTCTCGATCCCTCCAATATACTCCTCTAGCTCCTCATCATATGCCGGATCAGGCACGCCGGAGTTTAAGAACCCCCACCGCAAGAAGTCCTTGACATTCTCCCGTTTGATCTCTGCCATCGGCGCATCCCGGAACCATCTCGTCAAATACCGGTGCGGATTCGGAATATGGCTATGGCAGCGCCAGAACAACCTCCGGCGGTCATCACGACCGATGGCGGGATGTGTCGCGACTTTCTGGAGGTAATTTCTGCGCGGGAGATAGACGAGAAGGTAGAACACTGCCTCGAGAGCGAGCCACGCCTCTAGCACATGGGGGATATGGAACGGAAGATGGATTAGGCGGTTGACCAGCGAATAGACAACGCTAAGTGGTGCAATAAGGTGCAGGAGAAATATGCATGTTCGAACAAAAATATAGTCCCAGGCGGATATACCTATCATGGCAGAGGCAGGCATATAATCGCTATCGTAGAAGCTTGAGATCTGTGTAGATTGCTGACACAGTCAGCGAGTGGTAATATCGTTCAGAAGGAAATTATGTGCGCTGTCACAATTCCAGGCATTCAAATGTTTTCGGTGGGATGATGGTGTTTATATTGGTGATGTGTCCATCTGGTAAGTTAGGCATGTGAATTTCCGTTGAGCACAGCATCACTAGTTCGATTTGTTGGGAAATACTGACTACCGACTTACGTGGCGGGTGGCCGCTTATCTCTCCATTGTCCAACGCACCGAAAAACGCCCAAAGTTTGACATGTGAAAGAACGCCTGCAGAAACGGCCTTGGTGTCGACTGTGAAATGGCGTCATATCATGCCAAACGAAATATCATCCACTTTGAGCATCCAGTTACGGACTACGGTCTGGGGCGTAGAACTAGGGTATACGTCCTTCAGATCACTCGGCTAACAACTCTAAGCAATTGTGCATGCATATAAACATGAACATAAAGAAACAATATGTATTAAAGCGCTCCTTAGTTCGTTTGGGTACATATCACCCATTTTAAAGTTCCTTGGCTAAGAAGAGCAATAGTTTAAAGTTCGCTCACGATCTTTAGGTCTCGTATACTTACGGATCCAAGACGCTTCATTCCGGGACACATTAAGCAAAACGCCGACGAATAGCTGCCCACCCTTGCTCCTCAATTATATTAGGAATTTATCTTCATACTTTGACCGCTTTGATATAGCTAAAATGATTATCTTCTTCTTTTGTGTCGACCGAGCGGGTTAAATCGGGGACCAGCCTGGTGGCGTATGGATGACTTGTACAAAGGGGCCACTCAAACTGGGATTAAAACGTAGTCTTGCAATTTTCGGTAATGCGTTTCATAGAAACATTCTTGAGCGACCATTCCTAAAACAAAGCAAGAAATGCACTGGCATCAGAGGGAATAGATCTCGTATGCGGTGGTGTTAAACTCAACACGCCGAGTGCCTACGTGTTATGCTTCCTCAATCAGTGTGCGGCAGCTCAGCGCTGCCCTCAAATCAAACAAATCAAATACACGGTGATATTTGAGATATTTGATAACCGGCAACGCCATATTTTTTTTTTTCTTGAAACATTTATTCAAATGTTTTGAATATCTCAAATCTTAGCTTCTATGCTCCCTGTCCCACCAGTTCCAATCTCCCATTAGAGCTCACCCGTCTCACATGCTATCCCGCCCAGACTCACCGCACCATACCCGACCCAGTTCTTAAAGCATTGCAACTTCTCCAAGGTTTCCTCCGTCATCAAGAGCTTCTATGATATCAGCGTCAACTTAGTCAGACTAAATGACCTCTCACAATCAGTCGCCATCGCCAGTATCGCCAGTATATTAAGAGCTAACTGGCTAAGCATAGGGAACTAGGCTTATCGAGCTATCTACCATTTAATTCAATTTTCGGTCTCTTGTGGCTTCAGCCGCAGATATCGCTTGAGCTCGTTGCCCCTTATCTGTGAAATTGCCTTCCGCTGCTTATACACCGGCAGGTTATAGCGGTACCAGCGGTTAACGTAGTTAGACAGTCCAACTTTGGCATCCCTTACCCACACAAGCTGCTCCTCTGACGCCCAGTTGACCTCCAGATAACTTACACTAAGTGACGGGTGGAGGATGACGGATGCGGTGAATCACGGTAACTCTCTGAGTTTGGTGTAATACTCATTCAGTTTCTGCCAGACAATGAAGAGTCTGAGATAGTGTTTCTATATCATTAATTCCCGATGACTCTGATGGACTTACCTGATCCTCCATTACATTGTCCCGGCCCACAGCCTGGCAAAGATCCCTCTATTGACTTCCGCGGATGTATATTTATCTCGCAGTCTCTGAACCTAGCCGGAAGCTGCCGATTCCGGGATGGTCGCCCCCGGGCTGGTTCGATCTGCGAATTGGCGTTCTCTCCTGCTGCCTCGTCTGGGACAGCATGATGAAACAGCCTCCGATCCTATTTTTTTACTATCTACTTCTTGGGTATCTCCCTTCTACTATAATAAAGAATATAATATCTTGATCATCATAGCATTATAATCTCATAACCAATGCTAACACAGGTGCCTAATTTTTGACTTTTCAGCTGAAAAGTCACGCCTAGCTGCACAATGAGAGGCTATTTATCCGATCCTATAGGTGCTCCAGCAAGTACTCTATACCTGTCATCACCTCCCTCGCTACCCTAGACCTGCGTCCTTATAGTTTGCAGATAGAATAGCTAAAGGATACGTTTGATTTCTCCTAGGAGTTTCTAGTTATCCCCTTTCAGTAAGTCAGCCTCGGGCAGCCATTTCTCTACTTCTAGGTGGACTAAGAACGCCCTAATGTCCCCCTACTTGACAAGCGCTTGAGAGATCATGAGATAAGTAGAGTTCTATCTTGTGTCGTTATTCATAACTACCTCTAGCTCCGCCGTCGGCTCGCTCGCCAGAAGATATTCTTATGCTCCATCGTTCTCACACGAGATCTTCTTAAAGAGCTTATACCTCTGAGGGGAGGATCTGATAAACTTTACAATATTGTGGAGCTTTCCCGCCGGCCCTTTCCTCCTCTAGTGTCGTAGGTCGCCCTTACGGAGACTATCGGATCGATGCATACTCCACCATTAAGAGCTAGACTCTATCGCCCGAACGCCCGGTATCGATAGCTAATGAATAAACTTCAACCTTGATACCTTCCAGTCACTATGTGATCCAGCTAAAAAGCCTGACCGACAACGCAAGGCGCAGCTTAGTGAGCATGCAGCTCCTAAGGTCAGCTGATAGAAGTCTGCGACATCACGATCGTGCATTAAGAATGGCTGCATGAGCTTGTGGAATGCAAGGTATGAGGAGGATCTGCCTGATATGTAGAAAATATTGTCTCAAGCTCATTAGTTCTGGTGCCTAGGTGCTTTCATACCCGACTCTAGAGGGTCACATCAACGCCCATGGACGTTCTTAGCCCTGTCTTGGACGTGCCGTGAGCAAACGCCACAGTGGCTTGTCCTGTCATGGCCAGGGGCCATATATGCCTTTAAACCCTAGACCAGAAGCAGCAACAAGTCTTCGATCGGTTTAGACACCTTCTTATTCTCAAGGGCAAGTATAAATCTAGAACCAGATATTGTACACAGTCTAATACATAATTACGCGATGAAATGCTCATATCGCGGTGAGAAATATAGCACCGGCGTCGGCTCCGGAGAGTATTACTGGCTTATATCTTCGACGTGGTTAACGTACTAGTCATCTTCACGCTCCTCTGATGAACTTGCCAAGTAGCACCTCTGGAAAAGTTGACGTCATCATGTCGCTATTATGTGTCACGTTTCTACACTGTCGGTTGATTTGTTGATGACGAATAAACGGGTACACTCGACCCGATATGGATTCAAGTCGCTTCTCCTGCCAGGTTTTTGCGGCATCTAAAGAATATACAGACCAACATACAATTTGCCGGACTTCTTTTACCTTTCACTCTAAAAAATCGAACTTACATTCCAAGCATAGGTCCTAATTAATGATGAGTACTCACGCCATCTCGAATGCTTCCATCTTCAATGGTCGCAAGATCAACGCTCCGGTCAATATCAGTTTCCATGCCAGCCCTGGCGACATCATCAGCATCGAGGCGGAGGCCAGGGATCTCGCCAGCTTCGACACCGTCATAGATGGGGCAGGCTGTACGCTGCTCCCGGCCTTCATCGATGCGAATATCGACACTGCAGCAGCTGGAACGGATCTGCCCACCTTTGCCGCGTATGGCATCGGCACTGTCCTTGACATGAGCAGCACGAAAGCTGAGATTGAGATCATGCGAGCTGAGTCTGACACAGAGGTCGGGCTGCCTACATACCTAGCATCAGGTCCTATCGCAACTGCGCAGACATCACAAAGAACGCAGATTCATCCGCGGAGAGAAACTGGTATCATTCGATTCCCAGCTGAGGCGGAGACGTTCGTCTTAGGCCGCCTAGATGGTCCAAAGAAGTCCGATTACATCAAGGTCTATGTCGACCTGCCAGGGCTTGATGGCCCAACACTCGTCGCTCTTGTACATGCAGCTCACCGACACGGGAAGTTGGCGGTCGCACACGCCTTTCAAAAGATCGGCTATTCTCGTGCCTTGCAAGCGGGGTTTGATGCTATAACCCTGGTGCCTATCGACGGGGTCATCGACATCGAGGTGGCCAATGGCCTCGCTGCGCGCGGCATAGCGTGCGTCCCTACACTCTGCATGGCACGGGCGATGGCAGAATTACTGAACCGAGAGGCAGGAGATGGTACAGCGGGTGTCGACTTCGACTACGCGCTTGCCAACGTCAAGAAACTCTATGACGCTGGGGTTCGTATCTGTGCCGGGACGGAAGCAAATCAGACATCTGAAGCGCCTATATCAATTGGCGAGAGTCTCCATGACGAGCTGGAGCTTCTTGTTCGCGCAGGCCTCTCGAACATCGACGCACTTCGGGCAGCAACAGTTGTCCCAACAACGGTATTTGGTCTCGATGATCGCGGCGCGCTTTCGCCTGGACGAAGAGCAGATATGGTACTGGTCGAAGGGAATCCATTACAGGATATCACAGCCACGAGAAGAATCCGGAACGTATGGATTCGTGGAGTTGAGGTTGAACGAGGGGATGATACTGAGATCTAAATGTTCGTGGACTATGGGTTGGTGAGCTGCTCAGCCCATTTCATGGAATGGAGATATCCTAGTTCTGTTGTTATAAAGCGATATCTATCAGGAAATTCCTACCCAGGGCAGGACTGGGAGGAAGGAAAAAGAGGATGAGGAGAGCAAAGGGCCGAGGGGAAATGGGGAACGGAAGAAGGGTCAGAAGAGAAAAGGACAAGGAGCATCTTTTAAAATAGTGCTGTATTCAGCCTTGGTAGTCCTCAGGTACTTCGCATAGTATGAGAGGAAGATCAAGCTAAAACGTACCCTAAGACAGCCGCGCGTTCTAAAAGTGCCCGTGCATACCTATGTACATTTGGCCCTCATGAATGAGGGGGCACCACTAGTCTGTCAAGAAAAGAGCCTACTGTGTATGCCCCGCAATTCTAACTCTGTCAACCTGACGCAACTACGTGGAGCATATGCGTCATAGCTTGAATTGGCAACTGATTTCAAGTTTTATTTTTATTTTACTTTTTTCATGGTCTCATTGCAACACTGTCGCCCCAGAACATAACTAAGCCTCGTTCCTTTTAGTTTGTATATGTTTTTTTTTTGGCCATTGAGCACCATATCAGAAAGCGACTCGCGTCGCCGTTTGTGCAAGTTATGCGGAAACTCCTCCCAAAGTCTCAAGACCAGAACCCATTGCCGCCACCACCAGACATTGCGAGGCGCAAGCGTGTTCAGACCCAAGTAGCATGCGAGGGTTGGTTCAGGTGTCTAACGCAGACCAGTGTAACTTGCTGACGAGGTTATCTAGCGTGTCGAAAGCGCAAAACTAAAGTCACTCTCACTGAGCTCGTCGTAGTACAAAGGTAACTGACTGGAGCAGTGCGATAACCGACGACCGAATTGTTCACAATGCATCCGTTGCGCTACCGAATGTCGCTACGCGATTTCAGAAGACAATACCAAGCATAATGCACTGACACACCAACTTCAAGTCATTTCTCAAACCGAAAGCTCCCTCAAGGCGGTCCTCGATATGCTGCGTGGGAGCTCCAGGATCGAGTCTATAAAGCTCCTAAGTAGTATTCGAGAGGCGCCCTCGGTTGATGACTTTGTCAAGACATTTGCTGACGCCAGCCTGCTGCTGCCCAATATTCCGCAACGCTCAAGTAAGTCGTCACTATAGTTCATGTTTCAATATGAGTTTGATCCTTTTGAGCTGGGCGCCTAACAGTGGGTGGCGAATCATAAAAGCCCGTCCGAATATACCCATCCAACCTCTGAATAACCCTTTTGCTCTAAGTATCGGCAACCTTTCACCAGCGTGCGTGCCCCGGCATTCCCTCCCCTTATAGCTTCAGGATTGATCAGCATTAGGACGGAAATTTTCAGCATCACGGACGATTTGGTCGCCAGATTCCCTCATGGAGTCCTGCCTGTCTCTCAGTGGACTACTTTGTCCACTGATAACAAATATCTAACTCACATATTGTGTCTTTTCTTCACCTGGGATCACACCCTCAGTCACGTCATCCCTCGATCTGTGTTTTTACGAGATCTCAGGGCGGGCCCAATGCAATCAGCAAGGTTTTGCTCAAGATATCTTGTCAATTCTATCCTTGCCGTCTCTCACGTAGGTTGTGTCCCATAAGCATTCTGGATCATTCATTCGTTTGGGCTAACTTTGTAGATTTTCATATCGCAAGGAGCATCATCGCCGCAGGCCCGGGACTTACGCCTCAGGGGTCGCATGTTCGCGGACGAGGCCCTAGGGATGCTTCGACATGAACGGCAACACCCATCGATGACCCTGCTACAGGGGTTGATTGTACTCTGGATTTATGAAGTTAACTATGGGAGAAAGGCCCAAGCCATAGCTCTGCTGGAAGAATTTTATAATACTCACAGCACTTTAGGGCTCAGCGACCTAACATTGCCGACTATGGAAGGTATATTCCCCAGCCAGGCCTCCCACTCTAAGGAGGAGTGGCAGGTTCTGTCTTGCATCGTCTGGGGATTTTTCTGTCTGGAGGCGTATGTGCTAAAATCCCAAAATCCATGCCTAGACTATGCCGTGCTAACGAGCTCATTCGGCAAGCAAAATCTCCTTGATCTTGTCGCGTGCGATGAAAATCAGAAAGCCCGAGATACCCAAGACCTTTGAGGATGCCTATTCATCCTTATTTTCCAACCCTGAAGCACCGGAATATTTCTGGTCCCCTTATCCTGGCGATCGTCAGCCGCAGCAATCATTGTACCGGGAGGCGTTCTCACTCGAATGCCAACTCGCCGTCATAATACAGGAAACTTCGAGGTTCTTTGCACTGACGGAACCTGAAATGCCCGTTCCAAACGACAACGAGATGAGGGCCGCCAAGGAAAAGCTGCAAAGATGGGGTACAGGTGCTCTAGAGCGATTTCTTGGGAATATTAGCCTCCTCCCATCGATTCTTTTTCTTGAGTAAGTCTATAATATTAAAGAACTAACGAGAACAAGGGCACTGCCGTTGCTGACCACTGACAAGGACTACGTATGAGATGGTATTTCTCAAGCTCCTATACTGCCCCTATCGGTTTCCTCTCCAAGATGATACGGATGGATCGAAAACCTCCATGCGAGCCTCATACGGAGCCTCCATCATCACCAACCTTTGGGTGTATCGAGCGACTTACGGGATGCGTCACGAATACTGGCTTATGCAGGCGTGTTTGGAAGCAGCCACAGCCATCATGTTCAAGCTTGGTAACAATCCAACCCTGTCCAAGTCAATGGTTATGGCCTGCCAGTTGCTTTATAGCATGGGGGAATTTCTACCCATGGCGAATGAGTATCTCTTGGTCATTAAGGGGCTTGCTCGTCAACAAGGTGTAGACTTGCCGAAAGCTTGCAGGATATTTTATTCTGGCTTAGCTGTGAGAACGGGGCGAATAATTGTTAAAGGCCCTCTACTCGTGAACATCGGGCCCGGCCAGGACGATATGGATGTTGGACCACGCAGTGCTTCTTCACAGGAAGTTGTATTCTCCGGTCTAATTCAAGGCATTTATAACCTTGCTGGAGAGAGTTCTTAGTCAATCTAGGGCTGCTTTTATATTGCTACAACTGTAGTTCTACGGCGTCAGGCGCCATTGATTGCTAAATCCTATGTTGATCTTTCAGATATCTCATTCCATCCTGATTGAGTTGCCTGCAGGGTACTTAAAGTGTGGTTGCTTATTATTTCCATTAATATTCTATCACTCATTGCGACATATATACCCTTTGCATGAGTTAAGGCTATATACTGTTATTAATATCACCTAATTATAGGGAAAGGTATTTTATATCTTAGATATTAAAGCTAAATTAACTAGTAGTAAGATTATTTAGAGGTAATTAATTAATTAAAAAGTACTAACAAAAGGTAAGGGATTTTATATATATATATATTTAAATAATACGTAAGATTATTAAATATTATAATATATAAGGATTTATAAAATTACTAGAAAATAACAATTAACAGGGTTAATTAAACTAAATACTTAGGAATATAATACATATAATAAACTTAAGTATAAGACAAGAGTATATTAAATAATAATTAAAATACCTAAAAAATACAGCTCTAAGCTTTTTGTGTTCATTTTTCCTGCGCTTGTTGCTTGTCCGTCTTCTTTTTCAGATGTTCAGCGGGCTTTTTATCACGCATTTGCCGTACTTGGCGAATGATTCGGCGGAGCGTCCCGCAATGCCCGCCCGTCTGGGGTGTCTTGGAACCGTAGCGGATCATAGTTGACTCCGAATTTCAACAGTTTCTTGACGTCTGGGATGAGGCGGAGAAGTGTGTTGACATCATCCCCATTTGCATCGCCTGGCCTTGCTAGAACATCGGTGGCGGAGCGGTATATGGCCGCCATGCGGAGGACCTGGCGACTGCGCTCCTCCATATCGGCCTGGTTGATGCACATCGCATCGGCCCATACTCGTGTGAATCCCCGCTGGCGTAGTACTGATAACACATCCGCCAAACTGGGTGTGATGTATGTCGTTGTGCCATTGATCGTTACTGGCACTGACCAAGTTGGTCGGCCCCAACAATACGACAGCGCAACTTAGTCGGAGCTCGCGGCTAGCGGGACATGCTCAAGACGGCAACTAATTCGGTCGTCGAGGTATTGCGAGGGTTCAATAATAAGGATGCGGATGTCATTGTTGGCGTCGCTCAAGGGCTGATAGTTTAACGAGGGTGGGGTGGACGCCATTGTGACGGGTAAATATGGAACTTGCCCTGACCTGAGAGACAATAGGATTGCGAAATCAAGGTACAGTTGGCAAGCCGTGACTTTAAACGCGTGCTGGTGTGTTTCAGGCTGTCATCTGTTTGGGTCGGTCATAAACGAGGCAACCAAGGCGCCAGAGCTGAGCCACAACCCCTCCTCAGCTGCAGGTTGTTGATCTGTGATTGGCTCATGAACTTGCGCTCCCTGGGTGCGCACCGTTATTCAACTAATCAGGTGTACCCATGTTTTTCTCATTACGCCTTGCTCAGCCTATGACGCCACTGGCGTTGTAGGGTGGTAAGTCTGGCAGTTGTGAAGCCTAAATAGATACCCAATTTTCCCCCAAACGTGTTATTCCATGTTTTTGCACCAAAGTGACTCAGTGCTGTCAGCAAGGAATTCCAAGAGCCTCGTTTCATTCCCAGACAACTACAATACAACACAACCAAGTTCTCAAACACTCTGAGCTATAGTTGTTTTATTTAAGAGCACCGTGCGGTGACAATAATTATAACTTGACGGTTCGTTTTATTTTTTTGGCATTATTAGCTTTCTTGCATGCATCCTTAACCTTGCCACGTGATATCTATATGCAATGTTAAAACGTTGATACTTTAGTTCTATCGTATTATTACTGTTCGACAGAGGTAGGACTGGCAAATGAGAGGTACCTCTCTACCATTCTGCCTGACTAAACGTGACAATTGTCATAGTCATATTGTGGATTCATGACAGCATAAAACTAACAATTTCCGACTGTATTTCAACTAAACTAGTACTCTCCACTGACGTTCATACTCTTAAGCTTACCGCACCTCAAGCTGGTCTAGATAACTGCTGACCCGCTAGACAGTTGTTTAATCACTCGATGAATCTCCAGCTTACATCTTCCCATCCGACCCTTCTAGTAATCTTTGCACCGCGGGTCGTAGATCTCCAAATAGGCTTCCTGGTTCCTACTCCTATAGCCGGATCCTCGGAATCAGGAACAACGACACCCTCAACCTCAAACCCAGCAGCAAGAACGCCAACAAAACCAAGACTCTCGGCCACTGCAAACTGTCGCCCAGGGCAGAGATACTTTCCACCACCGAAGGGGATGTTTGCCCCGCGACGCCGTTTTTCTTCTTGTGCTGAGACGTCTAGAAAACGATCCGGCTTGAAGCACTGCGCGTCATCGCCCCAGACGGAATCAAGCTGATGAGTCAAACTCGATGGCCACTGAATGTTGGTCCCCTTTGTGAGCAGGTATTCACGTCCCTGGCTGTCTTTGATAGTGGTGTCGTTTTCAACTCGTCGGTTACCGGTGTTGTGGATAACGAGTCGTAGCATCTCGCGGTAGCAGGCGTAGAGATATTCGCACTGCTTATCAAGCTCTTTGGCCGAGATTGTAGCTGCACGACCTTCTTCGGTATCAGTGATAGTAGTCACGGCTTCTATCTCGCCGCGAATCTTTTCAACCATATGCCGTTGTGAGAAAATGTGAACAAAGAACCAGAAGAGAGTAGGAATTGTGTTGGTGACTGCAACCCAAGGCATGGTGATTTCCTGGATACCCAAATCGTGATCGTCGAAACCTTCTTCGCGGAGAATCTTGGTTCGCTCTTGGATTAGACCCGACACGTCAGGATTCTTCTCATATCCTGCGGCGTAATAGGGCTCTAAGATCACGTTCAGCTCGTTGCGGGCGCGAAGAGCTTCCGCAGCGAGTAGCTTGGGCGCAATGTTGACGGTAAGAATCGCAGCACCATCTTCAAATTTTCTGTATTTGGTTAGACTGTAAAATGCATGAGACTTCACTGCTTGATAACTTGCCGTATGAGGTGCTTATGCTCCGAGGTAAAGGGGTTCTTCTCCCCAAACAAAGCATGCATACCGGCAGGGAACATGATGTCCCAGATCCACTCGTAGGTATCATCCACCTCGGCCCCAGTCCCTAGTGGTATGCCGTTGAACTTGCTCATTATTGCGGAAAGAACCTGGACGTTCATCCTATAGAGCGGCTCGCCCGTCAATGTAGAATGGATCACGTGGATGAGGCTGTCTATCACGCGTTGGTCGCTGGCGATGTCGGCCAGCCTTTGGTCTAGACCCAGCAAGCCGACAGGCACTTCCTTCAAGAACGCGTTGAAGGAAATTTGGGTGTTCTTCATGGCTGCTGAGATGAGGTCGGGCGAGTTGATGACGTACATCTTGCCGTGGAGCATGGGCAAAGTACAGATTGGCAGTGAGGATTCATTGCTGGCATTGTGTCAGTGACTGTGAAAGAAGGACGGGGACGATAAGTTGCCTACTAGAGCCGTATATACCAGCTTGTCCTTTCCCTGATCATGCCGATGATGTGGCCAACGAATGGTATGCGAGGTCTCAACACAGGAGGCTCGCGAGGGTCGAAGGTCGGGAAGAGGAATTTCTTCAGAAGAATGGACAGAATGGGAACCAAGACCAAAGCTGCAGTAAGGGTGATTGGTGAGATCTTTTTCGCGCTGCCCAACTGGGAGCCATCAATTGGCAAGTGGTCGGATGCTGACATTCTAGCGTCTAGCTGCTCAGACACCGCCATACTGTCTGAAATCAGAGTATCAACTATCCAACTGTAAGATAGAGGTATTCAAAGTGTGCTAAATAGCGGTGGCAGGAAGTTTGTTTTGGAGAAATTGCATTCTGGGGTAAATGTCAGCCTGGTATCAAAGTCTTCGCGCTCGGCACGCTGCAGTTTCATGTCGTGCAAGCCAATGGCAAGCCTGTGATTGTCAAGCCACGGCGTATAGCTCAGCTTAGCGCGTCTTTGGTTCGTACTTTGTGTCAAAATAAGTCAGACCGTTAGCCCATATTATAATATGTGGTATTGTTGTCGCTTTTATGCGCTTCAGTGCAGGAATCTCAACATCTTTCAGCCCTCAACAATGATGCAGGTCTTGGACGCGACTCTGAGACATTTGTATCCAGCGACTCAATTTGAATCAACGTTTTGGTCAACCACCATAGATATCGGATGGCTTTTTTGGGTCATGGTATGAAGTCGATAAAAGAGTTGTGGTGTGAGTGCACGTACAGCTCTGCTGCCGTTTTCTAGTGCCTAATAAAGGTTTTGTCGCGCATCATCCCCCAGAGCCTTTACGTCTGTTCTGAATTTGTTTTACACAACTATAGGCCAAATCTAGGTATTCGTTTGGGTGATTCTGGATTATTAAATGATCAGTAAAATGGCACCCCCGAGCTTAAGAGGCGCTGCTCATACTGAGTTTTATGTGCGTAAAAGTAGCAAGTTTACCCAATGCGTGCGCTCAGATGCCATTTTCAAGCAACTTGAATTGATTCCAGAGCCAGAGCCATGCTTACAGTTACTCTACATGGGTACTAACCTTAGATCTCCTTCAACATCACACCTGTCGTGAGTCATTTTCTGGACTTAACATCTGCAACATCGTTCTAAGCCCTATTGGCGTCTGGATGCACCACGAGCTACATGCCGAAGATAATGATTATAATAGATCGGAAAGGTTGTTGAAAAGGTATTCCGTAACGTACCTACATAGCCCAAATACAGTCGGCCATGGCCATTCCGTGATGCGGCTTCGGCTAACATCTCGTTCATTGCTATTACAACGCTCGGTTACGGCATATCCGTTGCCTTTACTGTTAAATGATAACGCAGTCTTTGGAAAGTCTACAGTCTCAACTAAGTGATGCCATGGATTTAGGAATAGGGGAGTGTCATCCGATGATATAAATAGGGGCTACGATGGAGACACCGCTTTGGTATAATGGTATTTCATACATTTACTGCATTGAATTGATCATTCGCGTCTCCAGAATTTGGGAAAATAGGAGATACGCGTGTGATACAAAAGCAGGAGCACGACATAAACTGGAAGCTCGTGGTGGCCAAGATGGAGGTGCCCAATCTAGTCACTTGCCAATTCAGGCAGCAGCATCTAAGGTATGATTCATGATGACTAACACGGAAGGATCAAGGTGCAGCATTTTACTTGGACAGGCTTAGTCGTGAAAAAGGGGTTTGTGTGCGCGCGGGGATTGCGAAGTAGCGGGCCAAAATGAGCATAGAGGGATGGAGGCATTTGATGAGAGAGAGCTTTTAGTGAGAGCACACATATTCCTTGAGCGGCGTGTTTTTCCTCTTGCAGTCTAGCCATATCATCTTTCTCCATACTTCTACTACCGACACCGTTCTGGCATCACACGTCGCCCCCTGTCCGCAGCCGTGCCTCGTGATCTCACGCACCCAAGCCGGAGAAAAGTATTTCCAGGGCACAATGCCCTCGATCAGGATGATCATGTAAGGCTGTTGGCCCGCCTCCAGCTCGTCACTTATAAGACGCAACCGGGCCCCCGTTCTGCTGGCAAACGCTCAAACTCCTGACTTACACTGCCCATCTGCCCCCTGAGTCATTTACCTACTACCGCCTCCCCTTTGACCCATTCTCCAACATGGCCCCTGAGAAGAACACCGTCTACGTCGTCACCGGCGCCAACAGAGGCATTGGTCTCGGCCTCGTCAAGGCTCTCCTGTCCCGTCCTTCCACCACCGTCGTCGCCACCGTTCGTGGTGATGATGCTGCTGCGAGCCTCAAAGCTGACATCGCGAGCGTCACAAAAGGTGATCAGAGCACTCTTGACGTCGCCAAGCTCGATCTCTCTACTGCTCCCGCCCCTGAGCAGGTTCGGAATGCCATCACTGTCGACCACGTCGACGTGCTCATCAACAACGCTGGGTTTTCCCCGCCCATGAACCCCGCGGCCGAGACTACGGCAGACGAACTCCGAGCCGCGTTCGAGACAAACACCATTGGGACCCTGATGGTTTTTCAGGGGCTTTGGCCTTTGTTGCAAAAGTCTGCTGCGCCCAAGGTCATTAATGTCACATCTTCGGTCGGATGCATCACCTACCAAGAGGCGCCCGGCGGTTCATACGGACCCAGCAAAGCCGCGTTGAACTGGCTTACGCGTGCTCTACACACACAGAATGAGGGATTGGTTGCCGTTGCTCTGCATCCTGGTTGGGTTAAAACGCGCATGGGAGAATTGTGTGCTAATGAGTGGGGATTTCCCAATGCGCCTTTTGAGACGATCGAGGGATGTGTTGAGGGGATGCTTCAGGTCATTGATGGGGCGGCCAGGGAAAATGTATCGGGCAAGTTTGTGACTTATAAAGGCCAGGAGCTTCCATGGTGAGAACATTGAGGAGGTTGCCCCTGATATTGCCGCCCAGAGCAATATTTAGCTTCCCATGTTTCAACAACACTCGCACACAGCTTGACCACAGATAGTCAGCTACAAGTAGTAAACGATATTTCATGAACTTTTTTGATCTTCCCACTGTCATCGATATGATGCCCCGAGGTCCTTCCTACTGTCTTTCACTGATTGTGATAGGCGTCCATGCTACGGCTTTCGTCATTAGCTTGTCATATTGTATTGTTTGATCACCTGTGACATATACGATGATGGTAGTTCTCAAAATGGCAACACTATTTAATGTTCACTTGACACAAGTGGCTAATCCATTATACACGGTGCCTGTCCCATCGATCGTTGCCTCCGATTGTAGAAGAATGTGTTGACTTGGAAGTCTTTACTCTTCTAGTCTGCTTTACTGATGTACACTGCCTATAGAACTACCTAGTCTGATTGTATCCAGCTTCCACAACAACAAAGAACACAGTATCTTGATGCATAATAGCATCATATCCGGAAGTGGCGGAAGATTCTCACTCGTAACATACGTATCAGAAATATCAAGTTTGATCTAGACCAACAAGAATTCGCAGTCAGTATGCCTCAGTAGACCAGTTTGAAATCCCGTTGACCCAGACTGTTGCAGCAGTTTTCAGCTGCAAGCCCCTCGCTCCCCGTAGCCAGGTCTCTGAAAAGAGAAGGATACAAGGCATTCTGTCGCCGAGGCGAGATATATCACCTTCAGAAAATCAGAGATGTTTCAAAAGTATGTCTCGAGTATTATGTAGTAATTATCAATCCTTGATCGACGTGGCAGAGGCTCATCTCAGCATGTGGGAGACAAGCGTCATGCTGATAGTTCGGACCTCGGCTCGGGAATCAAACTTTGAGGGGGCCGCTAAAGCAGCGAGAATAGACAGAGGTTATAATGACGGTAAAGACCTTCACCTTGATGGTAGTAAACTGCTGAAACAGTACCAACGTTAAGGTGTTAAGTTGGATGTAAGTGCCTGATATGGAAAGTTGAGTTTTTGATGAATGCGAGGGGGAATTCGGCGGATAGGATAGAAAGGAAGCTTAATATAGATCTTGATTCGTTTTTACCACTCAACGAAAACTTTTCACTTAAATAAATCCTTCCAAGTGAGCTGTTCCAAGGTAGTTCGCGCGCTCATGGTGATGAATATCAAGTTGTCACCATCCCTGTCATTAAACGCCGAGGCAATGCTCAGCGAGTCAGCCTTAACGTACAAGCTTAAATCCCCTACTACCGGGGTCAAACAGGGCGCTTACTGGCCAATCAATAGCCTGTAGGCCATGCGCGACGCCCCATAAGGATCACGGTTATCTGATAGGGAGGTTCGGACTGCAGTCCGACTTTCCAGACCCTTGGATCCGACTGCTAAGCCATCGACAATATCTCGGACGCATGTAAGCCCGAAATTAAAATTAGGGAGCCTCGTTTAGGTGGGAAAGCCCTGGAAACATTTTGAAGATGTAATTATAGATGTTTGATCTTTTGTCTTTTGATTAGGAGTAAGGCCGGCCAGTGCATATGAGAGGACCAGAATTGATTGTCTTCTACCGTTATAGGAGGAAGAGTAACAGAGGTTTGAGGTATAAGAGCCTCTCGTAGTCGCTGCTTCAAGTTGATCATCACCGCAACCAAATCGCAACACACCAACTCTACCTCCTCTGGCGCGCCCACCACATATCTGCACCCCTTTAAAGTTTTTCAACCTCTTCCCTATCAATCAAAATGAAGTTTTCCGTTTCTGCCGCCGTTGCTGCCGCCATTGCTGCTATTCCCGCAGCCATCGCCGCTCCCGCCCAAGCTGACTCTTCAGCATTGGAAAACCGCCAAACCGCCACAACCTCCATCAAGATCACCCTTCATGCCCACGGCATGCAATACCCCCACGAGGAGCTCGTTCCCGTCGACGGCCACTGGCACGGCCTCTCGGAGAACCTCAACGAATGGTGGTGGCACGAGATGGACGTCGACGTGGGTGTGCCTGAGAATCCTCCCGAGATTCAGACCATCAAGTGCGCCAACCGTTTCTGGGAGAATGATCAGCCAAACGCGAGCACTGGCACTCCTGTGAACATGAATGTTAGTTTTTATGAGATTCATATTCATGGGTTGTGCTGTTATTATGAGGGAGAGACGGGACGCAGTGGTCGGGGCACGTGTGATCAGCAGTAGACAGCATGGGCAAGGGTATAGAGATATGAAGGAGTTTGAGATATACACGGATATCCGGTCTTGCTTGTGGAGATCGTGAAAGGCCATGAGTACTTTGGGGGACTATTCTTCGGCACATAACAATTATTACTTGTTGACTGTTTCATAAAGATGATTTGACATAATGTTGTAGGTACCTATACAGAAGTAGAAATGTCAAGAATTACACGTTGCATTACGAAAAAAAGAAGAGGCATAAACTGTGAGATCAAAGAACTCCTAGTATTCTACACATCGCCTTGCTTCCATTCGCATTTATATCCTCACATCCAGCTGCCAAACTTGACCAGCCAAGTCAACGGCTTCTCACATGCGCTCGGGCTTGCCGGTGTAAATGTCCCGACCGTGCTGCATGGCCCTAAGATGACTGAAGAGACGATCCCGGTCATTAAACCGTTTCCCACACGTGAGACAAGTGTTGTGTGACTTTGCGAGATACTGGTTGGAGTTTGTATGGGTAGTAGTTGGCATAGCCTCAGGCTTACCCGTCTTTATGTCGCGACCGTGCTGCATCTTTTCAAGATGATCAAAGAGATCGTCCCGGCGACTGAAATACTTGCCGCACGTCAAACACCGGTTTTTGTAGTCCTTTCGATTTGCCTGGAAATTATCCTTAGGGGCGGAGACGCTGGCAGGACGGTAAGAACGATAGGCTTGCTGGTAGTCAGGTTGTCTCTGAGTTGGTTGGTACGCCTGCTGTTGCCGGTTGGAGTAGCCGTTGGAAGCGTATTGCTGCGGAGGTTGTGGGGATGGTTGGCGCTTCATTTGATCCATCTGATCTTTCAATCGGTTCATGAGGTTGTCTTGACGGCTTCTTTCTTTAGCATGTTCTGCTTTCAACTGTTCGATCTGTGCGAGGTGTTCCTTTTCTCGGCGGCTGACACTTTGTCGGTATTCGAGGTGATCCTGGTGTTGTTGTTGAAGCCGAGCTTCAAGCCTTCGGATCTTTTCCTCGTGCATCTTCTCCATACTGATCTTAAGGTCATCCATCTCTCTGCTCCTCCGCCTGAGCTCTGCTCTCTGATTCTCCTGCTCCTCACGAAGAAACTCAAACATCTCCTTATCGCGAGTTGCTAGAGCTTCTCTCATCTCCCGCTCTCGCTCCTTCATCTCCTTCTGCATCTTTTCTCTCTCTTTCTCAATCTCCCCTTGAAGTTCTTGGCCAGCAGCAGTGTTGTTCAAATCCTTTCCGGAGTCGACCATCTCAGTCTGGATGGCGAGCTTGACTTCTTCCGGCGGACGCTCTGCCCAGCCTGGTACAAATTGCTGCACGATGGATAGGGCAGAGTTTCGGTTGTTCTGATGCCGACTTACAGCGGCTCCTTTCTCGACAAAGAAGCCCCAGAACTCCTTAGTCGACTGGAGTGTCTTCTCACGACGCTCTCCTTCGATCTGGTCAACCTTCTCCCAGTGCGTGGTCACAAAGTTCACGTTCTTGATACCCTCTGTACCACAGAGGCGCTTGAACATAACAAGGTTCTTGTGTGCACACCCGCCCATTCTGTTATCGGAGATGCGATGGAGGTACAAAATGCCTCGAAGATGGATCTTCTGCTGGTATGTCTCTGTCAACCAGCTGGCAATCTCTTTGAGGATGTCGGTATCTTTGCGGTTGGTGTCGTCGAAGCCTGGAGTATCGACAAGATAGACATTGGCATACGGGCTAAAGCTCCCGCACTTGTGCACACGCACTTCTTGTGTGCCTGTAGTCACGTTAGGAGAGTTCATGATTAAGTATACGGCTTACTCACAAGATTCTAAAGCGCCTGGCTCACTGATGCGAACCTCTTCTTCGGTGCAGTGTGAGATGAATGTGCTTTTCCCAGCCCCGGTCATCCCCATGAGTGCAATAAAGACATCGGTGGAACTGGGTTTGAAGGGAGTTTGGAAAGTGTCCTGGAACGCTCCCGCTCCTGTTGAGGGCGGCGGAGTGAAGAACATTTCCGCATCATGATGAGACCCGTAAACCGTCATGGTGAACCGCGGATTCAAGTGAGAAATGAGATGAGTTGTTTATTCGAGTTTCGGCCTCTTTTCGCCTCTTAAAATGGCTCAGCAGCAGCTTTATGAGGACGAGGCTCGGAGGAGACTGCCAAAAACACAAACGAGGCTCCCGCCAAGATGATAATTTTAAAGCTGACTGCATAAGCGGTGTTCCTACAGGCGCCTGGCTGAAATTGTGCATGTGTTGATCGCGGCAGAGAAGGAAAAGGCGACCTATTGCACGGCTTGAATCCGCAGCCTGATTTTGCACACCATCTTCAACCTCTGTTCAGCTGAGCAACCGATTGCTAGCATTGGAAGTCAATTGGCCCCCAATGCAACCTCTCTTAGACAACAAGGGATGGTCCCACATTATGACAGGCATCTTCGCACATAGCCGCGGGGTGATGCGCCGCTATTGGTTTCAGCCACTGCACATGTCGAAGGATTGGCAACTTTCCAACGCGGCAATAAGCCCGAGTTTACTGAACCCGTGATAAAACCGCCAGGGGGTTGAAATACAGACGAGGTTTTCCTCTGCAGATTTCAGCTCTCCCTTCATACACAAGCCAGCAATGCCAAAGGTCTATTCACCGTAGAATGCGAAGATGGATCAAATACAGAGAATGTCTACACCGTAAGTGCACCGATGTAACTGCCGCTTCGGGAACTGATAAAAGTTAGACGGCCACCCTCTGCGGGAGACGTAGTCATCCTTGTGATGGGCGTTACCGGGGTGGGGAAGAGTAGTTTTATATCGAGGCTCACTGGCGAGGATGCTGGAATAGGTCACGACTTGACCTCTTGTGAGAACCTATGACTTGCCGATGAAGAATACTGCTAACTAAAATGACTCAGACACAAAGGGAGTCGGAATTTACAGCATGCCTGTTGGGGATCGGCTAGTCTATCTAGTAGACACCCCCGGCTTCAACGACACCTGGCGTTCCGACCTCGATATTCTGAAAGAGGTCGCCTTCATCACGTCGCAGATTTACCGCCAGGGTATGAAGTTGGCCGGAATTCTCTATCTCCATCGCATTTCAGATAACCGCGTTTCCGGCTCAGCCATGAAGAATTTTACCCTGCTGGAGAAGATGTGCGGCCCCACCGCAGCCTCGCGCGTCTTCTTGATCACCACAATGTGGGATCTAACAGAGACAGGGAAACTGAGCCGCCGCGAGGCTGAAATGCGAGAAATGCGCCTGGCGTCTACCATGGAGTTCTGGGGGACGCTGTGCCAGCAAGGCAGCCAGACCCGACGGTGGCGCGGTGACGATGAGACTGCCATTTCCATCATCAACGAGCTGATCGCTCTGAATGAGAAGAATGGCTATGTGGTGCAACAAATCCAAAGAGAGCTCATCGATGACGGAAAGAGCTTGACCGAGACCATGGCTGGGCGAGAACTGTTGACGACATACGAATCTAATGAGAGAAAGTGTATCGAGGGAATTCGGTCAATTGAGACCGGACAAAGTACCGACTTGGGCTTGGATACCTCCATCACAGAGCTCCGAAGCGAGCTTGAGAGCATGAGGTGCGCCCAAAGGGAATTTCGAGTGTCGATAAGAAGTGTTTTTGCTGAGCGGGAAAAGGCTTACGGTCAGGTTCTGTCCAAAGTGCGTGCCGAGCAGCAACAACTCTCCGTGGAACTTGAACAAGGCAGGCGTAACTATCAGCGTCTAGAAGCTGACATGGTTGGCAACGATGCGCTGTTGGAGGAGGAGCGTCAAGGATGGCAGCGCAGGCGGCAGGAACTCAGCCGAGAAGAAAGGACAGGTCGCCGCAGCAGAGAAAGCCTGGAGGCTGAGCGTCAACGGATTGAAGAGGAAGAATCTGAGTTTAATGAACAGTTCAACGAGCTGCATATGGATAACGAAGAGGAGCGACTCGACGCTGGGCAGACCGTGGAAAGGCTAAGGAAGCGAGACGTCATGAAACGGAACTTGCTTCCATTCCTGGGAATCTTGGGTGGCACCGGACTTGCCATTGCCGGCACTGTCACAGGCCTTGCTCCTCTGGCGGGAGCGGGAATAGGTGTGGGATTTGCGTATGCCTCGAAGCTTGAGTTTTCTCGTAGGGCTGAAGACCATAGCGGCAAGTTTCCTATCTGGGAACCGCTGCTTGGGGGAGGTCAGGGGGCATCAGGTGCGAGTTTAGATTAGGTAAATACCTCGGATCGAGTAATTATTACCGTTAATAGTAAAGACATAACTCCTTTTGCTGCAATGGTTCCTGCCATTCAAGCTCCACCCTGCCAGACAAAATACCAAGACATTTAAAATTACAGAAATTCCTTGAATGCAAACACCAATGCCTTGGTCATAATTTGGCCTCCAGTTTACTTATCATTGGGTCAAATTGAGATCCAATACCCAAAAGACAGTATCCTGGATCAAGCGCAACGGCCAGCTCTGATTTTTCTACCCTTTTTGCGTCGTTGGGATTTTCCTGGCTCTCTAGCCTTGAGCATTCCGTTTCTCGGTCACGCTTCCTTGAACTACTCTGGTAGGTCGTCGACCTGCATCAGGATTGGTTAGAAACTGTCGAGGTTCGAAGAGCTTGGGCTTGCCTTGATGGAATTGGGTCCACTTTCCAGTCAATTACTTCCCAGCCTCGAATAACTGGCTTTGAAGAGGACATGTTCGGTATGAAATCAGTTGCCTCCCTCGAGGATTCAGAAAGCCGCTCAACTGTAGCGTTTGAGAATTATTGCCCGACAATCTTTTCTACTCTCAAGAGGCGAAAAAAAGGAAAAGCGGTCCCAGTTTAGCTTTTTATCAAGGACAAAGAATATCATCGAACACAATTGACCACGTTAGTTGTGCTGTTTGGAGTTAATACACCCTTGCGTATGGCGTCCTTTTCCCACATCCGTGTTAACACCTGTGTGAAATGAGTTCGAGGAGTTCTGATTGGCTGGAGCATCTCAAGTGTGTTGCTGTAAGGCCATGCAACCGCCGTGTGCACAGCTGTGAGTAGCAGAATACCGTGATAAGAAACTGCACAATAATGGCGGAATTAGCATGGCAACCTTGTCGAGAGTTTGTATCCTTGTACTCTACTATTCATCAATAGATGCGTTGCGTGGGTATTCGCAGGTGAATTATGGACTGTCTTGTCTCAGCCTTTGCAACACCATGGACAATTGTTTGACTCTCACCACATCTCGCCACAATTCCACGCCTGGGTTAAAAATACCACCTTGCACAGGTTAGTAATGCCAGTATCGTCCAATCATTGGACCCAACACGATGCTCATATGTGTGATGTGCCCAGCTGAAACCCGATTCGGCGAATCACATCGCGGTAGCACAGCCCCCTCGCACACAATTGTGTAAAGCTGAGGTGGCATCTCATCTTCAGCTTCCGCAGCCTGATTCTCTTTATCCAGCAACTGCCACGACAAGCCAACGGGCAATTCAAACACGGTCGTGACGAATATCGCGTGTCACAATGTCCGACTCTCACACCTATGGGTACCCGGGCCCAATCCCTGTACCGCCTGGGTGGCAGATAGATCTGGCGAGTGATTCGGCCTCCGACACTGACCGAGGTCGGAAAAGAAAAGTCCTTAGGAAAACGGCGAGGAGAGACCATTCGTCCCCCTTGGTTACCAGATTCAAGAATACTCTTGCGGATAAAGGGTTCGGGCCGTGAGCATCCACATCTCCCAGACAATGTCTCAAAGCGCGCTGGGTACAGGTGGTCAGACAGGGATCTCTTTATTAACAATGCCCACCTAGGACCTGGAAGCTTCCAACTCGCAGTCGGGACTCTTCAGCTGGGCCGCAAGATGGAAATAAGATCCATATGGGGATAGTGTCTCCGGACACAGAAGAAAGAACAAGACCGCATATAATAATCCCCGACACTGTAAGTATCGGATATTGTGGCTCCTACCAGGGAAATCACTGACCAGACGCCAGCAGGGACTCGAGGAGGTGGCGCTATCCCGGGGATTGACCGGCCGCACTCTTGTCAATTGGGAAGACAGTGTTATAGAAGATGATTTCGGCCCTTACATGAACATCTCCAACCCCGGTCAGAATCTCACCATCATGAACGACAAATTTCATAATGAAGCTCGTTTGAGGGACTACTTTTCGGACGTCCATTCGCGTTTGCAGATCAGCAGCAAAATCAGACAACTCGTCGTATCTCTAAACCCTACATTGAGATCAGCAAACCACTATCTAGCCGATCGCATCGCGTACCATTATGCCGGCCGGGTGCACGCGCTAGATCAATGGCAGCATCCACTCTTAGGCATCCGAGGACTACACGAATCAAAACTCTTCCAGCCCTTTGTGTGCACAGGGGAGAATTGCGGGCCAAAGTCCTTCAGCTCCATCGACGAATGGACGACGCATATCCAAGCACACAGATACGAGTGGACTGAGGGGATAGCGATAACCGACATGAGCAATCCTCTGGCCTGCAAGTTCTGCGGGACTATGGCTACCTTGAGTTCTATAGATGACCATGTCGCGAAGCATTTGGTCACGATTGGACAGGCCTTTTTAGATGGCTCGTGGAGGAGCATCGAAGCGGATCCGGGTGCGTCTCTAGGCCAGTGGCAGAAAAAGCCTGTCGAGCTTCAGGCTACGGAGGCCAAGAGGGTTGCTCCGCAATCCCATAAGACGGAATATTATGGAAAGAGCATATCTCCACTTCATGCCCAGGCGGAAGAGATTCAAGCTATGTTGGTCTCATCCATCTCTGATACCTCAGCTACCATGGCTCGATCAACTCAGAAACCAAAGTACAAGCAGATTGGCATGGCTCAGGTGCAAGTCAAGATGGCCATATCACCACATCTAATCTTACCTACAAGCACGGATGATGGTGATGGTGACTCGGGTGACGACTCCTGGGACGAATCCGACCTACAGGATGCTGACTACGGTGGTGGAAGCAATACTGCTGATGGAAGCAGTTGGTCTACCAACTTACCGGGATCGTCGTCCATGGGACTTGGAGCTGGGACTTCATCCTTCGATGGAGGGTCAGGCCTAGGAGACCAAGATCAAGGGGAAGATGGTAGACGTAGAAAACGACGGAGGGGGCAGAAGGAACTTACCACTCTTGCCCATCGGCTTCGATTCGCCTGTCCCTACCAAGCTTTCGAGCCTGAGACGCTAGATTGCTTCAAACGAGGGCCTCACAACAGGCAAGGTGGGTGCGAAAATCTCTATCGACTTAGGTTTGTTGCGAGGTCACTCTTCCTAAACCGTGTTAACATCTTTCAGACAACACTTGGCTCGCCGACACATGCGCTCGTACCGTTGCGGAAGCTGTTGGAGGTCATTTGACAACAGTTCTCAACGCAACCAGCACGTAGGCGCATACAACTGTGAACCGAGGCCTCTTCCGGAGTTTGAACGCCTTATGAGCCCACATAATGAATTCCTCGTTAACCAACCTCGCCCTGGGATGTCGGATGTGGATGCTTGGTGGGCCATCTTCAAGTTACTGATTCCCGACATGGGGGGACGAGACGTCGACTCTTTGAAGCTGCAGTATTCACCACGTACGGAAACAGAGGTACTCTTGATAAAAGCATGTGCTGATATTCTATGTTAGACTACGTCCACCGAGACACCAGCATCATGATCCCCGCAATCAACATCCCGGATTCGATCTTTGAAGAGATATCATCACAACCTATCGGTTCACCGTCCGGAATTCTGTATGTCGTTCTTTGCACCCCTTGTGTTATGAACAGCGAACAGAAAATGGTGGTTGCCAACTTGTAGCTAACATCTGTCCAGTAACAACGTGAGCATGGACTTTGCGGCTGATCCAAGCGCAACCCAATCTAACCCCACGACTTTTGTATCCCAAGACTTCTCGGTACCCGTCTTCCAACTCTCCGATCCTCCAGGTTTAGGAAACATGCCAGAAATGGCGGTATCCGCCTCTGGATCCCCGTCTGTATCCTCAATGGCAGCATCATCAGACCAGTCCAGCCACTGGGCACAACATGGCAGATCCACGCCTGCAACAAGCGCAGCATCCCTTCGAAGCGTTCCAACAAGTGTAACCGGGGGGGCCAGTCAGACGCAGCTAGAAAGACACCTCGTTCGTCTCAAGGCGCAGTACAAACATGTCGAAACGGAAAACAAGCAGCTAAGAGATGACAAGTCTGCGAACAGGCAGGATTTAGAAGGGGCAGAGGAGCTTTTGGAGTCTGTTTTGAGATCGGCCGAGTTGTCGCAAGAGGCTTTTGAGAAGCTGAGTCAGGCATCTGACATTTTGTTAGGGATGAAGCGCAGGTTGGTCTGATGGGCGTCGTTTATACCATCCTTACTTAAAAGTTGATATGGAACACTGTAATCTAATGTTCATAGTAATTAGATATATCATGCGTCACGAGTATATCTAATTGCTATCTATTAATACAAACTTGCTAGGTATCGGAATGAAGCTCAATTGCTTCAGTACATGCTTGCCAAGCTAATGGGTGATAATGTGATGACAGGTAAGGGAGCGCAGTAAATCCTTTTGGGGACAGTTGGCCGCACCCTCCACTTTTGGAGATGTTCTTTACCGCGCTTTACTGATCGGCTACCGTCATCTGAACCGAATCAATCCAAGCCAAGGTCTTGGAACACTGAAACTTGAACATGATGTTGGGGCTTTTCTTGAGTTGCGCCTCCGTCCACCGACACGTTGCCTTCACCTGGACAAAGTCACTCGTCGACTCAGGCGAGGCATTCAACACACCATTGCCAGGTTTCTCGGCGTACGACCACTTGTCGTCAAAACACCACACATACAGCAGCTCGCATCCCTCGCCGTTCACCTTCTCTTTGTCAAACTTGACCCAAGCGGACAGCTCGTAATCTGTTTCCGCGTGGAGTTTTGAGGCATCGAGAGTGTTTCGGAGAAAATACCCAATCTGGCCGTCGAACTTGAGGCGCATGGAATGGCCACCTTCGTGAGAAAGGCCTGAGGCGATTCCCAGGAGGAGCGGGCTCTCGGCAGCATCGGTAAACGTCCAGGGGAAGACGTTGCTGGTCTTATCAAAGTCACCGTTTCTGAGATACTCGGTGACTGTGGGCTCGGCGGAGGACGTGGTGGTGGTGGATTCGAGAGTTGTGCTGCCAGACGAGGTCATTTCGGTCGTGGTAAGAGTCTCGGTTGTCTCAGTAGATGATTCCTGGGTAGTGGTGATCGAGGCAGTTTCGGTCATCGTAGATGAGATTGTCTCGGTCGCCGTCGAGCTCGACTCGATCGCAGTGGTCGACGATGACTCCGTTAAAGTGGCCGTAATAGAAGTAGAGCTCTTGGGTCTACAGGGACCTGCATTGGCGCTGGAGAGCAGGGCCCCAACTGCAAAAGAAGTAAGAAACTTGTGGTAAATCATTGTACAATGAGTGACTTGGGTGAGTTGACAAGAAAAGAGCAAAGGAATGTGCCAAATCCTTCTTCTCGTTCATTCAGAGAGACTTCATTCTTATGAGCGTTCTGAACCCAGGGTCTTCAACGTTGTGGCTTGCGCTGTAAATTAGAGTGTGAAGCCCGTTGACGTCCCGTTAACTCGACATTGGACAGCCACGGGATAGCGGCAAATAGCTCCCTTGTGGCGCCACGTTAACGCTTGCAGCTGAAAGAGCCACCAATCAAGACTTGGTTCTAGCGCCAAAACATTTGGGAGCTGACTGCTTGCTTCGATATAGTGAAATTGCGCGCCGTTGAATACGGCAAATGCCGCAAGGCTGTGTCCCCTGGATCCCTTACAATCGACTGAGGCATTCACAGCATTCTGAACCAAATCGTTGAGCAACCGCATCGAGTGATAAGCATCAAGAAGAAATCGAGACGTTCATTTAATTGAGATTCAATACTAGATAATGGGTTAAGAAAAATTGTCTGGTCCCGTTTAGCTATACCATTTGCCTGTTACCAAACTCGGCTGCAGGGGGTCTCAAAAACGCACAGCCGGCTGTGCACCACTCGACTGTGCAAAAGCTCAGCTAATACCAGAAACAAAAGAGAACAAAAAACAACCATACGCAGACAATCAAGAGCACAAACACACCTCTCACTCTTGAAGGCGGTTTTGCTTGGGTGGATTGCGCAGGCGAAGCGAGGGCTCGAGAATGTTGCTTAGTGGCGGGAGCATGTGCCTTTTGTTTCTGAGAATCGCTCTTCAGTTTCCGAGTATGTGGCATAGTATCATCCCTTGCCTTTCCATCGAAAGGTCCCATGGTGATAGTGGCCAAAATATTGGAGGCAAGGCTAGCACCCCCCTTCTCCACCGTCTGCATTGTAGCCATGCCAGCTTGAAACCCAGTGGCTTCTTGCGCTGAGCCTGCTGGGACCCACACAGTTGCTCTCGCGAGATCTTGAGTTGCGGGAATCCCATTGTTTGCGTTGAGAATGGCGTTTCCGACTTCTCGGCCCTGTTCGAGCATGCCGTGAGCCGCTCCGGTGATAGTGGCGCCTGAGTTTGTAGCCAAGGCATTCGTCACCGACGAACCCGTTGGCAACCCGGATGTCATAGGAATTGTGTTTGTCACTCCCATAGCAATCTCTTCAACCCCGAGTCCAACTCCAAAGCTGATACAGGATGCTGTGATAGGGATCAAGTAGTCTCTCTTCTGCACTTGATGTAGAGGAATGCCGCGCTTTGTGAGTTCGGCTTGAATGGCCTCCAGCTTTTCGCTCGCGACGTGATATCGACGGGTGCCGTAGGCGCTCAGTATGAGTGTGCCGCCGCCGGATAGAGCAGCACCTGCAACGCCCGATACCATGGAGCAAACGGCCGCTGAGTGCTGGCGGGTTTTGACGACTTCTTGCTCACGCAAGCGTGTCGTGTCGTAGTGGGATATGCGCTGAGAATACTCTTTTTGGTCAAATTCGAAGAAGTCCCAGATAGTCATGGTGAGTGAGTATAACGATAGCAGATGATGTGTGTGTATCTGTAAATTGCATCCTCATTGACATCATGGGGGTCAAGTGTCAGCTTATATGCTTCATTCTAAACGGTGTTCTTTGGTATTGTGGTTAGCCTGTCTGCCTTCGGCAAGAGAAGTTGCCGACTGATTAATTAATGCTTCATTCGAGTGAGTTCTGGCAGCTTTTCCGGAGACAACCAGTCACGAACCCCGCTAAGGTTCGGGCCACCACTCAGCCACCGGAGGCGGCAGCCCTCTTTTGCTGCGTCTCCTCGGGACAAGTAAGGCTGAAGCAACAGTTTAAACGCCTTGGAGTGCAACAACATGTGTCTTTTGAGAATGATGACAGCTCCGTCTGTAATCACTTTGCGAGAAGTGGATTTGTTCGTCGAGATCATACAATGAGTCTGCTGGGCTTTGGGGAATGACAGCGCTATGCCATCATTTGAACTGTACCTCGCTCAAGAGGAGGCCGCCGAAGAAGAAGTAACTTCCCCGCATTCAAACGCTTCGCCTTGAAACGCTGGCGGCACCTGGCGTCGTGGGCTGGCATCGTGATAGGGACAGCCTCAGTCAACACAGCCACAGCCGCTCGAGAAAACTTGACCAGGCGGCTCATTAGGACTAGCTTAGTAACTGTAGCAGTGATGTCACATCAATCTTCCGCTTCTAAACGGAGCTACCATGTGATTCCACTGGAGCGCCAGCTAGGTCGCCAAAACAGTCGTTTTCACAAAGAGTCTGGGTGAGGGTCAGAGCAATATGACATGTCAAATCGGCCAAGTGCTTTGACTCATACCGGAGTTTAAGTCTAGATTAGATAAAACACAGCATGTAATTACTTGTACCCTGATATGGTCTACGCCAAAGTGACACGGAGATACAAGGAGGTGAATCAGTTATGCTGATAGTTTCTCAACCTGCCATCAAGGCGATTTACCCGGATCTGCTTCAAAATTGCTGTTTGAATACCACAGTCGCATCGTATCATATAATTTCATTGAAGTATCTTACGTGGATATGCACAGTCAATCCTTTGGCCGAGTTCTTATCGACTAATTCATCGCAAATGTCAGGTTTAAGGCATTTATTCTACCAACCCACAAACACATGAGAAATCTCATGGCAATGTGCCCTCCTCATAACAACTAGTGATTTATTCATGGCTAAATTCCAAGTCCCTCGCCATGCACCCAAGCAGCCCGAGACCTTCTTCCATTTTCAAGCACACCTGGCACAATCCTTTCACGTTCCTCAAGGCCCTGCCACCACGGCAGACGTTGAAAGCGGTCATACCATGCGGCGAGAGTCTTGAGTTTCTCATCTTCAAGCATGTCGATGCCATAATTCAGTTCGACAAACCGGTGATTTGAAACGAGCGTAATATCAACCAAGCCCGGACCATCAATGCCTGGTGTCAACCAGCCATCCGTTTCGGTCAACCCATTTTCTTTTGCCCATTCCTGGATCTTGAGCAACCCTTTCAACTCACACGAGCGAGCATTGAGCGCTGCAAAACGGCTCTGATGCTCCCTGTCCACGCCCATGGCAGCGCCATGCTCTGGCACTGTGTTTCTGAGGAAATAATTGGTGTCGATGGCGATGAGGTTGATCTTGCCGAGCATGTCCATCATGCGGGCCTTAGCTATGCCCGACGCTGGTTGCATCCGATGCTCGGGGAAATTTTCTTCCAACAGTAATATGATAGAAGTGCTCTCGTAGATGAAGTCGGATGTCCCAGTGTCGTGATTGGTGACTTTCATGCATGGATTGCTAGCGGCTTCAGGTGGACGTTCGCTCCCATCGGGATATACCCAGCCCATTCCAAGTTCAAGCTTGACAGGGATAATTTTGAGGGCTGGGACAGTCGTCTCGCCTCGGAGCAAGTGTGACGGAGACGTGACCAAGCCTTTGATCAGTAGCTGGTACATGACGCGCCTTGCAAAGGCACCTTCAGTCCACAGCCACAAGGTGTATTGGAGAGATTCAGCCATGGTTGAGAATATGCTGCCAGGTAATAGGAGCCACTAACTTCAATGAAGTTACAACGCAATCGAAAAAGATGAACGCATCTTTATATACATCTCCGGTCTCGCTGGATACGTCCTAAATGGGAAGGCTCGATGTCTAATGTCTCCGAGGGTTCGGGAACTTGATGAACAACAGAATTGTCCGACAAGTCACCGAAGAGCATAGAGAGTATCAAGTATTCCAGTCACGGACGAAATAACGGACAAACCAGCGGACATTGCGGCAACAACGGGCGAAGAGTCGGCGTTGATGGCGTGAGGTTTCAATGGTGATCAATCAAAGGAGTTGTAGTCTTATAAGTGCCCAAACAACCTTAGGATTCATGCTAAACTAGCCTCTTACCTTGGAACGACGCATTTACCAAAGATTTTATGGTTTCCTCTGTGATCTGAACTCTTTTCCGGCATTGGTCCAGGGTAAGTCCAGGACCATTGGTTTGTTGAGGAGCGGCAGCTCGAGGCACAGCAAGTCATCATCAGTAAACTACTTTTGTTTAGGCAAGAACTATAGTTGACATTGAATACCTCACAACGGTCTATCAACTAGCCAGAAGATCTAGTCTATTGCAACGAAACTATTCACCGCTGACATCAAGACCGGCCACGACGCGGCCAGCCATACCTGGCACGTGACTCCGCAAGGCCAGTCAACACCTTTACTAAGTACCTCCCGGGCTCAGCTGCTCTCAAGCTGGGACAAGTTCATTCTCACTGCAGCATTAAGCCACATATCCCTACGTCTTGCGTACTTTGTTCATGACCAAGGTACTGAACTCGGAGGGCCATCAAGATTAACCAATATTCATCACTGCGGACGTGGCCAAGAGGCCAGATCCGACGGCTAGTTCTCACGCACCAGCACTAACTGCCGATACGTGCAGGTTGGCCTGCAACTATCCATCGCCGAACGAGGATCTCCGTGACAGTTATTGTTGGCAGCTGTCACAGAGCAACTTGACTGGGCGAGGCTCCGGATGCCAAGTCAGCATTACAGTTGTGGCGTCGCTGAGGCCCTTCCCTGCAGGACGGCACGTATGAGGAAAAGTCAGACACCAATGGGGCTCAAGCGTAACCGACTCTTGACGTTGAGTCGTTGGTGGCTGGTCCTGACCGGCCGTTGTGTGACGTCCAGAATGCAGTCAGCCAGGCACCGAATTGTCCAGACCAGGGCCGACGAGGTCAAATCTCAGGGCCAGACACACGATTATGCAACGAGCCGCTTGCTAGCGAAAACGTAAATATTATGCCCGACGACCCGGGCGGCATTGATGGCTGGGCTTCTGCCAATGAATAAAGACCGCGTCAAAATGTTTGCTTTACCCCGCCATGCACTCTTTCACTAGTTTCTAGATCTATTGATTCAACTACTGTGTGGATCTAGGTACGACTGCCGAAGTCGGCATGTCGCGGGGCCGATCGCCCGGATTGTTGGTTGGTCGAGGTTCCGGCATGTTGATCCTCACGTCGCGCCAAGGTGCAATCACAGCCTGCTTCCATTGAGCCGCCTCTGTACTTTAGTCTATGACATGTCCTATCCTTTGAGGATTACTTCATCTTTGTTCCTCAGGGCGGTGTGATGGGGTCATGTCAAAGGTTGGCTGCTTGAGCCAGTGCCAGAAACATAAACTTCGAGGCCCTTCGATCAAACTCGGATCACATTATTTTTAGCAGATATACAGTAGACCACCTTCATTCGTTCTGATTGCAGATGAGATCCGGGACCTTGTACGGGTACCACATCCAATGTGTCGGTAGCATGCATGAATCCAGCGCCGTGGCGTTGGGCCTTCACGTCAACATCTCCTCACCGGTCTGTAGGTAAGCACCAACCCTGCACGTCGTCCGGGGTATCGCCAGTGATCGTCAAGATGGTGTCAGACAGCCAGCCACAGAATGCCAACTTGGGAGGATCAATTGCCGAGCCTGATTCTCTTTATGATGACCGACAACCCGAAGGCCAAGATCTGCAGCCGGGTAGCAACAGAACTTCAGGGGTCATCTCCGTCGAAATACGGCCGGTATACCTTTAATACTCGTAGTCCCTCGCGCTCTAAAGAATTTTCAACAAGTCAGCTGCACCGTGTAAGAATCAAAGAACTCCACTCGTTTCTGTTGCCTCCCGCACCTCTCGTTCCTAAGAACTTGACAAGATTCTACAAACCGCCGTCATGCATGCCTCAGCTGTCTTTTACTACGGTGTTCTCTTCCTGCAGGGTGCTCTGGCATCTCCCATTGCCGAGCCAGCCCCGGAAGCTGAGCATCAGGCCATTGAGCCCAGAAGCCCAAAGATCGGAGACATTCCGTTTCCCCAGTTCCCCAAGAAGGGCGCGAGTAGGTCGACACTGACAACGCTGAAAGACCACAGCTGACAGAGTTTCACCATTCAGAGAAGACGGGAGGCAGTGACTGTCCTACAGGTGGCGGTAACCAACAGTCCAACCTCTGTTCTTCCGGAAACCCCTATTGCTGCTCCGGTGACGGCAACGGTGGTATGTAACCGTCTGCCCCGCCTCTAGAGCCGTCTGTGAAACTCATCCTGTGTAGGCCACATATGTCAGCAGACAACCGCATGCCAGACAACCATCATTTGCTGCAACAACAACAATGGAGTAAGAAGCCTGTCCGCCAAAACGCATCTCAAATCTCACAGCATCCTTAGTACCAAATCTGCATTGGTGACATTGACTTTAACATGCCCATCACTATTAATATCTCACTTTAATTGGGATTCAATGTATTGAGCCAGGTGTCTCATGCTCTCTGCTGGTATCATTAGCATTGGCCAGTTAGATAGGGCGAAACTCTTTCAGTTCGGAGGCAGTAGTTAGTTCATCTCGTAACCGGGCATAAGCCCTTTTCTTTTCTCAGTAAATCTTTACTTGATTATTTCTTGGATGCATGCGCATAATTACCTGCTTCATGAGTGGTGACGGTGTAACTTCCTACCCTCGCCGTTTTGTGACCGTTCAAGATCGTACTACAAACAACCCAGAACCAAGCTCTTGTAAAGGCCTCTGGCACTAGCCAAGTATCAACCAGGCTTGGGAAGCAGTTCAGAATGACAATGTCCAAGCCGACGAATTTCGGGAGTCAGAGGCAAGTTTTGCCTCCGTTGGCGTCGGTATGTTGAGGATCCGGTCTAGGCTCGGACTTGATGTGGCTTCATGCTGCATTTCAGCTATTCAAGTTGTACAACCAACACTCAGTCCGCTGGCGTTAGGGCTGCAGGATAACCCCCGAGACACAGTGTTGGGTCCCTCACTTCGCCTTTATGCTGATCATCACCTCTATGGGACACAAGCCTGGTTGATCGGCATTCCCAGGTCAAGCGAGAGACTATAGACTGATATCCTTCTCCTCCTCATCGTCTGTACTCGGGTGCAAGAAGCAATTGGGACACAGTCCAATGCCTGAAGCAAAGACAGCTACGAGAACTTGACATGAACAACAGAGAGCCTTGAACGGAAAGCATTCGCACAGTATCCGTACGCCACACCAAAATATTACGAGAATTAAACTGCCAGAATCCGCTGATGCCGAATCGAGAGCGGAGCCGCTCTGATGGGATGCCCAATCACTTTACGACGCCCACTGCCGATACTTGTGGCTGGCTGGACCCAAGTACCGTTGGGTAGACGGCGTTGCTACCGCATACACGTGTTCTACTAAGACGCTTCCCCTGACGGCGCCTACTCCGGGCTGTCGGCCACTCGGTTGTCGGCCTCACGCCTTGGAGCACATAGACCGTGTCTAGATTCAGCCTCCAGCCTCGCCTCCAGTCAAAGGACCAATCAAACAGAGCCGGAGATGTGTATAACCTCAGAAGTGCTTTGTCAAGTCATCTCGACTTCATTTAGAGCGTATGAAAATCGTATGGTTTCTCAATAGTTTGCTGACCGGCTGCTTTCGTGGCGGCGGAGGCTTTGGGTATTGTCTGAATTGAGCTCCGAATAACGGAAGAACATATTCAGCTGTGTTGATTCCGTTGCAGTGGTCCGGATGAAGTCTCGTCAAGTAGCTCACCATCGAGTATATAAAGGGGCCATACTCCCACCTCAACCTCACTCACAACTCAGCACTCACAACTCATTCCAACAGCTCAGCTTTCAACAACAATCTTTCCACTTCAATCTTTTGACTTTTCAGTCCAACTTCCCAACCGCCAACATGCAGTTCTCCATCCTCGCTCTTACCCTCGCTGCCACTGGCGCCCTCGCCCTTCCCGGCCGTGAGAAGCCCCAGAAGCCTGAGAAGCCCCAGCCCCCTGCTGGCAATGTCCAGACCATCAACTGCAGCAGCGGTAGCCCTTACTGCTGCACCTCCGAGTTCGACGCCAAGAAGGGCAAGAACTCCTTCAAGTGCGCCGAATTCCTCAACAGCTGCAACGCCATTGCTGTTTGCTGCAACAACAACGCCAACAACGTGAGTAATGTCCCGGTATCAAAGATCACCATACTAACATTTGACTACAGGGAGCTGGCGCCTCTCAGACTTGCTCTGGCATTGGTGACACCAACATCATCTTCATCTAGGTTCTTCAGAACCACGCCCAAGTCGATCATGGCGACACCACGGGCCCGCACTCTGGCTCTTGAAGTCGCGCACAAGCAACTCCCATCGACGCTGGCATAATTACATGGACGATTGGAATGAGACGACGAATGGAATGGTTTGGTTTGTGCTTTGGGTTCGGTGAGAGGATAGTTCTGGCCAAGCTGGCCTCAATCCCAACCTCCCACGCTCTTTATATATATGTTGATAGCAGCCTGGTTGGGCTGGAGTCTATAAAATACGAGAAAATGGTGTTTCTTGAGATATGTTTTCTTCGGCGGTGAACCCAATATCAAGTTGATTCAGTGTGAGCTCTTCGAGGTTTCTCGCACAACACAGCCCTTCACTGCATCCCAACCTCTCTTTGACCATCATTAATGGTGTCAGTCTTGTTCAGCCTTGCGGAGCAAGTCCCACTGAAGCCGTGTATGGACCTTGCTGCCCACTAGTGCATCGACTTAGTCCCTGGTAGCGAGGTCTTCTAGCACATACGACCATACCCACCGGAGAATTCGGGATCCCGTCCGCTCTCCCATAGTCAAGCCAGTGAGGGGCGGATTAGTAGTTGGTCGGTGACGACCAGCGAATCCCCGCTGTTGTATGTTTTTTAGCACATATTCCAGCTTCTTTTTTGGCATTCTAGCGGTCGAGATGCAATCCGCGGTGTTTTTTGTTGGTTGTGTGGTCAGCTAAGCAAAGTCGTTGATACCCGCGTTGGTATTCTTTCCCCGCACTGCCACAAGTACACTGTACCTCTGGCTGATCCTCCTTTGTTCTCTCAACACCACCACGAACATCAATACAAGCCACCTCTATTGAACCACCGTGCATGTCTCTCCAAAAGGCTGTAACCGTCTTCCTAGGATGGTAAGAACCTTACATTCTCCATTTTTTTACTCGTACTAGCCAACCTAGTGCTCTCCATGGGAGCGCCCAATGCCCAATGCTTATCCACCCGCATTCCCCTCGTCCAAGTTGTCCCCTCTCCCAATTAGAGTGGCGGGGCATATTCCCCAAGTCGGTATTCTTTGTCCTTCTGCTTCCTCCCTTTCCTGTTGCTCTTAAATGCCATGCGCAGTTATTTTTTCTCGTCCATCACTCACTTCGCTCTTCCACCGAGACTCGGCATCCAATTGCTCAGCTACAATGCCTGCTCGGGCAGTAGTACGACGTCGAGCCAGGCGAGCCCAGGACGGTCGGCCTCTCCATACCCGCAACAACCCTTAAGCCAAACGGATAATACTCCTAGTCCGCATTGCCCCCGAGGCCCCTCCGTTGGAGATTCAGCTTGGCATCCTCCCTTCGCGGGGTCCCGACACTGACGACGATGGCCCCGTTCGCATCAAACTTGGGCGAGACATTAATGATGAGCGAGCCTTTGGATGGCTCAGGTATCTTGACAATGACACGCAGTATCCTCTCGTCAGAAGTGGAAAGTGGAAGTTTGACCTGTTTCGCCGCTCGAAACAGGAATCGTTCTCTTGGTTCCTGTTGTTTTGCGTGTTTTTGGCTGCCTGTATCGCAGGAAGATTGCTGGTAGATGTATTTCCTACTATCTGGTCCAATGTTGGCCCTTTCACAAGGAGTTCAATTGCAAGTCCCAAACCACCACCTTTCCCACCTGTGCCGCCACGGCCAACCTCATACACCCCATTCGAGTCCTCATTCTTCAGCCGCAAGCCTCATCATCCCAAGTCTTTGACTAAAGCGCTTACCAAGGCGGATATCGAGAAGTACATCTACGGCGTCGGCATGCGCGACCTGCTTCTTGTCAGCGACCTGAGGAGAATCTTGAAAGCGAACAGCATGGCGTCAAAGGACCTTCTCCGTGCTGCCTCTTTTAACAACGACTCAACCAAGACGTCACTCGGCACAACGGCTTTATATGGCTCACTTGCACGCGATCTTGATGCACTTCAGGCACGTCGTCGCAGCAATCGACAGCACGCCTTGTAGTCTCGTCTCCCTAGACCCCATCAACTCACCCATGTCAACCGTACGATGAAGTACTGGGCGGAAATACAAAACACGGGATCAACGCAGATACCCTTTGTGGTCGATCGATACATGGACCTTGCCTAGTATGACTGGGTGTATTGGCAAGCCAGATTTAAATTCCTGAAGTGTTGGACGGCATCGGCGCCAGGGCAATCGTTGGCCGAATGATGAGTGTCCTACCCAGTTGGGGCTTGGGGAGTCATATGCAGTTGCCGCCTTGCACAAACTTTAGAAGAGAGGAAGTCTATACCGCTGCGGGTGATTCGGAGTGTCCGACAAGGTACTGTCTGCGACCCATCCCGAGCTGGTGTCGTCGATTCGCAAGGCGACCAAGAGGGAAATATGGCGTATTCACAAAAGGAAGCCCGTTTCTCTATGGGGGCCATCATCGGACCGGACAGAATTGTAGCTTGCTTGCTTGGTTCGCTAGTAGTTACGTTTTATTTTGACTGTGTATGGTAGATAGGCCGTTTCAAGGATTTTGGCTCGTCATGGGATCAGTTGATGGCTCGTATTCACCACGGTTGATTCGTCTCTCCTTTCTTTGATTGTAGTTATGACACAGGCACGAACTGATTGTTTCTTCTTACAGTGATGTCTTGCGCTGCTGCTCCTCCTACTGGTTCATCTGTCTCTGTTCCTGCACTCTCCGAATCCTCCGTCACCATGTCGTATCTGACCCCAAATGTGCTCCTGCCGGCCACACCAAAGCGTAGAAATGCTCCTCTCCATGAACTGGTCACTCCTCCTTGTCGATCATCTTCCCTGAAGCCTTCATCCGAGTGCAGATTCCATTCTGGCACCCTTCGCATAGTTCCCGCACGTGTGGACCATCATTCCGAGTATTCCAGGGAGGTCGCCTCTGCTTTAGCCCTTTCCACTTCTTCAGGCGGTATGCAACTCGCTCGACGTATATCGGTTCATCCAACCAGGGCCGGCTGAGATTGTTGCAGTCCTTGCATCGCTGGTGGAACACCCTCACGTTGTATCGATCGTCGGCGTACATTCGGATCATTATGGCCACCATCTTGCTCCTCCATCCGACGGTTGGGCAGCCGCTTTTGTCGCATCGAAAGTGACCCATGATTCTTGTGTCGTAGGCTTTCAACCAAGTCTCATCGTCGTCGGTTTCGTTGAACGTGAAGGTGAGGTCATCCTGGGCCAACTTGGCAGAGACCTGGTCGTGCAGGGTCGGGAACAAGGACCACGAGTCTGAGGGTTCGGCGTTGGTCTCTGAGATTGAGGTGGCGCCAAGCGCGGCCGTGACGGCTTCGAGATCCTCTGGAGAGGCCATGCTGGTGGGTAGAGGGTGAGCGACTGCACAGTAAGGTAGCTTGGTTTGTGAAAGAGTAAGGAAGAAGTGCAGAGGAGAGAGGAAGGGCAGGTTTGTTTTTTTCTTCGTGGACGCCCTTTTCGTGCTTCATCATCATCATCATCATCATAAGGCACCCCCAGGCTTAGGGGCATAGAGCCCTACCAGAGATGACTGAGGCAGTCAAGCACCCGACATTTTCTAGCATTGCTTTGCTAGCGGAAATTGCAGAAATGCTTGCCAGGAAGATTCTGCATTGTATCTTGGTTGCAGCATGAACACTCCTTTCTGACATACCCGTGATTGCGATTCTTTTGTTTGTCATGTCGCCTCAGGTCACCCGGGGCCTATCATCTCCGGTTTCACTTTTGCTTTTACTTTCTTGTGCCAATCAGTGAAGAGGTAGTACCAGGTGAAGATTTGTTTGTAAAACAGCCGCCGATTGTGTCGCGGTAGCAACCAGGCTCGGAATCATGATTGGGTTTCATCTTTACCGGTGGTTGAATCAACACATACAGTTGGTGGGAAGAAGGCGCTCTGTGGCTAACATTGGCGGTGCCCAGCCTACCACCAGTATAGGTATACAAGAGGGTCTCGTCCTCCTACTTCCTTAGGCAGCACAGCAAATATGAAGAACACCGTTAGTTACGATGTGGAAACTTACTCATCAATTGGCTGCCGCCTTAGGTACCTTAGAGGGTTGAGTGGACCATGCTTTCGAGTCTTTAGAACATCACGATTCTATCAACGATGGAAGAAATTATTTCACTTTAGCGGGCAAGATACAAGAGTTAGACAGATGAAGTCTATGATGTATTATGGTCTAGATTGTCTAATAAAATCCGATTGTAAACATTAAGCATTAGGCGCTTATCCGCTGTAATAACCATTTTGTACAAATGTCGTGTACAACTCCAGCTTAAGGGAGAGCAGCAGGGGCATAAGACTGGTCAGGCTTGACAACCTTGCCACCAGCGAGCTGCTTGTCGGTGTAAGAAGCGTAGATGATCTTCTTCTGGCTGCTGACAACCGAGACGGTGGTGAAGCCCTTGTCGGCGCCGAACTGGTCGCTCCAGCCGGAGGTAATGGTGAAGGTGCCGCACTTGGAGGGGCCGCCGTTGGCCTTGGAGGCACCCTTCTTGGCCTTGACAACGTACTTGCAGGGCGTGGCGGCGCCGCTGCCGGTGTTGATCTTGAAGTCCCAGGTGCAGGTGGTGTCGGCCTTGTCGCAGGTGCGCTTGAGGCCCTGCAGAGTCCACTGGGGAGAGGCGGCCATCATGGAGACCTCGGTAGTGCCGGAGGCGGGAGCAGCCATGCCGGTGGCGGAGAAGAGAGCGGCGACGATGGTGGTAGAGAACTTCATTTTGACGGTTGAGGTTGGGAGTTGATTGGGAGGTTGAGAAGAGTTGTTTAGAGGTGCAGAGATGAGCGAGTGTCTGTGTTGAGAAGATGAGAGTGGTTGTTGATGATGAAAAAGTATATCCTGGAGTCGGAAGTATGAGGTCCTTTATATCATCAAGAGATGGGATGAACGCCTGTTCCAAAAATATGATCGGCACTTGGACGGCTCCACGACATCGTATTCCTCAGAGTTGGAGCCTCGTATAGCCTCGCGGATCAGCCACTAGTTACAGTACCCCAGCTAACACAGTCTCGATGCTTCGTCTCCGGAACTCGGCATCGCCGGCTCCGTGCCAGACGAAGAATCAATTGTGACGCTATACTATAAGGGGTATAGCCTTCTTCCTTTGGGAGTAAGCGCCGAAAATGTAACCTATTGAATTATGCGCTAATAGCCCTAAGCTTTTCTGGGTCCCGGGTCATACCATACCAGGCTTAGTGGAGTATTTGTAAAGCTCCAGTGTTGTCCTATTTTTAGGGATTTCCCCAGCCTTTTCCATCGTGCCACAAAGGTTCTAGAAGGGATTGCCTTCCTCGATCATTACTGTCGCTGATCGTTGAGCTACGGCGCATTCCGCCTCGTATTGAATTATTAGCAGATCGACAATACACCGCCTTGTGACCATGAGAACTTCTAGCTCAGCATGTAGCCTATGTCTAGCTATTCCGTGGTCCCGTGGGCAAAAGCATTGCTCCTATGGGCCTACCAACCACTGCAATTACGGAGTCAGCTCATTCCCCGCAGCATGTCTCAAGTAAAAGAATACGAATTGCAAACAAAAGTCCAAATTTCCTTTGGGTATAGGCTTAGTCACTGACCTATCCCGACTTCACTTATTATCGCGACTTGGGGAGCTACCCTAAAGAACATGCAGATTTCGGTTCAACAACCGTGACCTTGTCCGTAAAATAACCAATTCGATTCAAAAGATGAATTGGACAATGAACATGTCTTTCCATGTCTTTTCTCGGTGATCTACAGTGAAGCGCCTGCCTAATTGATGGAACAAACGTCTTCAGAACCGACATGACGAGGAAATTGAGACTCGACGTCATAGATCTAGACTTAGAACATAGCGTTGTTACCAATGATACCTGAACGGGTGGCGTTTGCTCTTCGTATGAGCCCCTGGACCTTGCATACCTGGATAGGCACTATCGGTAGCTCCGGCGTCTTGCAACGTTCCATCAACATGTTCAGAGGCTAAGTTTAAGTCCGAATTCCTTCGTGTGGGGAGGAGATTGTGGGGCGGTCAGCTTTCCTCAAGCTACCAGATACTTTGCTCATCGCTAAGGTACTTATGTTCTGGTGCTACTCGGCAAGGATCTTGAGTATTTTTGTGATAGGGTACGTCTCTTATCGATAAGAGCTTCATCGTTGGCCTTTCACTGGTCTACTATGTAAGCTCGCCCCATCAGCTTCTTCGCGCTCCAATGATTGACCTAACCGAGGTTTCGCAGTTCGAGCCATCCAATCATATTTTTAAGCAGAGCCCACTCAAGTCTCTCAGCCAGATCGATCGCATCGATCAAGTTCCTCACCTGCGGCTTGGCAAACTCATAATCCGGCGAATGTTAGAGCCTTCGGTCGATCATTTGTCGCCTCTGTACGGAGTAAGTGCTCGTTTCCTTGATTTTTCCGCTAGTTGTATATGATCGTGACGGTTCGGAGGAGAGGATAAGGTCTGTCATGGAATGAACCCGGCATGCACCCAGTACATTTGTGTGCAGTTAGTCGAACGCATTAACTCGAAATACCCGATGTAAGCCACAATCAATATATCCATCCTGCCTGATTGAAGAATATTGAAGAATCAGGGGTGTAAGGTCGTTAGAAGTTGAGATTGACGGGTCAGCGCCAGGCCTGTGGGTCCACGTGAGAAAAGGGATTGCCTCGTAATAGCGGGACCTGAAGTCGATGCATGTTTTATCAGATGTTGTTTAGGAACACTGTCGACCGGGTATGTGCAGCGGGATGAGTATAATGCAACCTAGAGGTGAGCGCTGCCCCCTCGTGTAGGAGGGATGATGAATAAAAGGGCATAACTCCTATGATAGATTTCCGGAAACAGTCGGGACTTTCGGGTATGTGCTTTCGGTATTTCAGAAAGTAAGTTCTTGTTTCTTAAGTGCTGCGTTTGTTTCTAAGATGCTTTCTTCATCGTCTGTGTAGTCTTCCCAGTCCCCTGAGTCACAATCGGTGCCATTATCCTCATCCGCGGTAGAAACTTGACTGTGCCCTTCACCGGCGCGGTTCCTTATAACATCCCGAACGGATGTTAACTCCCAAGACTTTCTATGGGAGGAGTCTTGACTTAGGCTGCTCTCACTGTCGGTCTGTCGGGAGGACCACTCAGCCTGAAAAGCACGGATGTCGTCTTCGAACACGCGGCGGGACATTTTGTTGATAACTTTGATCGCCTTCCTTGATTGCACTTGAGTGATATTGGAGCGCGACTCCATGTCCTTGATGATTTCAATGGCTCCTGGTTTTGTGATGGGGTTCAGTTCTCTAAGACGCCTTGAGAATTCCTCTTGAGGTGTAATAATTTCAACCGGACTGAAGTCTCGAAAGTTCCTTGCTTCATCCGGCCGATGGCGGTTTTGACGTGGCTCTCTGGAGCCTGCACGGGTCTCACCCTCCCCTCCTGGTATTGCCCGCTCTTCTGGTGCGATCAGGTGTGTAGTTGGATGAGGTAGAGGCGGGTGTGTAGTTGGATAAGGTTGAGGCGGATAAGATTGTGGCGGACGAGGTTGAGGCGGAAGAGGCAGTTTCGGACCAGGTACAGGCGGCTGGAGATTATCCATGGGCCACATGGTCATGAAGACGCTCAACTCTGGCTCCACGATATCCTCCCATATGCTTGGTAGGATGCTCGTGCCGTCTTCCCCAATCACATCGTAATGACCTTCCATGACGTGCGGACCAAGCACATCTACATGCAGAAAGGCCTGTTTGATGAGGTCTGCCATGTCCTGAGGACCAAGTGGTTAGCTGATGCTGGGTGTTTGAAGAGGTCACAAGGTTATGCCTCACCACCCATTTTTTACACTTGTGGAAGGGGAATCTGAACTTCCTGCCGACTGCATCTTTGAAAGAGATGAATTGACGCATAGCCCCACCTTCCGTCGTTGGGATGGTGGCGTCATTCTGTGCGGGCGTCGATAACGACGAATACGCGCCCTTCGAGTTGGTTGCTGCTGTATACGCGACTACACTATCGCTAGAACCGCTTTCTGAGGGAGAGAGAATGACTGAAGATTGTTCCGAAGTAGACCAAATGTCGAGCTTCTGATCCGTGACTCGGTACTGGGCCAGAGTCGTGGGAAGGGGTGTACAGCTGCATATATGTCAGCAAAATTTTGCCTAGTAGAACTCGACTAAGTGTGGTCTCATCTCACTAGGAAGCCGCCGATAGGAGGACTTGAATAGATGTAAGTCGAGAATGGAGTGCATCTCGAAGAGCACGAAGTTCGTGAGATTTGTAGAGCGACCAACCTACTTTGTACCACGAACCCTGGAAAGTAGAAGCCCGAGGATTTTCAAGCTGGCGCTGGTAGTGCTTTGAGCGCTCGAGAAACTTGGCGATGATATCCATCGATCCAAGAACTATATGTGACGCTGCGTTGACTGTTGCGGGCGGGAGTATCTCGTGGCTCCTGATTTGGCTGATCTGAAGAAAGGCTTGCTGCATCGCCGATAACTCAGACATGGCCTCAAGATACTCAACAGAGCCGCCTTTGGTGTCGGCCATGATCCTGATAAGTCGGTACGTCAAATTGGCGCCAGCGATCACGTCTCCAACCGAGTAGCCAAACGACATGTTGCTAACAAGGTTTATCAATTTCGATTGAGAATGTCTAGAAATTAAGTGTGTAAGACTGAGGTGAGGGGTTAAGGGTTGAAATATGTCTAATAAGGCCACCGAAGCATGCATACGCACAGCCGCAGAGAATGGGTATGGGCTGAAAGAACACAGCCCTGTCTACCAATGGGATGGCGTCGCCCTTCACCATATCAAATGCAGTGCGCCTACAGCAGCAAGGCTTCCCCAGTACACTGCCCAAGACGCAATTAGAAAGCGAAACAAAAGCAATCTTCCCCATACCACCATTGTCAAGTCACAAATAAGAGTTTGTGTACTAGGCTGGCAAGATCGCAGGCGTGATTTTTACTCTTAGAAAGTCCATTCACTGGCGAGGAACCCCGCCGAAGCCGCGTCTGTATGATCTAGAAGCTTTATACTATCCCGATCTACGCACCATCTCCTCCCTAAGCCGTGCCTTCTTCTGATCCGTGACAAGCATCCGCCCGCGACGATATGAACCGAGGACCACCAAGACGGCCGCCCCTGATACCGCCGCTGCAGCCACCATGTCGTTGTGGAAAGCTTCCGAGAATGCTCGGTGCACTGCACTGCGCTGCGCCGGCGAGAGCAGCGCTCCGCCTTGACCAAGTGTGGCCTGTTCTTGGGGCGTCAGAACCCCCGAGAGCAGTTCTTTGGCTTTTGTATTTAAGAAAATGGTCGATGTGGAGATGCCCAGGCTGCCCCCGAGGATTCTCAACTGTGCTATAATGCCCTGCGCGGGTGCTGCGTTTAATTAGCTTGGCGACTTGACAGACTTAGGAGGCCGTCGAAAAAACTTGCCATAGTCTATGATGGGTACTTCGACCGCCGTGAGCATGGTTGCAGATGCGACGTTTAACCCAAACCCAAGACCGGCAAAGACAATGAAAGCGAGTGCCTTGGCATCGTCACCAGCACTGTGAACAACGGTAAGAAGTCCAGTCCCAAGAGTCATCATGCAAGCACCAGCAAGCATTGTCTCGAAAAGATAGTTCTTGGTCTTGCTCAAGACGCCCGCGAGAATGCTTCCCACAGCTGTGGAGCCCAACATGGGGAGCAGCATGATGCCAGCCATCATCGGACTTTTTTCATCCACGACCTGGGCCCTGAGCGGAAAAGCATAGGTTATCATGAAATAAGGATAGCCAAGGAATAGTGTAGAGATCGCGGCGGCCACATAGGCTCTGTTGCGAAAGACATTAACGGGAAAGGTGAGTGCGAGGCCGTACTCAAAGATGTGCCCAGCCAAGTATCCCCAAGCTAGGAGAACTAGCCAGAGGACAAGGCCGATGGTCAAGGGTGCGACGAAGACGGAAATGCCCCATGTAGCACCTGGAGACTCACCCGCATTCTGGAAGGGGAAGACCACCAAAACAGCAGCGGCAATGACAAGAAAGGAGCCGATGTAGTCGAATTCTTTCCAAGATCGTTTTGTCGTCGAAGGCAGATGTTCGGCTTTTGGCCAGGAGAGAAAGAAGATGATCAAGGAGACGAAACCAATGGGCCCGCTATCAAGCGTCAATGACATGTCGAGGTCGCAAGTGAGGAAACCCGATGGGAAACATACTTTATCCAAAAGACCCATCTCCAGGTGGCGTAGTGCGTCAAGGCGCCTCCTAGGACAGGCCCAAGGGCCCCCGACCCGGCAATGACTAGGCCGATTATGCTGGCGACATGTTGGCGAAGATGCTCGGGGCAGAGCTCGGGCAAGATTATCATGGGAAGAGAGTAAAGGCCTGGTCAAATCAGCACGGCCGCAGCCTCAAACAATGAGCAATCGCTTACCAGAGCCGCCTATCCCCTGCAAAGTCCGGCAAGCAATAAGCTGGTCTAGGCTCTGTGCAAAGCCACATGCTAGAGAAAAAGCAAAGAAGACAACATAGGCCGCAACAAAGGCGTTCCGCCTGCCCACCACGTCGGAGACGCGAGCAAAGGTCACAGCGCAGCCGAGATAGGAAAGCGTGTATGCCAAGGCGACCCAGTTGACGCGTCTGACGTCTTGGAACTCGACACCGATGCTGTAGATACTGGTGGCGACGATAGAGGTGTCGATAATGGAGAGGAAGAGGCCAAGACAGACTCTGAGACGAAGACGTTGAGTGCTTTGTCCCACGGGAGTTTGAGTATCTAGGGCAGACTTACCCGACGCTGAGGGCCCAAAAACGCGCCGCAGGCACGGTGCTTTCCTTGAATACAGGCTGCGCTTCATGTTTCTGACCTGCTCTGGAGTCTGTGCCTTCCATTGTGATATCGATCAAGAGCCTCGCGGTTGGAACAGTGGTGTCGGTATTAAGTTAGGCAGTGTAGAGGAATCCTGTTCTGTACTGAATGGCGACGAGCACGCAACGGAGGGCTTATAAGTACCAGCCCTCCAACACAGGGGCATTCTCCAGTCGGCATCTCGGATCATGGAACTAGTTCGCTCCGCAATATAACAGTAGCGGTAACGGAAGTAAATAGGATGTCACTTCGGTAGTAAAGACACAGCGAGGCCGAAAGCCGAACAAACCAAATCACCACCGTCGTAGGTACGGAGCGGCGCGGCCGAGAACGCCGACTTGGGCTGATTACGTGTGCTAAGCGAGTGCAACAAGTTCGGACCTCTCGGTTCCGAGAAGCCGACGAGCCATCCACCATCCACCATCCGCCAGCCTGGTCTCCCGCTTGGCCTTCTGGAATCAAACTCATTCGTCTCCTCCTGATTCTGAGCACCGAATAGTACCGAGCATCAGTTACCATACCATGGCTAGAGCGCGAAAAAGGTCTGCCTCCTCTGCCGATGGCCATGACACGGCACACCAATCCCGGTCATCAGCCCCACGGACTCGCAAACTAGGGGCTCGGTCCTGTGAAGGCTGCCATCAGCGAAAAGTCCGTTGTGATCACGAAGTGCCTTGCGCTAATTGTTCGAGGCATGGTATGACCTGCGTGTATCCCACAAGGGGCCTGGACGCGGCACGAAGAACTCCTACCCTCCGAGACATCTCCAACTGTCTGAAACAATTGGAGACTTTGCTCTCACGTTTCGCTGAAAGTAGCCAAGTCACAACGCGATCTGTTGCCGACGATGATGGTGGTAACTTCGGCCCCGGTCGTGTCGAGTCCGAAATTCCAATCCAGGCTCGACCTGATCCAGATGTCAATGTGATCAAGGCCGCTAGGCGCCATTCATCCGATGAACACCCAAACAAATCAACATGGGAGATATTGTTGAATAACTCCGATATCGAGCCACTGCTGCAAGATGTAAGCCTAGATTTCCCGTCAAGGTTGTTCGGAATTTCTCTCCCTCTACCAAGAGACGATACTGTCCCGACTAAGCTGATGTATGACGCATCTACCAGGAATCTATTGGCTTGGAAACAGCACCTTCTCACCCTCGGGGGAATACAATAGCGCGTCATAGCCTTCCTACGCAGCCAAGTGCTTGTGCTCCTCTAGACAAGGACTCCGCAACACTGGATTTCTATCCTGATACCCAACTAGCCCTCCGATTATGGGACGTGTATGTCAAATCGGTCGATCCGGTCCTTAAAATCTTGCATATACCAACAGTGCAGTCTGCTGTTGTGGCAACCATCCTGGACCCCAGATCTGCACAGCCCTCAACGCTGGCATTGACATTTGCCATCTACTATGCCGCCGTTACCGCCCTCTGCCACAGTGATAGCGACGAGACTGTTGACCTACCGTGCGAGAAGCTTGTTCTTCTGGAACGCTACCGGACTGCCTTGGACCGACTTCTTATGACGCCAGATGTCATGAGTCGACCTGAAACAGCGCATTTGCAGGCCTTTACAATTTACGTGGTGAGTACCGAGGCTGGTCCTGCAATCAATGATGCATCGTCATTTAGCTTATATATCTGACCACGTCTTCTCCAGACCTGCTTACGAGCTCATGAACTCGGCCGCAGAGTATGGGTCCTCACTGGGCTAGTAATCCGGCTCGCCCAATCGATTGGTCTGCACCGAGATAGCACCTCTCTTAGACTGAGTCCTTTTGAGACGGAGATGCGTCTTCGTCTTTGGTGGCATCTATGTGTGCTTGACTCTCGCGCCCCCGAAGATCAAGGCTTTCAACCCACAGTCGATCTCACGAACCAGGAACTGCGGTATCCTTTGAATGTGAATGATGATCAACTCTACCCTGAGATGACACAATTTCCAGTGGAATCGGACGCTTGGACTGAAATGTCTTTTTTTCTGATCCAAGCCACGTCGTGTCGGGTCATGCATCCCATCCTTGACACTCAACAGCAACATTCTACAGATACTCTTCTTGATATCAGGGAAAAGCGAAAAATTATTCAAGACCCTGGCCAATACCTGTCTGCTAGATATGGTATCTCACCTGGGTCCGGAACGTTGACTGGTCTGCCGCGGATTGCAACCCAACATGTCACCACTGCATGCAAGAAAATGGAGTTCGTGTTGCAACTACGAGAGGAGATTTGCATGCGAAAGCAAAACGAGGCTCAAAATGACGACACGACTCCAGATGTGCTCAAACTTTCTTTCGAGTTGGCCTGTGACGCGCTGGCGAGCAGTCATGTGTTACTGGAGGAGGGTCTTGCTTCGAGCTTCAAATGGTTCTTCAACATGTACACGCAATGGTACGCCTTGACCTACGTTCTGCGCTGTCTCCACAGCAGCCCTTGCGGGCCCGAGGCAGACCGTGCCTGGGCTTTGGTTGAAGGGCTTTTCCCTGGCGGAACGAGTCACCTAGGGGCAATGCATGATGAACATGGGCACGGCAGGATCTGGAGATTTCTCAAGCTGCTTCGACATCAAGCTTCCTCGCTGAGAGAGCATGCCCACACATCTACAGCCACCACAGATAACCATGCTCAGCTATCCAGCAGTGAGAAGTATGTTATATCCCGGCCTTTACCAGATGCTGAGATCCCGCAGCCTACCGGCACGACAGCAGCAGATCATGGGACATCCACCTTGCCCGAGTGGGATGACGAGTTTATTAGCAATCCAGACCATAGCGCCCTCTCACCCCTAAGTCTATTAATGCCGGAGATTGCGTTTTTGCCGGATTGGAATGCAATTATCAATGGCTAGCAAGATATAGCTGAGTGTTAATAGAGATTAGTTTTACTAAATAGTATTTATACTCTCTTAATTTTATAATGAGGGGTGCCATTAGAGACGAACATGGGGAATTCAACAGCCCGTTGTTCTTTTAATTTGTGTGGGAAGCTTCTTGACAAGAGCTTGAGTCAAGGGCATGCAGATTCGTGGATAGGACTGACTCGATGGAGCCGCATTAGGGCTGCAAGAGATCGGCACCCGCGCATGAAACTTCCCAACGTGTCGTTTTGAGCATGGATGAGGAACTAATTAATTGGTCACAGTACGACTCTCGGAGTTGAAGCCCTTGCGAGAATACTACACAGGTCAGATCGAATAGGGCAGCTGTTACGCGCATTAGTCCCGGCATCCCGTCTGTCGGGAACCCCGCCTCGATGTTTCATTTGTCTTGTGTTTCTGGTGATTAACCAGTTCGGAGACATGCTCCGAACAGTCGGTGGGTAAATTGACCCATGATCCTGACACACAAACTGCAACCCACCAACATTGCGCGAATAGCGTCGTGCGAAGCTTGTTATATCTGCAAGTGGCCTGAGCAGGCTTAATGGCGCGACCACAATTACCGACCCACTGGTACTGGGTCGACGGAGCTTTACATGATGCCATCGAGGCTGACCGACTTGAAGATGACTATAAATACAACGCTCTTTGCAAAGTAAGCCGCTCATGTAAAACTCTCACGTTTTTTCCTTCCAGGAAGATGACTGACAATTACACAACCAAGCAATGGATTCTCTCCGCCAAACCCGTCGGTACACCCACCATCTCCGGGCCGAACCCTACTTTTACTCTCCAAACAGTACAATTGCCACCGCTAAGCGATGATCAGATCCTGGTCAAGGTGCTGTACTTTTCAAACGATGCCGGCATTCGCACCTTCATCGGCTGCACCGTTGAAGACTCTCGCCTCTATGTTCCACCAGTTCCGATCGGAGCACCAATGCGCGCGGGCATTATCGGCGAGGTGCTGGAATCAAAGTCGTCCAAGTTTAACCCCGGCGACTTGATTACCGAGTTTCATCTGAGCACATGGAGTGAAAGGGTAGTCTTGGATGCGGGCCATGTTCGGCCTGTGGCGCCGCTGCCAGCTGGCCTATCCATCACGCATTATCTCGGTGCCTTTGGTGGCTCTGGACTCACTGCCCATATTGGTCTCCTTCATGTTGCTCAAGCAAAGCCCGAACACACAATCGTCGTCTCGGCTGCAGCAGGAGCAACTGGATCTATGGTCGTACAGGTCGCCGTCAAGCTTCTGGGAGCTAAACGTGTTGTCGGTATTGCAGGAAGTGATGAGAAGTGCGCCTGGGTACGAGATTATCTCGGCGCCACTGCCTGCGTCAACTATAAAAGCCCTACATTCATCCAAGACTTAAAGGATGCTACACCGGACGAAGTAGGCGTCTTCTTTGACAACGTCGGTGGTGCTGTGTTGGACGGCGTACTCACCCGCATGAAGAGATACGGTACCGTGGCAGTATGTGGAGCTGTCAGCACGTACAACTCGGATGAGCCGATGAGGCTGCATAACTGGTTCGAGGTTGTGTCGCAGAGGTTGAACGTTAAGGGTTTCTTTACGTTTGATTACATGGACTTGGTGCCTGCGGCCTTGAAGGAGATCATTGCTGCGGCGGCTGAGGGTCGCATCAAGGTTGATATTGAGGATGTGGTGCCTGCTACTATCGAGGAGATTCCTAATGTCTGGATTAATGTGTACAATGGTGCAAACAGGGGGAAGTCGATAACTAAGCTGATCTCTTAGGAAGTGTTGGCTTAGGTGGACCATGAGGTCGATCTGGGGCTGCAAATGTATTTTGAAAAATCTTTTTTTATTATAAGAAACCTTTGGGAGAAATTTAGATAGCTGGGACGAAAACAATTTTATATCTTACAATTGCAGAACACTGTCTGGTTCTTAACGTGAGCGTAGCTTCAGGCTGAGACAGCTGACTGTCTCCTATTCGCAGAGCACTCAGCCACCTTTTGAGTTCGTTAAGCCGGATTAACTTTGAGCCCTAGCAGCTGTTTCGATAACTCATTTGTCTTTGAAAGCGGGGTATGTCGTTCCTTGTCTATCTCCTGGGATAGAGCTTCAAGAAATCTTAAATGATGACCTGAGATCTCAACGGTGTGATTACTCCCAGTCGCGCTATTCAAAGACGCTTCTCCATATTCTCCCCCCACCACCATACTACGGATCGCAATACTGAAACTGCTTACCCCAAAATGGGGTGCCTTGCCTGCAACTACCCAGAATTTTACACTAGCAGCGACGAACATGGCTGCACATACGACGAACTACTACAAGCTGCTCAGGCCGACTGTCCTCGGTGCACTTTTGCGTCGAAGTGCATTAGAAAAGGGGCGGCACACATCGAAGCTAGAGAAATTGTGATAGTCAAAGTTTTTTCAGATGGAGCAAGTGAAATTCAAACGTCCGATGGGAAGTTTTCTCTGGAAGTTTTTACCCGGCATGGCAAATCCTGACTCATCCATCCGTATTGATGAGAAGCATCTCAATGGAAGTCTGCTCAACATAAGTGTTCATTTCAGACTGTTCAATAGAACGTTCACTGCTTACATACTAATGGTACTCGATGCAGGTCACGAAGACGCTGGGCTAGGTGTCAGCCAGCTCCGATTGGGTCATTTCCCCAGCACTACAGAGTTTCAAACGACAACCACAACTATCCAGTCTTGAATCAATGAATGTGTTACTGCCCACGAGGGCTGCCGTCCCCAGATCCAGCATCCCCCTTCCTCGTTTGTATGCCCGAAAAGACTACTCGATCTGAGTAAAGGGTCGCTGATTCTCCGAGAAAATATCGGGCAAGAGCGGTGCTATGCGTGCCTCAGCCATTGCTGGGGGATTAGTACCAACATTGTAAAGACGACGACACAAACCCTGCAAAGTTTCCGGACATTGATCCCGTGGGATCAACTATCTAAAATGTTCCGGGACGCCATAGACATATGTCATGATTTTGAGAACAATGAATGCCCTACAATAGGGCTGGTGTTCGGCCAATCACAGGGTGGGATTTCCGTTACAATTTGCTATATCACTCTGGGTCCCAGTACACAGCGAATGGTCAACTCTGTCAGCCTCGCTGTTGGCTCTGCTAACTTGTAATGCAACGCTAAGTGTAAAGGCTATCCTGGAGGGTCTCAGGGTTGAGGTTAGACCGAGGTCTATTGTTTAGGACTAGTGACAAGAGCTCAGCCAAAAGGCTGAGTAGAGGCTGATGGGGGCTAAATGGGGAGTGAGCACTAGCTTAGCTGACGTTGAGCTGGGGGCCTAACATGATGTCGAAGCGACAGTCCACAAGACTAAGGATCGCTTGAATTTCGTCTCAGGATACCAAGGCATTATCTCACATGGCATTTCCTTTGTAGAACAACAAAGCTCTTTCAACCCTCTTTTTGATGATTCATTATGTGCAAAAATAGCTGCTAGTGATACAAATTGTTGCAGAATACAGCCCCACAATATGGGTCTCCATTGTTGTTAAAATTAGCTCGTCAGAGCCTCTTTCTTTGTAGGAGAATAAGGCTCTTTTGACCTGCAAATTAAATGCTCGATTTTGTGATACTGTGCTTTGTGCAACACAAAATCTGCCCTGGGCGGAAAACGGCCAACAAGGCTGTGTCAGAAGGAGAAACGCCGCTAGGGTCAACGGCGGAGCTTGGATTGGTCGGGTTGCCCCAGTGAAGACCGAGCCAGGAAGATGGCGGTTTCCTGACCCCTTGCTTCTCACAGCCGGATTTGTAGACCATAAGAAGGGCATAGTATATAAGGTCCGGATTGATTCCTCCTTTGGCAGCCGGATCAGTAGTACCAACAATGTTGTCTCTTGCCCTCACGCCCTGTTCCAGCTTCCGTCTGTGAGGCAGTTTTAACCTTGTAAACTCTACTTTTCCCCAGTCCCTTGACTAACTCTCACGTGATGTCAGCTTTGGCTTTTATGCTTGTTCAAAGCGTTGATGTGGCTTGCGTCATTCTCCACAGGTAAACGAATACACCCGAGCAACCATCATGAAAGTCGCGCTTTGTGGGTATTGCAGGGACTTCTTGCAGAGCAATCACGACGAGAAATGGCGACGCTTTAAGGACAGCCCGGAGTGCGAGAGATCTGCTTCCAAGGTTCTAGAGGCCGCTGATGCGGGTTGCCGTCTCTGCGAAGCCATAATACGCAAGTTCAGATCCCTCCAGTCAAACCTACTCTCATCCGCGCATATAAATGCTCAACCAGTCACATATCGATTGCTCATAAGACCTTACTGGAACACAAATCTGCAATGGGACGAGGATATCGACAGACCATTCTTACGAGTCTCTATCTCGCAACAACAGATCGAGTTCCGCCTGTGGCGCGTACCAGATATTCCCACAGCAGAAGTTGTAGCATACGACGACTATGGTACAGGCTCGGAAACCAGCTTCGTGAAGGCGAAAGAGTGGCTCCGCGAATGCATGCTGAAGCATGACAACTGCAACGGAGTCAATACTCCAGAGAATTGGGCCCCGAGTCGGCTAATCGACGTTGGATCAAGATTTCCGTTTCCCCATACGATCAAACTCAGACAAACCAAAGGCTGGCAAACTTCAATACAATATGCTGCATTGAGTCACTGTTGGGGTGCTGTACAGCCTTTTAGGCTGCTACAGAGCAATTTGCATGCACTCATGAGCGGCATATCTATGGTTGACTTACCGAAGACCTTTCAGGATGCTATCTATGCTACTCGAAAATTTGGAATCCGATATCTTTGGATAGACTCCCTATGCATTATCCAAGACTCGAATGAGGACTGGGATTTCGAATCATCTCTAATGACCCATGTATATGGTGGGTGCCTGCTGAATCTTGCAGCCGCTTCCTCAAGCGACTGTATGGGTGGTTTATTTCAAAATCGACCACCGTCCTACTTGGGCTCCTGCTTCATATCGGTAGAGAGCCAGACCGATCACTTCACGTCATATTATCAGCTATGGGACCAGGGTATTTGGCCTGTCGATTTCGAATCCGCCAATCTCAACACGCGTGCTTGGGTGATGCAGGAACGAATGTTATCACCACGAACACTTGCCTTTGCTAAGGCGCAGGTCTTTTGGGAGTGCAGATGCAAGCGCGCCTCCGAGGAGTTCCCCTCAGAATACCCTATCGAGTTATTCGAGAAAAGACATAGGGACTTTAAGCAGCCTCACCTACAAAATAAGCTGAAGACCCATGCTCTCAACCACCATGCAGATAGCCGATTAGGTGACGATCACATACCGCGCCTAAGTCTAGCATGGCATAACCTGGTTATGCTTTATTCGAGAAAGGATATGACTTTCAAACAGGATAAACTAGTTGCAATCAGTGGGCTCGCTGATCTGTTTGCTGCGCAAATGGGCACACAATACTTCGCTGGGCTATGGAGGTCTACTTTGCTTGAAGACCTCCTCTGGGAAGTTGATGCCGATAATTCCGTCAGGAAGCGGCCTCTGAACTACCGAGCCCCTTCATGGTCATGGGCTTCCGTGGAATGCCCTGTGAAGTATCTTCCCGGCTGGATCAAGTCGAATCAAGTTACAGTCATCGACGTTAAGATACAAACAGTGCCGCAAAGTCAATTTGGAAGAGTATCTGGTGGCTACCTTAAACTCCAGGGAAAACTCTTTTCTGATTTTATTGTTGTGTTTGATGAAGAAACCCGCTACTCTTTAAAGAAACGCGGTCTCCACGGCAATACGCCAGTTGCATATTGCACGCCAGACGAGCGAGTGAGGTTCACAGATCCGCAGGTTGAACTTTTCTGCTTGCCTGTTGGATCATACATTGACACTACTCGAGCAATGGGCGGGAAAGATTACGATTGCACAGGCTTGTTGTTAGTAACAGAAAGGAATCAGCCTAGGGGTTACTATAAGCGATGGGGTATCTTTGAAGCGACAGACTCCGCGTTTTTCAGAGATGCATATAACCAGGCACCTATTGAGCGATATATCGATGGCGAAGAGGATGTGGTTGTCATTTTATGACTTGGGTGTACCAGGTTCCCTTGGTACGTATAGCTGAAGGCAATCAACATTGAAAACAACCATTGACGAAGCTAGGTCGAAACACCAATCCTATGAACAAGAGCCGTCCCAGCGGTCAAATCACCTTTAATGACAAACTGTTTGTTCACAGTCTTGCTTGGCTGCCAGGGCTATGTGACCTTTTTTGTTCAATGCTATTGCTACAATCTCGTAGGACCGCTGCCAATCTATTCAGCATCGGTTGGAGTCATTGGATACTCTGTGACCGCAGTAACATGCCGCCGAGTTTAACTTGAGCTTAAAAGAGAACCTAAAGTTAGGCCGGTGTGGGTTGCAGAACACGGAGAAGGGGTCAGTGCCAAATCCACCCCTAGTCCGCTCCATCATAATCCTGTTGTATGATGTAGGTGAGAAGGACGGCGTAAAAGGGCCTTCATTGTACTTCTCCGAAAAACTTGTTGATGGCCCAGTGCAGGATAGATCTATCAAGCTAAATCTTGGTCTCTAACCCTTGGTTTCTCGGAGTAATAGCGAAACAAAACACTAGACTTCACAACTATCACGCCATCATCATCAATTCCAACGCTGAGCGCGACAGCTTCACCAAAGCCTCAGGCTCCTAGTGCTACTTTGTCGAACACAACAACTAGGGAGACTTCTTCTTGTTAGATACAAAAGAGTGTATTGAGAATAAAAGAGATCGTTATAAGCAAAGACTAAGGCAGTCATTTAATATATTTGTTAAATTGCTAGGCAGCAATCTGATGAGCGAGACTCGTGAAGTAATTCACGGCATCGGTTAGTCTGTTTACGGTCATCGTTGAAATACTCCCACTTTTGTGAGCTGTGGTGGGCTAGGTATGTGACGTGCTTGAATTGATGGTAACAGTGGGCAGGATCATGGGTTCCTTGTTGCGAGCGTGCTCGGTTGCAGGCCGGCAGTTGCTTTATTGGCCAGCATATAAGACTCGAAGATGAAGGGGGCTATCTTGATGTTATGCGGACGCGCGGGGAGGTCTATTGGTCGGTACCTTCGCTAACTGGCGAGGCGGATTGTGAGAAAGCAGATACTTTTGCATCTAGCTCATGGGATGGGTCACTGTATTCAGCAGCCATAACATGCAAGAGATGGGGGCTAAAGTTAGAATTACTTGGCTTCTTCTGACACCCTAGAATGGATCATTCTTCGATTTTTCCTTCCACAAGCCATGCAGGTTGACGCTTAAGCGCCACAGGGTTTGCCGATATTCAAGGCCTTGGCTTTTGCTTCCTGATCCTGTTCATAGGCTTGGTAGTGATCATGCTGTCTTGGACGACTTCCTATGTCACTGATCACGATAGCTTCTCTGAAGGACTTTCTGCCACTTATGAAGAAAGTGATGTGCATAGCCTAAGATTTGCCTCATGACTTCAAACAGAATCTGCCTAATTCTCCATTTCTAAAGAATCACGGTCCCTTGGGCAAACCATAGATCTCTGCTGGGTTAGAGGACTCAATAAAGAAATAGTTTAATCTCAGAATGTCTACATACATGCGGCCAATTAAACGGTATGTACAACAACACAACAAAGCTAGGAAAAGAGAAATTATAAGGTGGTAATACCATCAGACATAACAGTCCTAAAGGGAACTTGCGGCCCAAATCTTCGAAGTAGGAAAGCCTAGCTGGGCCCGAAACCGAGATCGTTGTCCAGAACCGGGTCTGTGGAGGGGCTCTGATCCCTCAAGTGGACTACTCCCGACCTCCACAGTCTAAGCTCAGCGGCAATTCAGCTTAAAGCAAAAAAAGCTCGCCTCTAGAAACGGAAATAGATTTTCGTACGCTTACGTTTCGTCTCGGAGTATGCCAATACTCTCTATCTATGGATCGATTCGCTCTGCATCATCCAGGACAGCGCTGAGAGTCGACTAGAAGTAGCTGGTCTTGCCCAGCGGGCGCAGAGTACCCGAACTAATGATAGATATCTAGCCGGTATATGGGAACAGAGCCTCCCACTCGATCTCGATCTTCTTTGGATGGCTTGGCCCACGGCGAAGCCCAGGAAACAGAAAATTACTCGCTACCCGTCGTGGTCCTGGGCTTCCATCAAGTCCCGAGTCATGTGGGATGGAGTATGGAGCCCGCTTCGGTCCGTATACGCCCGGGGAGTGTACTTTGTCTCTGATGGCCCAAGCCACATGGGTGAGTCCTCAGAGGCCGCAATCAGCCTGCAAGCTCCCCTTATAGCCGCGAGCTCATAACTGCCAAACCATGTCACCTTGATGGCCATGTGAAGTGGCGAGGCCAGCGACACCGTCACTGCAGTGGAGGACATTCGTGCTGAAGAGCTCTCTGTCCATGATTATAAACCTGATTACCCTGAGGACGAACAAGCACCTACAAGATGGCCGCCCAGCATAGGAGGATTTGCTAACCCACTTGGCGTTGATGTCGAAAATAATTTTCAATTTTCTGGTATCCACGTTATCAAGAACCATGGGAATGGCTGCTACTAGCGAATTGGTCATGTTAATATTAGTCGTGATGCTTTGGTGAGAAGCAAGACCAAACATTTTCTTGACCGTCTCGAAAAGGGGGATACATCGAGGAAGCCATCTAAAGAGGCACTGCGGAGAACTTCAAGGCCCTACGCCCTTTGGATAAAGGAGCTTTTGCAGGGTTCGCAAGTCTCGGATATAGTTCTAACTTAGGGTAGGGGCAACTCCACAAATTAATAGTGCTTGAAGTAAGTGAGGGATTTGTTAGGAATACATATAGACCACATACCCAGACTATCGAAACGGCCCAGTGGTGGGGCCTATGGGGGGTTCAGGTCCTTGGCCTTTGTGCATCGCTTGTCTGCCTGGTTTGGAGAGGCAGCTATACCTTGGTTGGCCTGTTATTGTGAGTGCCAAGAGGAAGCCTCCGAAGTACTAGAGTAAAGATATACAATTCACCCGGGACAACTTGAATTAACTTGATCAATTCCAGTATCAAGATGTAGCCCAAGGTCAGGGCGCCTGGTTAAAATATGGTGCTGACGTCGCTTCCAAGATACACCAAAAAGCCCCTATCTTTGCTGTGACGCCGCCACTCAGGGCCGAAAACCCGATGGAATGAAAACACAGGGGTCTGGCGCCTCGTGGCGCGAGACAATCTCCCCCTCATGACGCGTTACACAAGCTCAGGGTCCGGGGATAAATGCCGCAAATCTTGATCCTGCTTGAAATGTGTATCACGTAGCGGTCGCGTTAACACGTGAATAATGGATGGGCTGTGGATTGGTTTCTCCCCGGATAGATCGCTGAAGGGCCGGGGATCGGGAAGGATCCCGTCTGGGGTATTTTGGTCCCAGTCGATCATTCGTCACGGTGAGACATGGCTTGGCTTGAAGGTTCGGGGTCCTCTTCCCCGACGGTGCTTGAAGATCTGTGCATTTGATGACATGTGATGGAGATGGCTTCAATGACGAGGAGACTGCTAGGGCTCTTCCGTAGGACAACAGCTTCCGTAAAGCTCTGTCATCACTTGCATTATCTTGCGTACTGCAATTGGATTGAGACTTCATCAGGCCATGTTGGCGACCACTCAGCGTAGTCCATAATCTTGCTGAGGAGCTGTGTAACAAGCTCAACAATACCTGAGTACACCGATTTACGGAACCGGTTTCCCACGATTCCTCTCACGGAGTAAATGCATGAGACGTCATTGTTGGCCAACAATCGATCTAACATGTGTCTCAGTACCCTTAAGCAAGTGACGGAGCAACGATCGTCGCTTCAACTATCAACATCGGAAAAATGTATCCAGGCATCACATGCAAAGAGCAGCAGGAGAGTTTCAGCTGCTTTATAAAAGAGGAAATTGAAGGTACAATCGTGATTTATACGGTAATTGAATCCATTGGGGCCAATCATTGTTAACTTGGAGCTGAACTTTGTAAGGGAGAGGAGGCATGTGGTTAACTAGATACAGAAACGTGGCTGTTGGTGGCTTGTTCTGCCGTTGGTCAAGCTCGCTCCAAGATGCAGAGTCTCACAGCAACTGTTATCAACAATCTCTTATCAATCAGCCATTATTTGTGCCAATTGTTGCGGCATTGAAGGCCTCAAGTTGCTGTCGTGCTCAGTGTAACTATGGTTACCCAACTGATAGACAAGCCAGTCAGCTTCAACCATTTTGGAAAGATATTGCATGGCTCTCACCGGGTCTTGGCTCTTTCACATGCCTGACGATCAGAGATTAGATAAAGCCCTCTAGAAATGTGATGTCGCAAGCATTGGAATTTGCCCTTTCTCCCTTGACTGGTCCAGCAGTGAATTGTGGCGGCTGACAGGCTGAGACCCAGCAATGCTGTGACACAAGCAACTTTACTACAATTCTTTATTTTTTTTACCCTCAAGCGACCCTTGACATGTGAAAACTTCCCCTTTAGTGATGCAATTTGGGAACTGTCAAAGATGTATATAATCCGGGCCGTCCCGTCTCATAGCTTCCCTTTCTTCCAAACCAAACCAAAAGTCACTCTCTTCCACAGCTTTTGCTCTAGACCCAGTGTCTAGCTCCACAACCAACTACTCCTACCTCACTACCCAGGTATCCGGACGTCATTACCGCCAAAATGGATGAAGATTACAACGGCAACGTAGGCCAGGACCAGAACGGTGCTCAGGACCACAACGGCTTCGGCCATGGTCTCGACTACGACGCCAACGGCTCAAACGGCCACTACCAAAACGGCAACTCGCACTCCAACGGCATCAACGGCGCCAATGCCCGAGTCAATGGCCAGTCCTGGGGCGTCCCTCCTCGTCTGTCCGACGGGGGCCTGGACACCAGAAACCAGCGCCGTTTCCCCCGCATCTCTCTCCCCGTCGAGATGATGCGCGATACCTACGATGTTGTTGTCATCGGCACTGGATACGGAGGTGGTGTTGCTGCGAGTAGGATGGCACGTGGTCAGCAGAAGGTCTGTGTTTTGGAGCGAGGCAAGGAGCGCTGGCCTGGAGAGTTCCCCGAGGGCATGATTGATTCCCTCAAGGAGCTTCGTGTCAGTGGCGAGGCTGCTCCTGGAGACAGGAGGGGTATTCCTGGGTTCAATGTGGACTTGGGCAACCCGACTGCTCTTTACAACCTTACCGTTGGTGAGGGCCAGAATGTGTACAGCGCCCATGGACTGGGTGGTACCAGTCTGGTCAACGCCAATGTCTTCCTGGAGCCCACCGATGCTGTGATGGAGATGGACATTTGGCCCGAGGAGTTGCGAGGCAAGGAGAAGGCCTGGAAGAAGTGTGAGTTGTGCCCCGACGTTGGCTACCTCTGCTGGATATTGGCTTATTTCTTCCAGACTATGAGCGTGCTGCATCAGTTCTTGAGCCCGCCAAGTACCCCGAGACTTCACCTACCCTTCTCAAGGCCAGCTTCCTCAAGAAGCAGGCCGGCCTTGTGGGCCAGGAAAACAACTTCTACACTGTCCCCCAGACAACACGGTTCCACGACGGCCCCAACAGCACGGGCGTCTACATGCGTGCCTCGAGCCTCACCGGCATGGATGCCACAGGTATCAACGACGGCAGCAAGTCGACCACACTGGTCAACTACATGAGCGACGCCTGGAACTGGGGTGCCGAGATCTTTTGCGAGTGCGAGGTGCGCTACGTGACCAAGGCTCCTGATCGCGAGGGCTACATCATCTGGTTCGCGTGGCACTCCAACAGACGAGGACGCTTCGTGACCATGTATGACGACCTTATGTGGGTTCACGCCAAGAAGCTCGTCTTCTTTGGAGCTGGTAGTCTTGGAACTACCGAGATTCTGCTGCGAAGCAAGCAGCTTGGCTTGAGCATGAGTGACGAGCTTGGTACTCAGATGAGCGGTAACGGAGATATGCTGGGCTTTGGGTAAGTCAGGTCCTATCAACTCGGCTGTGCAATGATCTAACGATGGATAGCTACAACTGCGACTATCCCGCCAACTGCATGGCGCAGCCCGATCCTCCCAAGGACCGCCCTGTCGGCCCCTGCATCACATCGGTGCTTGACATGCGCAGCACCAACCCCAAGAGGCCGCTTGAAGGCTTCGTCGTTGAGGACTGCGCCATCCCCATGGCTCTTGGCCCCGTCATGCTGCCCATCTTGACACAGCCTCAGTTGCCCAGCCTTAACCCAGGCTCGTTTGACTTTATCCGTACCCTGACCAAGTCCCTCAAGGTTGCGGGGAGCAGATACCTCGGACCGTACTTTGAGCAGGGCAGCGTTCAGAACACGACTGCTTACCTCATCATGTCCCATGATAGTAAGTTGATGAGTACTTGTTTTTAGCTTGCCAGGTCTAACCCTTCCTCAGGCAGCCAGGGTAGTCTCACCCTGAAGGACGACAAGCCTGTCCTCGTCTACTCGGGCGTCGGCCGATCCGACAACGTCAACCGTGTCCACGCCTTCCTCAAGAAGATGACCGACAACGTCGGCGGTCAGTTCATTACCAACCCTGCCTGGAGGTTCCTTGGCTGCCAAGAGATCACCGTCCACCCCATGTAAGTTACCACTTCACAGACACCGAGACAGGCGGCGCTGACATGATGGTAGCGGTGGAGCCCGCGTCAGTTCCGACGGAACTTCGAACAAGGGAGTCGTCAACGCCATGGGCCAGGTTTTCAAGGGCAATGATACTCAGGAAATTCACGAGGGCCTGGTTGTTTGTGATGGTGCTGCTGTTCCCGCGGCCGTGGGCGTGAACCCATTCGCCACCATCACAGCTCTTGCTGAGCGATCTATTGAACTCGTTGCCCAGCAGCACGGCATCGAGATTGACTACGAGACCAAGAACGGTATTTACGCTTTTCTGCACGGCAGTTGATGATATGTGCTAACTCTATGGTAGGCGAACTCGACATGTTCGGCAAGCCCGCTCACCCCTACCCTCGGGAGCCCGAGCACGAGAAGTTGGCTTGGACCATTGCCAAGTCTGCGGACAACGGCGATGCTGGCATTGGCTTCTCTGAAGTCATGTCTGGTTACATCCACGCCAGTGGCCAGGTCGCTGACTTTGAGGTTGCTGCCAAGCTGGCCCGCACTCGCTGTGAAGCTGCTCGCTTCTTCCTGACTGTCAAGTCCTGGGACATTGACGAGCGTAAGTAGATGCGCATTGGAGACAATCAAGAGATGGAGCTGACATAGAGTAGTGATCAACAACTCCCGCCATCCCGCCAACTTGACCGGTACCTTCTGCTGCGAAGCTCTCGGCGGAACCTTCATGGTCCACCGAGGAACCTTCCAGCTCTTCACCCAGGACCCTCGCCAGCCTGACACGGCCAACCTGGTCTACAACTTTGACATGGTCTCCCCCAAGGGCAAGAAGCTGCACTTTAACGGTTACAAGGTCGTCAACTCCAAGTCCTTCCTGAACCCCCTCAACGTCTGGAAGCAGACCTCGACGCTGTATGTCACCATCACCGACGAGGAGACCGAGGTTGTTGGCCGTGGTACTCTGCATATCCAGCCTTTCGACTTTATCCAGGAGCTTCAAACCTTTGAGCCCAGCGGCCCGACTCTGTTGTCCAAGATCAGCTCCACGGCGAGCTTCCTCACCTTCTTTACCAAGCAGGTTGCCTCGCCATTCTTCTCTACTCTGGGACGTCTCCAGTGGCCTAGCGAGAGCATCAACAGCACAGCCAAGGTGACTACTCCATCGCAAACCATCTCCCTCGAGGCAATCGACGGAGAGAAGTCGACGCTTCACATGTGGGACCCCATCGAGAACGGCGAGCCCAACTCCCAGGCCAAGGGTCTCCCACTTCTCTTTATCGCCGGTGATGCCGTCGACCACACCATGTACGCCCTCCCTACTATTGAGAGAAACGCCATCACCCACTTCCGTGAGGCTGGATATAGACCTTACTGCCTGACCCACCGTATTGGCCGCACAGCTACCGCGCAGAAGAACTACACTCCCTACGATATTCGCTGGGATATTCTGGCCGCACTCACCCACATCCACAAGCTCGAGGACGCCCGTGGCCAGGACAAGAAGATCTATGTCGTCGCCCACTCTGCCGGCTCTCTTGGTCTCGCTTGCGGTCTTCTCGACGGCACCATCCCCGGCGACTGGATCAGCGGTATCACCGCGTCCACCGTCTTCATGAACCCCATCTTTGGCAAGGTCAGCCAGATCATCGCTGACTTCCCCAACTTGCCCTACATGCCCAACCTTCCGGGCCTGTCCAGGTTGCCCAGGCTGCCCAACTTCCCCATCGCCCTCTATGAGAGATTCATCGGATCCTGGTGGGATTGCACCAGCAGCCCCAAGGACTCGTACACCCAGTGGGTTTTGAACCAGATCTTGCGCTTGTACCCTCAGCGAGTCGGCGAGACGTGCAAGTCTGTTGTCTGCCACAGAAGCTCCCTCGTCTTTGGCCGGTAAGTGTCTCGCATACTGTACCAGGATCTTGTACTGATTTATTGCCCAAACAGCCTGTTCTCGCACAGGAACCTTAACGAAGCCACCCACAGACACCTCGACAGATTCCTCGGTGGCGTCTCAATGAAGACGATGCGCTGGTTCCTGCAGACGGGCCACACCCAGACAGTCACCACCAACGGCCCGGCCTACAACAACCTCGTCACCGACGAAAACCTCAAACGCCTCAAGAACATCCCGATCCTGTTCATCTCGGGCACAGAGGACATGTCCTACACAGCCGAGAACACGGACAAGTCGTACACGACGCTCGCCAACGTCCACGGCCGCCAGCTGTACGAGCGCGAGCTCTTCCCTGGCAAGGGCCACATGGACGTGTGGATGGGTGCCAACTCGTACCAGGACGTGTACCCGCGGGTGCAGAGACATGCTGATGCCATCATGAAGAACTGAGCGGTATGCACTTTTGGGGAGTTTTTCCTTTCTTATGTTGGATTAAAAAGAGTTATGGCTCTGAGACCTTTGGGATTAATGGTTTGGTGAGATGGTTTAGATGAGGTTTATGGAAGAGACTGTAGCCCTAGACGAACGAGATAACCCTGAAAATCAACTGATAGGTTGCCTAACTTGGTGTCAGTGTTTCGATTGGTGGACACTGTGAAACGCGAGAATATTAAGGAACGTCTAACACTTCATGCGGGCAATGATCTAGAATCATGACGAGTTTTTAACCTCAGCTCATCAAACCTTCGCACACGAGCTCATCTAACACCAAAACTATAAAACCCCTGACAGCCAAGATTGGGGGTCGGATATCCGGCTGCAAGTGGGACGTGCCATGCCCTGATCTCGACTCGGCAAAAGCGGAGATGAACTGCTGGACTCAAAGACCCCAGATCCCAGCACCTTTTCCGATTGGATTAGGGTCAAGACCCCGCGTTGAATGGTGAGGGGGAAATTGCTCTGGGGAATAGAGATACTAATGCGGCAATGATCTCGCCGTTGTCGTCGTGTATTTATCCGGCACTCTGGGCCCCAAAATGTTCCACCTATGGCGTTGCTTCTTTTTAGACTTTAACCCATCGGATATGCTGCCGCTATTTGAGATATAAGACAGATTGGTTTATTCTCAATTGCTACGTCGCATTGTCAGTGTCACCCTGTGTTCTCAGTTTTTCACCATGATTGTAGGCAATCTTCTTTTGGTCTCGGCCTTTGGCGCGGCTCTGTCGTCAGCCCTTGGAAAGGGTAACCATGGTCTCCCCAAGCGGCCTCAAATCGAAGTAGCGCCTTACAACACCGGAAAAGCCTTCCCAGCTTCTCCTCAACGACACCACTCCAAGACCTGCTACGTCAAGCCCGGTCACGGAAGTGATGTCAATGACGCCTCACGTATCTACAAGGCGTTCAAGAAGTGCAACCATGGCGGAACAATTGTCCTCGACAAGAAGTACACCGTCGCCTCACCCCTGGACCTGACCTGGCTCTCACATGTTGACGTGGTCATCACCGGAGAAGTCAACTTCAAGCCTGATCCATATTACTGGGCTGAGAGCAGCTTCAAGTTTCCTTTCCAAAACATGTCTTCATTTTGGAAGTTTGGTGGCGAGGATATCAACATTTATGGCGACTTGAGCAATGAGCAGTCGGTGCTTGATGGCCATGGTCAGGCGTACTGGGAGGAGATCCAGACCAACAAGACTGTAAGTGAAACCTAATTGATACCATTGAACGAGACTAATATCTGGTTAGCTGCTGCGACCTATCTTGTTCACATTTGAGGATGCGCATGGCGCCACCATGTCAAACCTGCGCATGCGAAACTCGCCCAACGTAAGAAAATTTACTACTGTAAATTTTAGCGAACCGATGCTCATCTTAATTAGTGGTTCAACATTATCGCCAATAGCTCCGATGTTATCATCAGCAACTTGGACATCCAAGCAAAGGTAAGCCACCCCTGCCTGCACTTGGCGAACCAGGGCTAACAATTCGAAGAGCACCGATGGCGTCAAGATCGCCAACTCGGACGGATGGGACACCTACCGTTCTGACAATGTTGTCATCCAGGACTCCTTTATTGACAATACTGATGGTGAGTCACCTCACATCTATGAATGGAGCGCATGAGCTAACGATCCAAGATTGTGTGTCCTTCAAGCCCAACAGCACAAACGTAATTGTCCAGAACCTTGTCTGCAACGGCTCTCACGGCATCAGCGTTGGCTCTCTAGGCCAGTACAAGGGCGAGACCGATATTGTGGAGAACCTGTACATCTACAACATCTCCATGTCCAACGCCAGCGACGGCGCGAGAATCAAGGTCTGGCCTGGAATTGAGACTCAGTTCCAAAGTCTGCTCAACGGCGGAGGCGGTCTGGGACGCGTCAGAAACGTCACGTACGACAAGTTCTACCATGAGAACAACGACAACGCGATTACCATCACGCAGTGCTATGGACAGAAGAACCAGACATTGTGCAACGAGTTTCCGGTAAGTAGATCTTGGATCATTTCAGGATGGCTTGCTAACAACGTGTCAAGGCAAACCTGACCATTGAGGATATTACTATGCGCAACATGTGGGGAACGACGTCCAAGAAGTATGATCCTCGAGCCGGATCTCTGGTCTGCAGTGCACCCGATGTAAGTCAAACCTCGTTCTCGCAACTGACCGACCTTTGACTGACAATTCTGTAGCGCTGCAGCAACATCGTGGTTGAGAACATCACCGTGACGGTACCCAGCAAGAAGCCCCCGGTGTACAGCTGTGATAACCTGGACACTACCACTCTCGACATTACTTGCATCGACCCCGATGATGAGAGGGACACTTCTCAGGGTTAAGAGAGCCAGGCCTTGTTGTTTTCCGGACGTACCGGATTTTGCAGGAGAAAAGCCCGTTTTCTGAGTCTGTATCATATGTTGGTTTGTGTCAAAGCGTGAACTATAGGGGCACTTGCTTTAACAAAGAAGCACCTCCGCGGAGAGCGAGAGGCTGTTGAAGTGATTCTCGGCCCATCTACAATACAAAGAAAACTAGGAATCTATGGAGCACAGTCGTCCTTGCATCTAGCGTCATTGGTGTTTGCAAATAACTAATTGCTCCTGTTGAGGAAAGGTTTCGGCGAAGTTTAGCCCAACCCACATCCTGAGTCACCTCGGCGACTTCATTGTCGTCAATCTATGGGTCCATGACATTCATCGAAACTCTTTTCTTGATAATCAGTAAGGATGTCCAATAGATGAATGTGATTCTGCCCCTCAGCGTGGTAAGCTGCATGCCTTAACTCCGTTAACCCCGACCCGGCCCCTCCATCTCCATCGCCACAGCGATAGAAGGACAAACTTTCGGCCATTTTCGCATAGATGGGCACGGTGATACGAAATTGAGCGAATTAAAGGCCGAATACAACACTTCATGAGCGAGTAAAAGCTTATCCGCACATGCAACCTGCTGACAGGCGGGGAGATTGGTTGTCTCCGAGTCGCGAGACACGACATAGGACTTGAGGCTCGCGTACGAAATTTATAAATTGATGGATCGCATCCTGTAATTCCAATCGCAACCACTGGTTCCCTTAAGTATCAAATTGTTATCTTCAAATCAGTCAAAATGGTCAAGTCACTCCCCTTTGCCGACATCACCGTCTCGTCACCCGGTTTTGGAGCCATGGGTATGAGCCATGGTCTGGGATACAATCTGACCCTCGAAGAAGCCGAACCTGTTCTTCTCAAAGCCATTGAGTTAGGCTGTACTTTTTGGGATACAGCCGTGCGTCTCATTGTGATTCTATACCACCCATCTACTAACACACACAGGTTGTCTACCAAGCCGGTGTCAACGAAAAGCTCCTGGGAGATTTCATCAGAAAGCACAACGTGCGCGATAAAGTGTTCGGTATGAGAGGTAAATCGAAATGAGGAGTGGACGCTGACGGAAGACAGTCGCCTCCAAGTGCGGCTTCGATTCTTTTGGCAACGGCGGTGTTACCAACTCGGCTTCTCATATCAAGACTTACATCGAGGGAACTATCGAGCGTCTCGGGTTTGCTCCTGATCTGTATTACTTGCATCGTATTGACCCGAGTGTGTATTTTCGCCCCGCGTGCGCTATGCTACCTACTCACTTTCGATGTAGACACTCCTCTTGAAGAATCCATCCCCGCGCTAGACGAAATTCGCAAGCAGGGCAAGACCAAGTACATCGGCGTTTCAGAATGCTCTGCTGCCACGCTTCGGAAAGCCAACAGCAGTAAGTTCGCTTGTGAAGCTGTTTAGCAGTAGGACCAACGCTCATACATGTTAGTTGCCAAAATCGATGCTCTCCAAGCCGAGTACTCGGCGTTTGAGACACTGCACGAGAGGGATGGCCTCATCGACACGGCCAGGGAGCTTGGAATCGCATACGTAGCTTATAGCCCACTTGGTCACGGCTGGCTAGTGGATGACTTTCCCTACAAGAGTCCCGATGACTTTGCAGAGAATGATTTCCGTCGTTCAGGCAAGTCCCTCATTACTGATGCGTGTCCTTTTTGCTGACATTTCTTTAGTGCCGAAATTCCAGGGCGAGAACTTTTACAAGAACAAGGCCATAGTGGACGAGATCAAGAAGATTGCACAGCGCAAGGGATGCAAGCTGACGCAAATTGCTCTTGCTTGGGTCGCGGCTCAAGGGTTTATTGCTATTCCTGGTACGACCAAGCCGGGGCGTTTGGAGGAGAACTTTGCGTCGCGCGATATTGAACTCACCGAGGAGGAGAAGGCAGATTTGAGACGGATTCTTGATTCTGTAAAGCCGGAAGGTAACCGATATGGCCCCGCTCACCAGGCCATGGTCGGCCACTAAGTATAAAAAGAGACCAAAGCTTCATATGGTCAATGTTACTCTACGGTATAAGAGAGAAGTAGCAGCCTAGAAATGGATTCGTATCGCTATATCCTACCAGGGTACTTGCTGAAACTTGCCGTCTTCAAACTCCCAGAACGTGCCAGCCTCAACCTCTCCTTTGCTTGCCTCAAGCAATCTCACAACCGACTCTGCACCCTCAACAGGATCCTTCTTGCCTCTAAATCCGTTGAACGCTGTTTTGCAGTGACCGGGACTTACAGCCCAGTACGTTATCCTGGACTTTGCTTCGCTGTTGTTTTCCGACGCCTGAAAGTGCAGCGTCAGCATATTGAGGCCAGCTTTGGAGATGCAGTAGTCCACATTGGCGACTGGAGGGAGCTATATAATACCAAGTCAGCACGGTTTTCTAGCTATCATTTAGCGATCCATACTTCCTTATTAGCTGTCCGAGACATGCTGCCACGTGCACTAGAAACCATGATGACTCGTGGCCACGAACTCTTGCGCAACAGCTGCTGGAATGCGTGCGTCACCACCGCATTAGATGTAATAAGGTTGTTATAGCAAGAGTTTGACGCCGTCCGAAGACCGGCCCAGTTTGTCGAAGCCGGGCGTTCAACCTTGGCGGCGTTATTGATGAGGACTGCTCCAAGTTAGTTTCTTCAGTTGCGCCTAATCACTAAGCTTCCAGATACTCACCGTCTAGACTGCCGTATCTCTTATCTATAGCAGTCACGGCTGCTTCGATTGAACTGTCGTTTTCGATGTCGAGTTCAACGTGGTCCAACGACGCCGATACGCTCTCGGCACGCAAGGACCGGATTGCCTCCTCGGCCGAATTCTTGCTGCGGCATGCGAGTATAATGTTGGATGAAGGGAGACGGGTGCCGATTGCCTGTGCAATGGCATAGCCAATGCCGCGATTCGCGCCTGTAATAAGAATGTTGGTCATGATGGGGATAGTACCTAGAGACGTAAAACCCTTCTGAGGATATCTAATTGCCAAGACTTTATATCCCGCGATTTTTATAGGTTTTCTATACTCGGAATTAAGCTCTGAGAAAGTTGGGATTCCGATGAGCTCATCTAAAGCCTAACTCCGAGGCACTACTTTAGCAAGTCAGCTTTAGCGGATATCTTGAGCGATTGGGTGCGTAGTGCTTACTTCTGGTGCGGAAATTGTACAAGATCTGCGATCCTCATAAGAGAGGTCACTAAGACAAGTGAAGGATAGTCGAGTAAGAAGGGTATTACTATATGGGTTTGTCCTGAGCACACGAGCTAAGCCAACTAGAAGGACATTGGATAGGCTAGTCGGTCCGGCTGAAATGTCCATGGTGCCCAGTCGCCGTTAATGTCAAACATCAACTCGTCAAAGTTGACGCCATCCAGCAAACTCAATGCATCGTTCGCGCTTCGATCCTCATACTCGACTTGGGCACTCTCACAACCTCTAGTCTCCTCAATCTTCTTTTGACTGTTTGCCCTTACCGACTCGGCCTTGGACTTGAGCGCTGTGAGGACAACGAGCTTAGACCCGACACCGTCAACAAACTCATTAGCCAATTCTCTAGAAAACACCGCCTCGACAGCTCTCCACGCCCGGTCAACGTATGGACCATCAGGTCGGATGCACAAATGCCAAAGAATGTACATGGTGACGTGATACTGCGGATAGGCCTTGAGCGCCCAAGAATATTGTGCCAACAGAGCGTCTTCGCCAAATAATCTTCCCTCTACAATCTCCAATGCCTCGAATAAGTTTTCCTCCGTGGCAAGTTTTTCCCGCGAGCCGCGATGTTGAAGTAGCAGCCACTGTTGTTTAGTGAAGAAGTCGAGTTTGCGTAGTAGAAAGCGAGCACAATAGAGACTGAGGCGTTGTTGGGGAACCACGGGATTACACCGCTCCACCCGTTTCGAAAACTGGGACCTCGCCTCTTCAATAATCTCTGATCGTGTCTGTTCACTGGGAGATGAAGATGATGCCATGGCGTTTGTTAGCCGTTGCATCGTCTTGGCTAGGTCGATGTTGATAAGCGAGAAGGTCATAGCCGTCCAGCCAGGCCTCTCGGCAGGAAGCGCCTTCATTAATGGATAGAGGTCTGCGTCATCGACATTGAGCGGGTGTTTTACTTCGGACATTGGTGGAATTAGAGTCGAGTTCTCTAAGCCATAGTCTTCACCGGAGCGACTATCCCGAGTGACAAGGTGCCACCAAAGCCGACGTCGGATTTCAGTCTCAAAAGGTGGGAGTTTAAGCCGCTGTCCGTCCCGGTGGAGACCAAGGGATTGAGCTATCCGGATGGCAAGGCCGTTGAGAATCCATATTCCTTTCCCTCTGTTGTGAACACGCAAAGCAGACTAAAACACCTGTTCAGATCAAGGTGTTGCATTAAATGTAAAGAGGAGGATGACTTACTAGGTATATCGCCAAAGCACGGAGCCCAGTCACTGTCGGCCTTTCCAAGAACTCACCATGGGCGAAGGCCTGTTCTAGACCAAATTTGAACCGGAGTAGCTGCGTCCTCTTGTCGAACTCTGATGACACTCGCTCCTCTAGAGCTACAGTTGCGGCAAAGTAAATCGCCAAGCAAAAGGCGAGATCCTCAAAGTTGGCTTTGGCTGGATCATGGATGGTTGAGTACACCTTGACCTCGTCGGTAGGCACATGCGATATTTTCAAGCCGAGGCAGCACTCTACGTCATTGACGTACGTGTTCCACAGCCTAATTGCTGTGTGCTTTTCGGGATGGAAATCAGATGGGCTTTGTGAGATTGACGGCGCAGAGAGAATTCCCATCGCATTGAACGGGGACGGATTTGGGTCAAAATGATCCGCTCGTGGTGTAGTTAAAGCGGATTCGATGTTTTGTTCCTACAGCTAGTCAGCATCAACCAAATCAGACGATGATCTCTGGTTAGAGTTAACTCACTTCACCTATCATCCTTGAGACCAATATCTCGTTAAAGTACTGACTTGACGATCCCTTCCGCACGAGCACATCATCACCAGACCGCTCCCCAATGCTCTCCGACTGAATCTGAATCCTTGATAGTTCTGGAACCACAGCTTCCACATCGGTATTTCCGGCGGCTGCGGCCTCGACAAGAGTCTTCTCCAAGCTCGAGATGCGCGTTGCCAGATCCGCCATCAAAGTCTTCTTCGTCCGGCGCACCCGGGGCCCAACCGGCGGATAGGCGCATGTCTTCCCAGACCGTATACATGACGAGCACGGCCTCGCCTTGTCACACCGGATCTTCTTGCTATTGCAGGCAAAACATGAGCGTGCTGCCGGCCGCTCGGCGACGGGCTTATCTGAGGACGATTCGGGACTCATTTCACAGTATTGCAATCAGAATATGACTCCGGTTTATCGAGAATGGAAAGGGACTGTTGGATTTTACTCCCGCGGGAATCCGGGGATGAGCGCCGTTTCGGCATTTAAATACGACTAAATCCGAACCCGCGTAAGACCGATGCGCTGAATTACTCGCAGCACGGTCATTTTTGGCAGAGTTTACGGCCGAGAGCCGACTGAGTTTGGCACGGCTCAGCTAGCGCAGCCTTTTCATCACAAGGATGATCTGCTTATCGGGTAAAATACCTCTGGTGATGGTTGCGATCGCGGGGATAAGCCCATCTCCAGAGTCAAACTCCATCCAACCTGTGATAATGATCGCGAGCCACAATGTCATCGATTTCGGGACGGTAGTAAATTCGCTGTACCGAGTATTTAGCAACATAATTATGGCCATTGTAATGTTGGCCAAATAGGATATATAAAAGCATATAAATCTTGGCACGATGAAATTTCTTGTACACCATACACCATTACATCGGCAACTTTTGCTCAACCCGTACCGCCTCTAAACCATCCATAATGACGACCTCAACTACTTTCAATATGCCCAAGACCCACCGAGCTTTGGTCCTTCACTCGACCAAGGACCCATACGATATTTCAGTCGTCAACAAAGAAACTCCCCAAGCGGGTCCGGGCAGTGCCGTCATCAAAGTCCTCTCAGCTGCCGTCCTCACGTACGCCGACCGCGTCTACAGCGGCAAAAAGCCATACCCCTACCCGGAACCATTTGTCCTAGGCTCGAGTGCCATCGGTCGTGTGGCTGCCATTGGACCAGATGCAACATCGCTCAAACCCGGCCAGCTCGTCTTTTTCGACTGCTTCATCCAAGGACGAGACAATACCAACTCGTTGATTCTCCATGGACTTTCCTCGGGATTCAATCCCGCTAGTAACAAACTCATGGACGGCGAGTGGCGTGACAGCACCTATGCGGAATTCTCCAAGGTTCCGCTGGAGAATTGCTTTCCAATGGATGAGGCTAGACTTATGGGTGACCCTAATAATGGCGGTCTGGGATATACAGCCGCAGATCTCACATATCTCTTGACCATTTCGGTCCCCTTCGGAGGACTGAGAGACGTGGACGTCAAGGCAGGCGAAAAAGTCATCGTCACGCCCGCAGCCGGAACTTTTGGAAGTGCAGCAGTGCTCGGTGCTCTGGCCATGGGAGCCCAGGTGATTGCAATGGGCCGCAACCAAGAGACCTTGGATAAGCTCAAAGCTCTTAGTCCTGAAGGCCGAGTTCGAACCGTTCTGAATACTGGCGACGTGCAAGCCGACATTAAGGAACTAACCAAAGACGGCCCCGCAGATGTCTTTCTCGACATATCTCCTGGAAAGGCGATCAACAGCACGCACTTCAAGAGCTGCATCCAGTCTCTTCGCCGCGGCGGACGGGTCAGTTTGATGGGTGCACACTATGAGATGACGTTGCCCACGCAGTTCATTATGCTTAACGACATTACTGTCAAGGGAAAGTGGATGTACACCAAGGACGACATGCGGATCATGATCAAGCTGCTTGAGGCAGGGTATTTGAAGATTGGCGACGCGGCTGGTGTGCAGACTGTTGGTGATTTTCCGTTGGATCAGTTTGAGAAGGCTTTTGACACTGCGTCCAAGATGAGCGGGCCTCTTCTCCAGACAGTCATTACTCCCTAGTTGGTGTAAGTACCGAGAAACTTGGTTCTAGATGAGTTACCATAGCTTTCCATTAACACACTCCGCTTCTATTTCGTTCAGTTATTGGATCGATTTCGCCTTGCCATTTTCCTCTCACACAGCTGTAGCCGGGGAGATGGCCCAAATATCCCATTCGGTCATTCACATGCCTCTGAAATCCATCAAGTTCTGACACTATCACTTGAGTACGAACTGTCGCAGTTTCATGCCCGAGTTTTGTTCTCTCCAGCACAGAATCGCCTCACCGCTCATATATCCAGGAACATAACATTCACCAACAAAGTAGTATGTCCCGTTGCGCTGCGGCCGCAGCACGTATGGCACTGGCCCACCCAGAAGTAAACACACAATATCTCCTTTGTCCAGAATTTCAGGTCCCAGACCGACTCTGCTCCCCGTTGCTGCAAGGAGCTTTCGTCCGCGGGACACGGTTCGCACCATCTCACCGTACTGCTCAGCGTCATCACCGAGCTGTCGAGGTGGTGCTCCGTGCAAGAGGTTCATGAAGCCGTACTCCTGACGTATCCAACTCGCAAAACACCGAGTGTGCTGGTCTAGGGCAGGCTTATCGCGAAGGATGGTGCCGTACCAATCTTGTCCAGCCGTTAACGTCAGACTTAGCATCGAGCGGCCCTTGTCTCCCGCTGGAACGTGCTCGTTGACCCACGTTGTCACTTTTTCTTTGAATTGGTACAGCTCCCTGGCCCGCTTCTTCCCGTACCTGGAAAGTGATCCTGCAAAGAGTTGTTGGGATGATGTGATGGTGCCGAGCACGAAGCCCTCGAGCGTCAAGCTCCGCTGATTGAGCTTCCATGTGACTTGCAGTATGGGCTTTGAAGGCCACCCAGCAGAAGCATTGAACTTCATACCCTTCCTATGGGAAGCTCCTATGCTTCGGATAGGCTCAATGTGCCATTGAGGTATCCATGTAGGGAAATCCGGGAACCAAAGTGCTTTGTGGCGTACCGCTGAAAGAATTTCCAGAGGCGTCTCGTGCGTGGTCACCACCCAGTGAAACACGCGTGTGTACAAGCCCTGTCGCAGAAGTCGGTAGTCGGGAGAGATGAAGAACTTGTCTGGTCCAGTCTGTTGGCTGGGTAGGCCGAGAGTGGCATATATGCGATCCAGAGACTCCGAGACATTGAACCTCCTCGTCAAACGGAGCAAGTCTAGAAAGGACATGGAACTACTCCGGAATCGAGCTGATGGAAGTCGATACATGAGATAGGCGTTCATGAGACCAGTTCTGGCACTTTTTGCGCCTTTGGTGGACGTAAACATGCGCCACAGCCTCTTGTTGTTCCTGATCAACGTGGTAGCTAATCCAACAAGGGTCCAGGATATGACTTGACCGTTCCAGTGGACGACAGCAAAGCGCGATGATACAATCTCTTGCACCATCCATAAGCGGGTCCAGTAGCAGTTTTCAAATATCTGCGCTATTCTTCTCATTTCGTATTTGCCCACGATGCAATCGTAAACCTTGTCGGGGGACTGTTGGTCGTTGGCTCCCGCGTGGAACGCTATCCAAGCAGAGGTGAGATCTTTCACGGCTTGGAAGCACTTGTCTGTATAGATGTTCTCTCCTTGGAGGTATATAATAACCCTGGAGGCTTGAGAGTAAATGCGTTGCATCATTGCGACTTGTTGGCGCCGTTCTTTCATGTCGGCCTGGTTGATGCAAATGGCGTCAACCCACAAAATCCTGACCCGGTTTCTCAGGCGAAGGCTTAGAAATATCGCCTTCAGTGCGTCATTGATGTGTAAAAATTTCCCCAAGAGAAATACTGGCTGATTCGAGAGGATTGGGGGGCCCCATCGATAGGAGAGCGCCTCGTAGTCCATGTTCGACCTGTCAAGGTCTAGTACAGCGAACGTGGCCGTGAGCATGTCGTCTTTCTGGCCCGGATAAAGACATAGAACCCGAATGCATGAAGATGTCGGTAGAGCCGTGTATTTGGGTGTCGATGATAGACTGGCTGGTAGAACGGAATGGATGCAGTCGCATAACCACTCCTCGTCGTCATCTGCTGGCCTCGATATGGTCCCATACCCGCTGCCCGTATTGGGTATTCGTTGAATGCCTGGTGCAATGTCACGCTGAATGCGATGCCCCAAAGCCCGAATCTGCCTTGCGATGAGCAACTGGGAAGCGGATGGTTGTATATCGTTTGTTCCCTGGATTATGGTGTTCGGGCCGCTGTTGCGTTGTTGAGGCCCAGTAGTACTATCTTCATCAAAGAGGGACGTTAAAAGATGGGAATCATCTTGGTTAATATCGACGGGGTCCTCGGGAGCTATGACTTGATCCGCTTCTAGAGTTCACGTTAACCAAGCAAAAATCTTGGATTGACTTGGGCGGTGCTCTACTGACCGCCGATATGAATGCTTCCTTGACTCGAAGCATCGCCGTAAATGCGTCCCACACAGAGGGTTAGCTCTCGAACGATCAGCGCAATAAGAGACACCTACGATCATCGTCACTGTCGGCTCCATCGAGCTCGACATAGGTGCCAATCTCTCCGTCTTCGGGGAGCAGCCCGTCAATGTCGTTGAACTCGGCCTCCTCGCCGTCCGCTGTGTCACTAGAGTCGCTATCGTCGGATGCGAGGTCCCATTCAGAGTTGGAATCGCCGGTGTCGCCTGAGGAATCGTCGCTGGAGGACATCTTCAGCTTCGTCTATCTTGATGAGAAAACAGCTCAACGCACAGAAGACTGGCCCAGACTAGTAGGTATTCGATCAGCCACTGGACCAAATCGACAGTTCATTGGCTGTACCTAGACATGGCGCGGAGGAGGCGTCGACTGCCTTGTTGGAGTGGTTCGCCCTGAGGCTGGCACAAGTCTCCCCTGCTCTCTGTCTCTCAGATTTTGGCAGAGCATTAGCTCTCGCAGCGAGTTAGAATTAAAACTCATTAAAGAAGAATTTTGTACGAAGATGGAGATTTGTCGTCGATGTTTAGTTTGTCCTACATGTACAAATCCGTTTGTACTTCTCCGACACAAAACTACAACCCAGATCAATATGTGTCGTTAAAAATATGGCAAATGTCTATACGAACATTCAAGTATTGTCTCGACTCGGAAAAGACGGCAGGAATTTATTCCTCAGCTGAATGTCTCTGTCCACCTGACACAGCCACCGACAACCACCCCTGTCCGTATCGTGGGACGAGGCGTAGCCTATCTTATCCAGCCCCTCTCTCAGCCGCACCCTCGCTTCCATCTCAATCATTACATCATCTCACTCATGATACGCTCAACGTCGCAATGCCGCTAAACCTCGCAGAATGAGGCTCCTCAGCACCAGCACAGTCGACGTCACTGAGGTTCATGGCGCTGACATTCCCGAGTACGCAATTCTGTCGCACACGTGGTCCGATGAGGAGATCCTACTCCAAGATGTCGAGAATTCGGACGCTTACGGCTCGCCATGGGTACACGTCGCGGATGGAGCGTTTCAGACGCTGGGGGGCAACGAGAAGAAGGGTCTAAGCAAGATGATGAGCAGTGTTGACCTGGCTGCGCGAAAAGGCTTCCAGCATATCTGGATTGATACGTGCTGCATCGACAAGACGAGCAGCGCAGAGCTGTCGGAGGCGATCAACTCCATGTACCAATGGTACGCCGAGGCCAATATTTGCTACGCCTACTTGGCCGATGTAGCGCCTGCTGGAACCGAGGACCCATTCGCGACAAGGTCATCGTTCCGTCGGAGTCGCTGGTTCACGCGAGGATGGACTCTGCAGGAGTTGATTGCGTCGCCCCAGGTGGAATTTTTTGCCAGTGACTGGAGTCACCTTGGGTCGAAAAATGGCGACATCGAGTTCACCAGATTACTCAACCAGATCACCGGTATTCAGCTCGACGTTTTGACGGGTCAAATGAGTCCTCAAGAAGTGAGCCTCGCTTCCCGTATGCATTGGGCAGCCGACCGCGAAACCACACGCGTCGAGGACATTGCGTATTGCCTGCTCGGTATTTTCGACGTCAACATGCCCCTTCTCTATGGCGAAGGGAAAAGATCCTTCATCAGGCTGCAAGAGGCTATTCTCAGCAGAGAGGAAGACCAATCCCTCTTCGCCTGGCATTTTGAATCGTCAGCTGTCGAAGAGGAGGATAAGACTTGGCAGATTGGCAACTCGGGTCGACTAAGCGGACTCTTGGCCGACTCTCCAGCGAGATTCTGGGATAATAGCGATATTGAGATGGCCATGCCCTTGACCCTCACAAGCAGCCCGCCAACAGTCACCAGTAAAGGTCTTGGGGTCGACTTTCTTCTCCTGCCGTGCGAGGATGATCAACTTGCCAAGGAAGCCGACTTTCGGGTTCTTCTCAACTGCGAGCGCATCAAGGATGGACAGCGCGAGTCACCAGTCATCTATCTCAAGAGGATTTGGGGAATGGGTGATCAATTCGCCCGTGTTCGACCCGATCTCAAGACATTTATCTCGCCCAACATCAGTCTCCTCGATGGCGGTACAGATGAGCGCATCTTTGTCAAACAGGACCCATCATCCGACATCAAGACGATCCGCGTTCTCTCAGCCAAAAGTACCTCGCAACTTCAACTTGGAAAGGATCTCGCAGGTCGCCAGCTCACAGGTGACTGGAAGATCAAGGACGCGTGGCCAAAGCAAGGCTGGGACGAACAGAACCAGACCTTCCAGACTCGAAATCTGACATTCGGTCTCCCCTGTGGCATCTTCCGTCTGGATCTGAGCGCCGCCGGCCACACTCGCACCATTGATGTGGCCATCGGCATTCATGCGCCAAGTGAGCGGCTCTGTCGGAGTTGGTGCCAGATTATGACGCGCGACTCGTTTCTTGCTCCGGAGAGCGCCTACTCCTGGGCAGTCAGAGAGGCGCAATCGGAAAATATCACGTACAATGAGCTTTCAACTCAAGATATCCATGGGAGTGACATGTCTACCTGGATCGCTGTTACAGAGCGGAATCGGAGAAGGGGCGTTGATATTACGCTACACGTCTTGTCGCCAAAGCCCCACAAGGATGAAGAGGAGCAAGCTCAGAGAGAAGACTTTGGTCAGATCATACCGATATTGACCTTGTCTACCAACGACCTAAAAAACCATGATATCAAGAAGCTATTGCCTCCTCCACAGCAGGACCCCGCGGCAGAAGCGAGAAAGTCGTGGAGCGTCTACAGATCAGACATAGCTACACTTATGGCAGATCCAACTGTCGTGGACACCATCGAGATTAGTGTGTTTCCCAGAATGTCATTTGGCTCCAAGGTTCGGATCGGTTCGCCAAACGAAGGTAGCATATCTCTACGGTCTGTGCGAGACTATTGCTTAGACGCACTACCCGTCGGGGACACCGAGACGAGAAGCTGCGTTCAGGTGCTACTGGGAAGCAGCGGAACCGAGGATTGGAGCTACCTAGATGCCTCGCGGATCCTCGAGGGCAGAACAGATTCGTTTCTTCAGCTTCACCCCGTCCACTGGGCCGTCATCGGGGCCCACGTCGAAATTTTGCGGACTGTTCTAAAAGCCGGCCTCGATGCTATCGGCAAATCTGATAGGCGTCTCACGACAGTTCACTTGGCCATGCTCTGCGAGACGGCCGACGTCTTCAACTGCCTTGTTCTGTTCCTTGACCCGGCTTCAAACGAGTTTGACGCAGAATCTAGCCAGGTATATGAGCGCCTTGAGACCACGGCCATCAATGGTGACTATCCGTTACACTTTGCCGCTGCATACGCCACCGGACGAGAGCTGTGGGAAAGGTTCAGTTCCGGAGTGATATCCGGCCAGAGGACGAACCGTCTCGGCGAGATTCCTCTACATCGAGCCTGCGCCATGGGTAACATTGCTGCTGTCAAGTATCTAACATCGAACTCGGTATGGTACAGCTCTGGCTGGAACGGCGGTGTCAGTCGCGTGGATAATCTAGGCAGGATGCCTCTGTGGCATGCGGCATGTTCTGACTACGACGGCGAAGTTACTAGACTCTTGCTTGCCGCTGGTACTGAAATGGACCTGCCTGATAATGACGGCCTCGCTCCGGTTCATGTTTCCTGTCGTCAAGGCACTGTTGGATGTCTGAAGAAACTCAAGTCAGCCGGGGCAAATCTCAACCTGCCTGCAGGAGCCCTTGGCCTACTACCGATGCACTTTGCCGCGGTCTTTGGGCACAAGCGATGCATACAGATTCTTCTTCGAGCTAACGCCGGCATTCTCTCCGATGCTGTGGATGGACTAGTCGTCAATGCACTCCATTTAGCAGTTGCCAACGGCCAGGAGCCATGTGCTCGCGCAATATGGGACTCACTCGACCCCAAACCAGAGTTCAGAGGCTGGAGTCCCTGCATCGTGCTCGAGTCCTCGGGGCCAGTCCTGAAATGGATGCATGTCGAGATCAACGATGAGTACTGGTTTGCCATTGAGGACCCCTTGAAAGAAGGGGGCACGAAAGACTTTAAGTGTCTCAGCGCAGAGAACAAGACCCCAGAGCTCTGGGCCGATCCCGGGGTGAAAGTGGCCTCTCAGCCTGAGGATGGTGAAGACGATGATGGAATGGATGATGATGGCGAGGATGAAGAGGCTGGTTTATCGCGTGCGGAATTAGTGAAATCACTAATTCGTCATGCCGAGCTGCCAGGGGACGATCCATACGCGAGATGGGCAAAAGCACCAGAGCGACCACAGTTGAAGCAAGAACCGAGCAGTTTCAAACACGCCAGTCGCAAAATCAAGTCGCTGTTTGGTAGATAAGGCAGACCGGGATGTAAAACTTTATAACGGGTGTTCCGGCACGCCGATTAAGTAGATTGACATCACGTTAGGGCATAGCCTCCTGTCAAATCACGAATTCTGCTCCCAAATGGATGGCATGCAACCTCGGCTATTGGGTGCCTAACTTGCAAAGTGCCTACAGTGGATCCTGTGTTGGTTGTGTTGGTTTGAAGCTCCAATGGTGTGCTCCAGATGCGTGCGCGACCAACAACAATGGTACCATCTCGGATACTCGGCTCAGCTGCGCCCCAAAGCAGACCTACTATTTAGTATGGACTGCCTCCAGCTTTGCCAAGAAATTATGTCTTAATCAATGCCATCAGCCACTTCTCTCAATCATCATGAAGATCGGAATCGTCACTTGGTTGGCTGTGATGCATTTGGCTACAGCCTCATCACCGTCTAATGTAGCAGTTCACGACAATGTCGAAGAACACAAGCTGAACACGTCTTTGGCCAAGAGAGTAAGTAGCAACCAGTCTACTTCGTTCACAATGTTGCGTCTAATAGTGGTCTAAGGCATGCGATTCTATCGTCGGTCAAACTCTCTGCGACGTCTTTGTTAGTGGGATTAGGGTAAGCCTTGCTGTCAAATGGCGCATAACTAGACTGCTAACAATTGTCAATAGAGTGCCATAATTACAATCAGTAAGCGTTGACTCTCGGTTCGGTTTCATATAGACTAACCTTCTAGGTTCCATCTCCAAGAAAAAGCCATGCGGCACTTTCAGCGGATACGCCGGCTCAAACAACGAAATCCGCTACGCATTCAGAGTCAGCAAAACCAGTTCCCGAAAGTCTTTGGCCACATACTAAGGTGTTATAGAGCAACCTAAGAGACTGCGATACGTCATTTGAGCAAGACAACATTGCCCGCGCACTGAAGCACCAGATCGTGGACCGGGGCAACAAGATTTGCGAAACCCAATGCTTGGACTTGACTGGGAAAAGCGAATGGGATGGATACCTCCTCATTGGCCCTACCGAGGGCTTTGATGAACAGATGTATTGCGGCCCATGCCTTATTCTTCCCCATGATCCTTTCAATCAGATCTGTGAGGGAAATGAATGAACTGTAGCTATTAAGAAATTATAGTATTGTCTTTAAAAGAGGCTCAATATCTGCGACCAAGTCCACTTGTCCAGTTGTGCCGTACAATCAAGGCATCTTAAACTTGTTGCCGCTTACCCGGCGGCATTTCCCAACCCATCTTCTTGCCCTCACGAAATCCCACCCTAGTACATATCACATGCAGGCACTACACCTAAGAGCAATTTGGCATACGCAGCCGCTGTAGCAGCCGCATATTCTTGCCATATCTTGTTCTTATAAGAATCTGCATAATCGCAGATGCCCCGGATCACAAGACAAGGTAACGTGTTCATGACTCCAGCTGCTTCCATCTCGAAACACAGAACCCCGTGTTCCTGTGCGAATGGGTCCCGGATCTTCGCATCTTTAATCACACGGTTGCCAGACGCAACGAGACCATAATGTATTTCTGGATGGTTCGTCGGCCGGTAGGATCTCTTTTGCATATGGTTGTCTCTGTTGACACACTTCTGGTGGACCCGGCACTCAGAGCACGCCAGTTTGAAGAGATGATCATGCTCTTGTCCAGGGTGTTTGTATTGGTCTTTTAAAGAACCCGACACTCGTCTTATAATATCGTCAAGGTAAGGTTGAAGTGCGTTAGAAGGAAGATCGGGATCTGATTTAAGAGAGCTGATGGCAGTCATCAGAGACCGCGGCGGAGGCTGAAGAACCCCAGTGTATTCAAAGGTGCTGCCCTCGATTTCCTTGCCTCGATCGTATTGGAATACGCCAGAGAATCTGGGTGTTGGAAGACTCACAACGACGTCTCCCAGCCGGATATCATTCTTTTCCGTAGGAGCACCACCCGCTATACCAACCACGAGACAGTATATAATGCTGGGGAAACTTCTCTTCATATTGGATGCAGAGTCGGCTGCTGCATTTGTCCCGTATTCGCCTAACGGGAGACAAGCAGCGACTACCATATGGTTTTTCATAGTTCCCAGTGTGTAGTTATTGCTATCTCCTCGTTGGTTCTTGGGGCTATTGTGTGTGCTGTCAAATAGTGCCCGTACCGCGAGAAGCTCTAATGGGAGCGCACAAAGTATACCAACTGTGTATGCCCGTGGTGAGTGAGTTTCGGCATGAAAAGAAGTCGAGGGCTCGGACAAGGCGGCCTCAGCCTCAAATCCACTGGATGAAGGACTTGGACCTCTTGTGCTTGATCGAGTGCCTCGTGCAGCCTGTCCCTCGTTGAATACTTCTTCCGAATGTTGATGACACAGCTGAGGTGCAGGTGAGCATCGAGGATAGCACGGTGTTGTAGGTACGAGGCTATTCCGTTGTGAAGCCTCAGCATTCGCCTGCTGGTTCCACGCGTGCATCGTCTGTCCCCAACTCGCGAAATCAATTTCCTGCGCGATCCTATCCAGGTCTTCAATCGGTATCGAGCCATATGCCTGGCTCAGTTCTGTTTCCAGTGGCAGCACGACCTGGCGGTATATCTGGTTTCTCAACGTCGGATCGTCCAGCCTGTTCCCCTCTTCATCCTCCCAGACTTGTGGATCCAGGCAGTTCTCCAAAGCCAAGTAAAACTGAGAATTCTCTGGGAATTCTTTCCTGCAGGCCTGAAACACAACGTTGACGTCCAGGTATTGTGTGAAAGCTGATGATTCCGTGTCTGATCCCAAGTCGTATCTCTGGGCCAAAATCTCGAAAGGGGTCACAAAGTACACTTCCAACAGCATCATAGCCAACGTAACAAGCGTTGGGCACTGATGACTTACTAAATCGTCTGGGTCTAGATCGTCTGGGTCTAGGTCATCTGGGTCAAGGCTGGGTTCGTGGCTCGTGTCGTGATCAGTAGTAGAGTCAGTGCTCGGGCTTGAAAGTTGTGTTTGGATAAAGGGCCTCAGAGGAACGGCAGATGAAGCTGTTAGGAAGAACAAGACGTTGGACGAGTTCCATGCAGGTTGTAGCCATGGGGTGTTGTGCAGGTGAAAGACGGCAGAGCTAAGAATCACAGCCAGAATTCGTTTCGTCCTCTCCGTAAAAGAGCCAGTTCTATGTCTAAGGAACTCGCCTAGAGAAACGGCGCTCCGTGACCTGTCGACGAAGGAATTGCTCCTCTCTGATTGTAGTTTGAAGAGTTGATCCCGCGTGACCTTGAACTCGAGGCGGTATGCTGCCATGTTCTGGATCTTTACAATGGGCTCGCAAAGTTTTTTTACCTTCTGGGTTCTTGAGCGTTTTGTCTTGGGTTGACAAATTTCTGTGTTGTCGACCGCTATCTGGACCTGCCTTTCCTTGGCTGCATGAATTCGAACCTCATGCCAATCTTGCTTCATGGAAAGGAACATGTCAAAGTCGATCCCATCTTCCATGTCGACATCTGATTCAAGATCAGGTTTTCGATAAGTGCCCAGACAAAGTCGAGCCTCAAAGTCGTGCGTAGGCGTGCATGGGCAGTTGATACATGCTGCTAGAGCTTTGAAGATTGACCGTGCGGCGCTACAGACGGCGTATGATGGCTCTGCAATATTTATTGAGGGCGCGAGATCTTCTGGGGCCCATTGGCGTGGATCCTCTGGATATCGGCTTCTGAGCTCCTCTTCGCATGCGGCGAGCGATCTAACAAGTTCCTTGCGCTGCTCGGGTGTCGATCGAAAGTCCAGACAAGACCGAATGATGTCGAGTTTCGCCCTGTCATCTTTGTTCCTTTGGAAATTGGCTTTAGAGATAGGCTTGATGGGAGCCAACAATAGGGCGACGAGTTTGTCATCTAGAATAGAAGAAGTGGTGTCGCTGATGCGGCTCAAGTGATCCTGGATTATGGTGCAGTATGCCATGAGGCTGGCATGAAAGGCCTTGAGCTCCTCATCCTTCTCGCCGATCCACAGAGCCTGGGCGATCTGTTGAATTGTCTTGTACGTGAGTTGCAGCGAGTTGGCCGTGTCTTTACATCCGGCCAAAGAAGTACTTGGGGCCATTGCCATAGCCGAGGTATCAGATACCCCCAGTCGCGTTGGAAAGATAAAACTGGAGGCGTTGAGGCATTTGTTCAAGGTTGTCACGTCAAGTGAGGGCTGACTTGTTCGGCGAGGCTGTGACATACTGGGGCGAACCAGATCCCTGTATATGTATCCCTGCCTGAAGTTCAAGGCAATTATGTTTGTTCCCCGCTTCTTGTGTCTTTGTTTTCTGGCCGAGTTCAGGCTTCGAGATCGCTAAACGAATCAATGACGAGATGTCGGCCACACCCGTTGACGAGCAACATCCACAACCTGAACTCACGGTCGCTGGCTGTGCTCGATTATGCGTTGAATTCTTTCAGGATTGTCTCAACAAAGCTGGCAGCGCTGACAAGATTACCTCTTCACATCATCCCAAACCATCCCTAGTACGAGTCGAAGATCAACTCGCGAGATTCTCTCTCTGGACGGCCAACATCCGCGTCTTCGGTCCTGGTCGAGGTTCTTTGGATCACCGTTTGAGAGAGGCGCACGATGTTCAGAATGCCGTCATTGGCGTCTTGCAGGCCGTAAACTACCGTGTCAAGACCTGTAGGTATCGACTCTGGGGGACTAGGTCCAGTGCGACTTGAGATTTTCAGAACTAACTCTGTTCTATGTCTCAGCTTCTCGCATTCTCGAATCCATCAGCTCAAAACCGGATGGCGGCGTAATTCAGACTCTTCTGGAAGAGTTGGATGAAGTCCTTGAAGGGTTAAAGAATGAGATAAGCCTGCTTTATAAAATCTCAAACACCATTCGCAGGGCAAGCAAGGACACTCAAAATCTCAACGCAGCCAAGTCTTTTAAGATCGAAGACGATCAAGGAAATGACACAGGGTTGTTCCTACAACAATTGTTTTCCAACTATATACGAGATCGATTTCCTGGAACTAGCGACAACATCCGCCAACGTCTAGCCAAGTCGATGTTACTCCGTCGCAAGAGAATTCTCTACCGCAGAGTTCGCTATGGAAAGACTTCGATCCGGGCTCCAGAGGTGGTGCCCAAGCCTGTGATATCACATCCCAGACCTGAACCCACCGCTGGCATGGCCCGAGAACCTATCAAGCGTAGAGTCGTTGAGCCGACAGCTCGGAGTGCTGTACCGTCGACGACACAAACTGCGACGACGCTTTCCCCTGAAAAGTTCCAGAGGGCTTCTAACCCGTCTGTGATTTCAGTATCGAAGACGGTTGCTTTGAGCAGCCATGACGAACTCAGCTTTCCTCCCGCTCCTTGCGGCTGTCTAATGAGAAGATATAACAGATTGAAGCGAGAAAAGGAAGAGCAGCATAGATCCGTACTGGAGTCTATACCTGGTTATGACGGGCATGGCGAGCCGCCACCTCATTATGCGCAATTAGTGTCGAATGCCGAGGCTAAACAGAAGGAGGCTTTGGCTAAGGATTGGCAAGAGTGCCTCGAGGCAACAGTGGAAGTAACATGCCCCTTTTGCTTCTACGCTTTGCCAGTTCAAGATGTTGTGGATGACAGGAAATGGAAGTAAGTGGCTTGTCACACCTTACTTAAGGTAGCTTTATCCTAGACAGAGCAGAACTGATGCTACATAGGCTACACGTCAAAAACGATCTCGACCCGTACGTGTGCTTGTTTGAGGATTGTGACTCGGCTGAGCTACTCTACAACCACAGCGACGTATGGCTCAAACATATGAAAGATCATGCCATGCGATGGCGTTGCACCGCGAAATCTCATGGTGAATTTTCAGCTCGCACGCGGGATGAATATGTCAACCACATGAAGACTAGCCATCCCGGCAAGTTCACCGACGCCCAACTGGGCGTTTTAGCTGACAGGAATGCTCGGTTGCCTGGCCCCCTGTTTAAATCTTGTCCGCTCTGCGGGATCGAGGAGGTGGAGGGTAGTATGGAAAATCACGTCGTAGGCCACATGCGCTCCCTGGCGCTCAAATCACTACCCGCCTATCAAGAAGACACAGACGGGCTCGAAGAAGAGGAGAATGAAAGCCAGCAGGGCAGCCTAGCTACTTCCAGACCACGCAGCAGAAGCACTATTAAGAATGACCCCAACAAGGACACAGAACTGTTTTTTGATGACCCAGGAGGGAGCGAGATGGACCTCTCAGGTAAATTCAACATTCCTCCTGGTTGCTTGCATTGAGACTGACTCTACCGCAGTCGAACATGTCTCGTGGGACGATCAGATCGAGCCGCAGGGCTTCATCAATGTTTCGGATCCCCCCACCCCGATTGCTGGACTACATGATCCGTCAGCGGAATTCGATGATGAGGATCCTTTCACTGATGTACCAGGTGACCGACGGCATTCCGAGTGGGGTTTTATCCCCGACATCCATGAGTCATTTGAAGACATGACGGCCGATCCCACTCCAGATATGTCAGATCCAAATGACTATAAGTCGGACGATTACACTGTCGGCTGGATTTGTGCTTTGACAACCGAACTCGTCGCAGCTCAAGCGTTTTTCGACGAAAGGCACCAAGAACCGAAGTTTCAAGCCGCAAACGACACCAACGTTTACGTGTTTGGGAGGATCGGGGCGCACAATGTGGTCATCGCTGTTTTGCCGAAGGGCGACTACGGAACGGCAAGCATTGTAGCAAGTCACATGATGCGCAGTTTCCCCAATGTTCGAATCTGCCTCATGGTTGGCATTGGCGGCGGAGCACCAAGTCCAACACACGATATTCGCCTCGGGGACGTAGTGGTTAGTATTCCCAGCGGCGGTCAAGGCGGAGTCTTCCAATTCGACTTTAGAGAGTCTATCCAAGAGACATCGTTCGTGCATACCGGAGTACTCAATCAACCTCCTCAAGTATTACTCACGGCGGTATCATCGCTCCAGGCGTACCATGAGTTAGAAGGCAGCAGACTTCAGGATGAAGTCAATCGAGCCTTGGAAAAACACAAAAGACTGAAAAAGAAGTATGGAAGACCGCAGGAGAGCACAGACATTCTCTTTCAACCCGGAATCGTGCATCTCGGTGATTCGTGCGATTCTTGCCGCGCAGATCCAGCCAATGTTATAGATCGCGAGCCCCGAACAGAGGAGGATGAGGACCCCCAAGTTCATTACGGTACAATTGCTTCAGCCAATACTCTGATGAAGGATGCCCTCATGCGCGATCTACTGGCTTCTCAGAAGGGTGTCTTATGCTTTGAGATAGAAGCCGCAGGACTGATGAATCGGTTTCCGTGCCTCGTCATCCGTGGCATCTGTGATTATTCTGATTCCCACAAGAACAAGGGATGGCAGGGCTTTGCGGCCATGACAGCTGCTGCCTATGCAAAAGAGCTTCTAGGCCGCATTCGTCCGGAGGCCGTTAAGCAAGAGAGAGCTCTCAGCTCACAGCTGGGCGAAGGTTAGCTATTTGTCGTTCCTTTTAGTGTATAGTTTCTAAACAAATGCATTATTTAGTTTTGTCTACGGTAACCAAGACATTTTAAGACGTTCAATCTCTAAAATATGAGAAATAGGACCGTGATATTCTTGAATGGCTTTCAGATATCGATTTTGGGGCACAGCAGTCCGATGTGCTTCAAAGACAAGTGCCAGGCACCGGCAAATGGTTTTCGGAGTCTGTTGAGTATCAACATTGGGTCGCGGCGAGAGGACAAGTTCTATTCTGTCCAGGTAGTCCTGGAGCCGGAAAGACGATACTCGCCTCAATCATCATTGATGATTTGAACTCGCGCTTCCGACAGGATTCAAGTGTTGCAACTATGCATATATACTGCAACTTCAAAAGACAAATGAATCAAACAGTTCATGACTTGTTCTCAAGTCTGCTAAGGCAGCTTTGCGAGTATCAATCACCCTTTCCCAGGACCATAACCGAACTTTACGAGAAACACGGGCAACAACAGACAAGGGCCCGATTCAGTGAGATATTTTCAGCCCTCACTTCAGTCGCTGGGCCCTTTTCGAAAACCTTCCTAGTCATAGGCGCTCTAAACGAGTGGCAAGCAACAGGAAGCGAGCAGGCTGATTTACTATATGAGTTGCTTCGCCTCCAGACACGAGTCCGACTTAACCTACTTGCAACCTCTCGATCAGTGTCCATCGTTGAAGAACGGTTCGGACGCTTTCCTTCTCTAATAATCATCGCTCACGAAGAAGACATCTTCAAATTCATTGACCGCTATGAATGGCGCCAGTCCAGCTTTGTCGACGACGATCCAGCATTGTAAGAGAATATCAAAACAACCATTCCTAAAGCTATCCAGGGGATGTAAGTAGATTTATTCTTCCAGTCGCTAGAAGTAATCCTGTCGCTAATAGTGGCTCGAGGTTTCTTTTAACCGATTTTTACCTTCGATCGCTACAAACCCAGACCTCAGCAAGGGAGCTGAAGAATGTTCTAGAGCAGCTTAAGATCAGGGCAGAAAACAAAACTCGAGACAAGAGCGGTCATATCCTGAGCAAAGCATATGACGAGGCTATGGAGAGGATCAGACAACTAAACCCGGCGCACAGAGATTTGGCACGCCGGGTGTTGTCCTGGATCTGCTGGGCGAGAAGGGAACTCGCGACAGAGAAGATTCAACATGCCCTAGCTCTACGAGACAACGACAAAGAAGTGCACCATGACGGCATTCCGGTGGTCGACTGATGGTCTCGGTGTGTTGCGGTTTGGTTACGGTCAATGAGAGGAGCGAAATCATCCGACTAGTCCATTACACGGCACAGGACTACTTCGAGCAAAACCAGAACGTCTTCTCCCCCGACGCCCAGGCCCACATCGCGAAGCAATGCATCAATTATATGTCACTTCCCCTATTTGAACACGAGCGTTTATTGAATCGGCCGCTGAGACGGCTACGTCAATATCCACTGTACGGGTATGCCGCGCTGAATTGGGGCATTCACGCACGTAACGCAGTACCTTCAACCCACCTTGAGGAGGTGGCTTTGAAGTTTCTCGGCGAAAGGGAAAAGGTTTTGGCGGTATCTGACGTAATGCCGTCCATGCGAGGAGACAAAAGGCTCAGGTCCAGGTGCAGTCGACTCTCGCCCAACCCTGTCAATGGTCTGCACCTGGCTGCGTATTATGGGCTTACTTGTTTGGTGCCGGATCTTGCAAAACAATATGGAATAAATTCAGAAGCGGGGCCGGGACTGACGGCACTTCGCTGGGCGGTTGACGGTGGCCACACTGCTACTGTTGAGCTCCTTCTGCGAGAGGACCCTGATCTGAATAGGTATCCAAGATAGCACAGGCCGTACTGTGCTGATGAGAGCAGCGGAGCAGGGCTCGCAGGCTATTGCCATGCTTCTGGTGGGCAATCGGCCTAATCTTAACTTCAAGGATTGCGATGGGGAGACTGCGTTGCTGAAAGCGATGAAAAGCAGCATAGACCAGGAGGGCGATTACCCAGGCATCATCGAGCTACTCCTTAAGAGTGGTGCTGATCCAAACTTGAACCTCATTTACAAAGAAAGTGCCCTGATGAACGCAAGTGCAAGAGGTCACCAAGGCATTGTCAAACTACTCCTTGAGAAGGGCGCAGATCCGAACAGGGGCTCCAACTACAGACGAAGTGCTCTGGTGGAAGCATGTGCGGGAGGTCATCGGGGTATTGTTAAGCTGCTCCTCGAGAATGGCGCCGATCTAAAGTGGAATCCCATCGGTGAACGAAGTGCTTTGATGGAAGCAAGTATAGGAGGTCACCAGGGCATTATTGAGCTGCTTCTTCAAGCCCGTGGGAACTCACTGTTCAGGCATAGCTACAGCCGACCTGTTCAAAGAAGAGGCCTGTTCAGATACCACGGCATATTTTAGCTCTTTGATAACAAAGGCGATGATGCGAGCCAAGAATTACAATGCCTATTCTACCATCATGGAAGCAAGCGATTCTGAGCAGTCATTCACCGTCCCGAGGCTACCAAGTATAGCCCTTTCGCATGCTCGCCCATAGCGCATAGAAAAGAAACGTCCATCGCGAACAACGACCAGTTATAAGATAACGTTCTGGTCTATATCTAGAAGGTATCATCCTTGCACTTGTAGAGGATCGTCTACATTAACTCGTTACATCCTTGTCTCGAAACGCCCTAATCGATGCCGATTGATCATCATCCTACAGATCGCTTCCGCCGACCCCGCCTAAAACGCCAAGACCCCCCAAAGTCCCTACAAAACCCTCGACCTTCCGAAACAGGCTATCCCGACGCGGTCCGCAATGCAACGCTACGTCGATATCTGTGAGGTTAATGCAACGGCACAAGTCTTTATTCTGGAAGGTCGACAAGGCTTCGTGGTGCAACTCGTGTATTGCGTCAGAGGGATCTTTTGACAATGCGACGGCGCCAACAAATTTCTCCTGCCGGATAGGTATGCATAATCCGGGTCTGGTGATCATGACGCTTTATTCGAGGTGCCTGCCCGAATAGGTTATCTATGTGAAACTAGTGGTGCTCTGCGTATATAAGCCGCACCTAGTACCGACCACCTCCTCTGAGTACTTTCGCGGTCAGACTGAATCCTTTGTACAGTTCCAATTCAATCTCTCGGCTCTATTCATCATGCGTCTGGCTCTTGCACTGACGGCCCTTGCGGCTGTGTCGAATGCGGCTGTCATTCAGCCCCGCAAGGCTGAAGAGCCCAGGTACAAGATTCAGCTCTCGCCGACTGACATTCGCACTGTCACCGAGGACGAGAAGTGGGCGTTGAGAGAGGTGAGTCCAGTGTATTCTCCAATTTACTCGTCTAACCTTTTCAGAAACATGTCAACTTCATCGATATTACCGACCTCGATGAGGATCCCCCCATGAGCCTGCAGATGCTCGCCGTCTTTCCCGGTGCAGTCGCCCAGACCACTGCCGTCAGGGCTCTTTTGCCCAAGATCAGCCAGACTCGTCTGCGCAGCGCTCTTACGACCTTCTCCAACTTCCACAATCGGTACTACACGTCGACGTACGGCGAGCAGTCCGCTCAGTGGCTCCTTGGACAGGTTCAGTCCGTTATCAGCGCCAGCGGTGCCGCCAACGCCAGCGTCAAGACGTTTACGCACTCGTGGCGACAGCCTAGCATCATTGCCACTATTCCAGGCAAGAGCGCCAAGACGATTGTTGTTGGTGCGCACCAGGACTCTGTGAACCTGTCGAACCGTGTTAACGGACGATCTCCCGGTGCTGGTAAGTTTACCCGCATACTTAACTGAGTGGTAATTATTAACAAGCTCAGATGATGATGGCACGGGATCCATCACTCTTCTTGAGGCCTTCCAGGTTCTCCTGAGTGACTCCCGAGTCGCCTCTGGTCAGGCCCCCAACACCATCGAGTTCCACTGGTACGCCGGTGAGGAGGCCGGTCTGCTCGGAAGCGCTGCCATCTTCCAGCAGTACAGCAGAGAGAGCAAAGATGTCCGTGCCATGCTCAACCAGGACATGAATGGCTACGTCAAGCCCGGCACGACGGAAGTCATCGGCATCATCACCGACAACGTCGACGCCGGACTCACCACCTTCCTCAAGAAGGTCATTGCCGCTGTGAGTATAAGTCTTACAGACGGTGTTATAGTATCACTGACATAAGATGATAGTACTCCACCCTGCCTACCGTAGACACCGAGTGCGGCTATGGCTGCTCCGACCACGCGTCTGCCAACCGATACGGCTTCCCCTCTGCCTTTGCCACCGAGTCCACCTTTGACGACAGCAGCCCGTACATCCACACTGCTCAGGACACGCTCAGCACCGTCAACTTTGGCCATGTTGCCGAGTTTGTCAAGACTGTGGTTGGATTTGCCTATGAGCTTGGCTTCGCCACGTTCTAAGTGCCGGTATGGAACTTGGGGTCACGTGATCGTGTAAACTTTAAAGTTGTGCAAGGCTCTGGAAGACTCGGAAAGAACAGGATTTGGGTTACATATCTTGCCGTTGTGTATATTGTCTTCAATTGAACATAGTTGACCCTCTTACACGTAATCCATGTCAGGACCCTGCCTCAAACTGTTAAATGTCAGCTGCGTCAGGCGGCTGCCGTGGCGGGAGAGCCCGCACCTAGCGGAGGGCCGCTGTGCCGTGATTGGCCCGATGGAAATGCCAGAATTAGCCTGTTAGAGGGCCAACGGCTTCGGCGGGGCCTAGTGGGCCAGTAAAGCCGGTGGAGGCGTCGCAGAGAGCGCTGCAGAGAGTATCACACGCTGCTCGCTCCAGTGCGTCTTGCAATGTCATCATACATTTCTCAGACCCTCAGCTTCGAGAGGCAATGGCAGTTGCGGCTCGGCTCGAGAGGACGGACGCTAACAAGAGACGGAAATGAGGCTGTTTAGCGGCAAAACGGGTTCCTGTGGGGCGGTCGTGATGCGACACTGCCCCCTCACGGGCTCGACGTCTGTTTTACCTCACCGCGCAAACAAAAAACACTGGACAAAGCAAAGATCAGGCATTGCGTCCCTTCCGTACGTCATGACTCCTCCCCCGAAGCGGCTGCGCCCCCTGCGGCCCAGCTCCGACGCTTCCACGCCGTCGGCCGCCTCGACCCCCGCGTCGTCGTGGAGCCTCCCGCCCGCACGCGCCCAGCAGCGCCAGACCGGGTACGCCGCCGCCTGCGAGACGTGCCGCAAGCGCAAGAAGAAGGTCGGTCCCGGCTTACATGCGTTACACCGCATTTCTCGGATGGTATACACCTATAGTGCGTCAGCTAACGCACCACAAGTGCGATCGCCGGCGTCCGGCATGCTCCAGCTGCACCCGGCGCCGCCTCGTCTGCGGATATGCCGACGCGCCGCTGGATCCGGCCCAGCACCAGCGGCTGGCCCGGGCCATGCACGAATCTGGCGCTCTGGCCGAACTCATCGCTACTCTGCCCTATACCGATGCTCTGGAGCTGTTCCATCTGCTCCGTGAGGCGCCGAAGGCCGAGCTTCCGGGGCCGGAGTCCAGCCCGGAGGTGCCCCGGCCTCCGTCCCAGCAGTCTCTCCTAACTAGTATTCTACCCTCTTCGCCAAACACTTTGGAGCTGGAGCTCTTGGTTAGGCATCCTATTGCTTACCCCTTTCTTAATCCAATACAAGCCACCTCGCTTCCCGTTCAGAGGCTGCTCACACCCACCAGAATCCAGCGTCCGCAACTACCACTCACGCCTTCGTCCGGAGATTCTCTAGATACTAGCTCACGGTCGTCTCCAGAACTTACACAAGGAGATGATGAGGCGACCATTGAATCTGACTTGTCAGCCATCATGGCTGGCTTGCCCTTGACTAGGGCAGACCTCATCAACCAAATCGATATAAGCCGGTGGACATCATTACCTATCCCTAACAATATAGCAATACGCGTAATCGCGCTATACATCCATAACGACTATCCCGTCCTACCTCTCTTCCACGCCGACCTCTTTCTCCGAGACCTTATTCAGGCAAAGCCGTACTTTTGCTCTCGATTCCTAGTATCTGCCCTGCTGAGCTGGGGCTGTGTGAGTTGATAGAGTCCTTGTACATCCATCTGCTTACACTTTTTGGCCAAACAGCAAGCATACACTGCCCTGCATCCGGATGCTGCTCCTTGGAGCGGGGCCTTCTTCGTCGAGGCTAGGGATCTGTGGGAGCAGATGAGCGAAAGAGAGTCTGTGACTCTATGCAATGTGAGTGGCCTCCAGCTCATGAGCATGACTGCCGTCTGCCATGGAAGAGACCTCCTTGCATGCAGGTACCTCCGCACTGGCCTCCAACTCGCCGAGTCCATGGGCCTGTTGAATGTGCCGGCCGGCTCCGCTTCGGCAGATGCCTGGCTTCAGGGCTATGACGACTGGAGGAGGGCTGCTTCGTACACAGCCTGGGGTGTCTTCAACTGGGCCGGGTAGGTTGACCCCTGTTTCGTAGCACGCAGATGGCCACTAATGGGACATAGCGTCTTTGCGTTGCATTACCACAAAGTCGAGATCGACATTCCACCCAGGCTTCCCCTGCCTGGGGACATTGATGCTGCCATAGCTGCGGAGCATGGTGCCGCGGCATCAGTAAGCGCAGACGTTGAAGTATTTAGAGCCATCTCTAAACTCTGGCCCATCTTTGCTCTCGTTACCAGGGCGTACTACGGGGGGGATAATGCACGACAACGTCCCACGCTCGACTTTGCAGAGGGTATATATCGTCGGCTCTTGGCTTGGGCAGATGATCTTCCGCTGAGTCTAGTCCGTCACCAGGACAGCGGCCACAACGTCCTGATGATGCAGTGCGTACTCCTCATCTCATTTTAAAAGGAAAAGCTGACCTGGTATGCAGTATCTACTACCACGCCATCGTGACCGACGTCTTCCGCCCCTTTACGCTCACCTCGACACAGCTGCTGCGTACGTTTGGCTCACCCTGCGCATCACCCAAGGCCGTGTACCGCGCGTCAGTAGACCAGATGAAGCGCCTGCTCCTCATATACCGCCTCGAGTTCAGAGTCCAGATGCTGTCAGTCATCTGGCAGACGTGCGTCATCTACGTCGTCAACGCGGCGATCCGCGAGGCGGGATCCAACACGGACGAGGTAAAGTTTTTCCTGCACCTGGCCCTGGCCGGGCTAGAGGATCTCTACTCTTGCTACCGCGTGTTTGGGCCCGTCGCAAAAGGTATCCTAGGCATGGCGTTCCACCACGGTGCGCTGGGCAAGAAGGAAGTCACCCGGATACGCCGTGAGCTGAAAATCATAGGGCAGCGGTACACGACGGCCGACCACCTCAGCATGGACCCGGAGACGGCGAGCTGGATTGTTGACTTGGATCTGGCCATAACGGACTCGGAGCGTGCGCAGGGCGGGAAGCTCGCGGAGCTATTCGAGAAGTTGGATCTGAAAGACAGCAGCGAAAGCGATACATAGCTGTGTGTCTAGCTGTGTTGTATTATGTACATTCTCAAAAACATGGGAAAGGTAGAACCAAAACGCCCGCTTCTTCATAATCGGCCGTAATATCACAGTTCATGATACTCTGGAACCTGCTGAGTCGCCCTGCTCGTTGTTGGGTTTGCAGTATGACCATCTCGAGTCGAGCAGGAAACTCGCCACCTCCTCAGCCTTGCGGACGCCGCGCTTGGCTTCAAGGAGGCCGCAGACGTTGCAGAGAATGTCGGCGTCGTAGGGGTCGCCTCGCCAACAGGGTGTTTTTGTGGTGCCGCATAGGCGACAATGTTTGATGGTTCGAGGATGCTGTTCCAGATGAGCCGACGGCCCTGGATTGTGTATGCTCCGTCTTACCTTTCTACCGCTACGTCGGGAACTCGCCAGCTTTGTCCGATTGGGTTTCGAAAAGTTCCTAGCGCGCGATATTTCGTCGAGGAGTCGGCTTATATTCCCAGATAGCTCTAGCATCGTCGCCAAGTCGGTGTCGCTGACGGCGGTGGGATGGCGGGGCGAGACGAGTTGCTGACGCTTGCTGATGCGACGCAGGAGATGGGCATCGCGGGAGATCTTTTGCGGGGTCGACGTTAGCGTAGCCAGGAACAGTGCGGAGACTAAACTCGCCATCTGGACCTTTTCGGTCGTCTGAATGTCATTGCAGCTCGGCGTGCGATCGGGCAAAGTGTGCTTTTTACCACGCGGAGAATGCATTTTGGCGGATGCAGCGCCGACGCCCAGGGGCACCAGAAGAGTTAAAGATGGCCAACCCAAACAAGGTGGGAAATGGCATCCTTAAGTCAGAAACTGCATGCCCCGTCGTGGACCAATGAGATGCTGTCGGACGGCCGAGGCTTGTGTAACGCAACCATTGACGTCTGTATTCCATCATATCATCTGGACCCTGATGTGCAACAAGCATATCCGGACCTGGCGCCTTTCCATATGTGGACTAGGTTGCCTGAGAGTCAGCGGGGTAGGGGTCCAAGAAGAAGGGGATGGCCAATCATGTGACGGACCCTGATCAAGACCCTGAAGCTAGCAGCCGCCGTCAGCAAGACGGGCTGTCCTCGGTGCCGTGTTTACCCAGACACAGGTGTGAGATTGTAGCCGTTTTTGTAGCGGGACGATTGGGACGGGCATTTTGGCGAGCCTGTTGAGCGGGGACAAGCACGTGAAGACCGGAATGCAACATTGTCAAAAGAGTTTGCCACTAAACGCCACTATGGCTAAAAATGGAAACTATAGGGTAACTGCGCAACTGTTCACTCATGATGGTGTCAAACCAATAACGTAAACAAAATTCATGCTTTTCTTAAGATACTAGGAGTAATAATTTCAAACTTGGCATTTGAGAGAAGCTATTTGCTGCTTTGTAGATAGGTATGGAAGACGGCCCATGCTTCTGCCCATATTTTGCTCGCGATTTCCGAAAACGCCGCTAGTACCTGTTGATCCAGATATGTTACCCGTAGCATCACCACGTGGATCATCGCGCCGTCATGCGAAGCCAAGATCGCGTGCGGGCCCCAGAAAGGGAGTTGGTTAGAGGAAATGGGAAATCCAAATTGTCTTGATTATAGAGATTGAGATATCTCTCCGAGATAATAGGACACCTAATCGACCGACGGTGCAAAGATCTCCCGTTCTCGGAGACATTCAAACGTTGAGGGATACCAAGATAGTGCGGACTTAGAAAATCAGGACAGGCAGAATTGATCCTAAATCCGACTCCGTAGGCCTTATAAATAAAAGTCACCCCCCTTGAAGGCTTTGTATCGAATCGTGGCTCTCTCGTTCATTTCGATGATTGCACACTTTGAACCCATCACTCATAGCCTGTCCACTTGAGCTCCAAGAAACGTTTTTTCTACACCAACAAAGTGTCAGGCTTGGCACAAAACAAGGCCGCTATGACTGCCAAGAACATGCCATCCACGTTTCGCAGCTGGCAATATAGATCCACAGCAGGCGGCCTCGAGAGCAACCTATCCCTCAACACCATCCCCATGCTCCAGCCCGCGGCAGACCAACACCTGGTTCGAATTGTTGCCGCGGGGCTGAATCCCGCCGACTACAGACTCTCCGAGTTCCAGTTTCTCCATAGAGTGGCTTTCCCTAAACCCGCCTCTCCTGGAAACGACTTTGCTGGCTACATCGTCAAACCTGCACCGGGTTCTGGGCTCCAGCCAGGACAGCTTGTGTTTGGAGGTGCTGGGGCCAATTTTATGCACGGAGGTGCCATGGCCGAGTACGGTGTCGCAAATGTCGACAATTTAGTGCCTATACCAGCGGGATTGCCCATCGTCGACGCCGCCGGCATCGCTATAGCTGGTCTCACGGCTTATCAGTCCATCATACTTCACTCTCAGCCGGGCTCTCGAGTCTTTATCAACGGGGGATCTGGAGGGGTGGGAGGTTTCGGTATTCAGTTCGCTAAAGCTGAAGGGCGCCATGTGACGGTGTCTTGCTCGACTGCCAATGTCACGCACTGCAAATCCCTGGGCGCTGATGAAGTCATCGATTACAAGAAACAAAACGTCTTGCAAGCTCTCAAAGACTCGCCTTACAAGTACGATCTCGTGGCAGACTACGTTGGCAACGATCGCAATCTGTTCTGGGAAGCAGACAAGTACACCAATCCCGACGCAAAATTCGTCACGGTGGCAGTGAGCCATCATCTTGACTGCATACGCTTCATCACCGCGGCGCAATTCATGCCAAGGTTTTTCAGTGGTGCCAAGAGACAACATGTCACTGTTTTTGGCCGACCTAGCCGTGAGGATCTCACGCGAATTGCTGAATGGATGGTTGAGGGCAAAGTCAAATCTGTTATTGACTCCAAGTACAAGTTTGAGGATTTGAAGGAAGCGTATACAAGATTGAAGACGGGCAGAGCTCGGGGCAAGATTATTCTCGAGGTTGCACCGGAGTGAGAGCAAGCGGTATTGATGGAAGATTGTTGTGCGCGTTTAATGCTAGCAGTGATCATGTCAGCAACCAACTTGATAATTACCTTCTTGTTAAATCAATACACTACTCCTAATCATCTGTATTGAATTACCTAATATCTCCGTCTAACCTCTAGGGGGAATTTCTGAGGCCTCACGCCATATGCCTTGAGACAGATCTCCGCAGTTATTCGGCCTTGGGAGTACCACAGCCTGGAAATTAGCTTGGCGCTAGTATCGTGGCTTTTTGGACCAAAATTCGTTGGACACTTTGTTAGATACCAGCTGTGAGGGGCCTGGGCAGTCAGTCATCTTGGTGGCTGAAGTGCCGCACTTCACAAGAGGCAGCTGAACACAATGGCGTTCGATAGTCGGCGCCACAGATGTTGCGGTGAGCCATTGGAGTCAGCCTTGTCAGAGGCCTCTACTCTTTTGAGCGTGCCCATCGACGATTGAAATAAGCTTAAAAATGAGAGTATTTTTACTAGAAAGTAAACCTATATATATCCCCGCTGCATCGTAGTATCTATCCTTCGAACAACCACTATTCCACCCCAACTTGTCAACTCCAACTTTCTCACCTGAACGCCCCCCCTTCTGCATAGCCCATCATGTCAGACACCACCACCAACGTCAATATGAAGGCCTATTCACTCGACGGCCACTACGCGCCAGACCATTGCGAAACGTGCAACGTCTCTGTGCCCGGCGTGGCGGACCGACGCGAGCACATGGTCAAGACCAGACATCGCAGATGCCTCTTCTGCGACAGCTACTATCCCCTTGCCGGCTGGGCAGATCATTGCGAAACAAGGCACGTCAACGAGCCCTGGAATGATCATATGGTTTATTCCCAGGATGCGTACGACATGCGGGAGGGCAAGGCGCAGGTGTGGGCACAGGAGGCGATCAAGAACAAGGGCGGGAATGCGTAGGGAATGGGCTGTATTTTGGGAGATCTAGACGGACTGGATACTTATTGAGCCAGTGCTATTAATTACAGTTTCATCATATTATTCGAGTTCCTTCCCTTGACGGTGTATGCCACAGGTTCTGCCAGTCACAACTCCCAAGCCACTCGGCACATCGACCGTCCCCGCGACAGCTTCACTGTTAGATCACTATCAGAGAGCCCACAGATTTCAGTGACAGTCCGCTTTTGTGCTATGATGTATCAAGTGAGCCAATTGGAGTAATGGCCACGATTGGACTACTGTAGATCCCTGTTCGTGGCGCGTTGCTGGCGGGGGCCTCGGCGCCCCTGATTTTCTCCGAGTCGCTTAGGGGTTGCCAGAAAACAGAGAAACCAATGTGGGGGGATTCGCACCTTGCTGACTATCATGTTTTTCTTTCACCTCAATGGAGCTAGGCAAGCGCGAGGGGAAGGTGGGGCAACCGTCAATCGGCATCATCCTCGACCTGGTCTAGATCAAGAGACCCTCGGTCTAGACCAGGTCCATGGACTCGACGGTGGCAAACGACGACGGCGCCAGCTCCGATGCACACGCTGGACATGACCATGATTCGCCACCGGACGGCACTGCACCGCCATATCCTCCCCAGCTTGCCGTGCCCCGGTGGCCGTGCCAGTTTGCTTCCATCTTTGCTCGAGCTGCTCGTTAACCATGTCGGCCGCGACGCCGTCGAGCCTCACCGAGATTGCCCGTGAAAGGGAGACGTTCAGGTTGGCCCCATCTCTGCCCATGCCCGCGTCCCACTGCCGCCAATGCTACCGCTGCTGGTCGTGTAAATACTAACTGCCTCGTTCAAGATACGATCCGGCTCTCGTCTCGAACGCCGTCCCCAACGATCCCTCTCGGCTGGTCCCCTCGTCGCAGCTTAAGGCTTCCTCCGATGCCACTCTGACCACCTTTTGCCAAGTGGCGGCTCTGCGCTTGGGCTGCACCAGAGCTCTCATCTCGCTGTTTGATCGAGACCGCCAGTATGTTGTCGCCGAGGCCACGTCGCGCCTGTCTTTGGCCCCAAACGCCGCCGCCGAGCCCGATCATGACGGCCTTTGGCTGTGCGGTACAGCCTTTCCTCGGTCCTTTGGCGTCTGCGAGAGCGTGCTCGTTTGCCCGGCGACGAGCATGTCTGGAGGTGCCCCTGTAACGGTCATCGACGACCTGGCCATTCACGACTCGTTCCGGGAACGGTCCTTCTGCCACGCCTGGCCGGGCAATCGCTTTTACGCAGGAATTCCCCTCCAGAGTCCCCGGGGCATCAGCATTGGAGTCCTCTGTGTTTTCGACACGCAGCCTCGACACGGTCTGGACCTGGAGTCCAAGCAGGTTCTGCGAGACGTCGCCTTGGCTATCATGTCCTACCTCGAAGGGAGACGCATCAGTGACAGACATCGCCAGGCCGACCGCGTCACGCGTGGGATCCGGAGCTTCTTTGATAACCGCCCAAGCAGCACACGGCTCAAAGACGGCGAGATACTCACTACAGAGTCCAAGACCGGCACATCAAATGTGCACAGTAATCAAGACACAACCTCATTGGCCAGCGGGGACACCAGCCTCGGCCCAACCAGCGCTACTCCAGACCACGAGGCCAACACCAAGGCTTCACGCTATGCTAGATACCCGCCCTCCGTGGTTTCGCCAGGGCTCTCAGCACCGATTGGCAATATCCAGGACCGTGTGCAGCAGACGCTTGCACGAGGGGCTGATATTTTTCGAAATGCGCTCGAGGTCGACGGCCTCTTAATCCTCGACGCTTCCATGTCACTCCCTAGTCACCAGATAGCTACGACGAGTAACCTCAATGGCCACGACTCAGCATCCAGTGGCGAGGACGAGGTGCTGCACAGCGGTGGAGGCGGAACAGGAGCCATTTGCTCAGTCCTCACGTCATCGGTCTCATCCGAGGTCAAACGGGGTGGAGATTCCTACTTTGACCACGCAACGCTGCGCGAGAGAACGCTCAAGAAGCTACTACGGCACTACCCTCGCGGCGCTATCTGGAACTTTGACGGTAATGGCGCAGTCGACTCAAGCGATGTCTCGAGTGACGAGGCCAGTTCAGGCACTTCTATCGAGCCTTCACCGCGTCTAAGTGCGGTGGATGGATTAAGTTATGGCGGGGCGCGCAAGCCAAACGGCAGCCCTAGCAAACTTCGCACGAGGCGGGAGCTCCGGATGGCTGTGTTCAACCTGCTCCCCGGCGCTCGGAGCGTGGCTTTCTTCCCAATCTGGGATGCTGAGAAGCAGCGCTGGTTCGCCGGCGGATTCGCCCACAGCGAGAGAGCGAGCCGCATTCTGTCGGTCAAGGCCGAGTTGAGCTACCTGAGGGCATTTGGAGCCGTCGTCATGGCCGAGGTCTCGGCTATCAAAGCCCGCGATGTGGAGCGCTCCAAGCTAGGAGTCCTGAGCTCCGTGTCCCACGAGTTCCGGTCGCCGCTGCACGGCATCATTCTTGGCACCGAGCTCCTTCGTGACACTCGCCTGGACACCTTCCAGGAGGACGCATTGCGGTCGGTCGAGATATGCAGCCGGACCCTCCTGGATACCATCGACCAGGTCCTCGACTGGACCAAGATCAACCACTTCGCATCATCTCTCGATGATGATCCCAACCATGCCACTACCGCTATACAGAACCGTGTGGCGCGGTCTAGACAGAACAACACTGAAGCCGGCATGATGAGCATCACGTCAAACGTCGATCTTGCAACACTGATCGAAGACGTGGTTGAGAGCGTGCACGCCGGACACGCTTTTCAGAACTTCTCGCTCGCTCGGCTCGACAGTTCTCTCAAACCGCAGCAGGCGGATAAATGGGGCGTCAATATTATCGTTGACTTCTTGCCCAGTGCCTCATGGGTCTTCCACGTCCAGGTCGGCGCGATCCGGCGCATCGTTATGAATATCCTGGGCAACTCCCTCAAGTACACAACCAGTGGCTCTATCTACATACGGGTTGAGCAGCTTCACACCCGCCAGTCTAAATCACGTCTCTTGAGGCTGACAATCGCCGACACCGGCTGCGGCATCAGTGAAGACTATCTCGCCCATGACGTCTTTACCCCCTTTTCCCAGGAGGACCACATGGAGTCGGGAAGTGGTCTTGGCTTGAGCATCGTTAAACGGATTGCTGAGGGCTTGCGGGGAATGGTTGAGATCCAGAGCGAGATCGGTGTCGGCACAACTGTACGTGTCAGTTTACCCCTCGAGGTCGGCGAAGAGGAGCAAGAGGCTGGTCGGGCACCTGCCGACATTTCTCACCCGTGCACACTGCCGGATGAGCAAGAGCTATCACCTCCACAGGCAGACGATCTTAGAGGGCTGCGAGTCTCCCTGGTTGGGTTCCAAGACTGCTCCGACGAAAACTGTCGAGGCGGGCTTCTAGGGAATCCCCTGAGCGAGAAGGAAAACATGACTTCGATATGCCGGGACTGGCTGGGTCTGCAGATAATCCAGCCATATAACGACTATGGCATCTCTCCTGATATTGCATTATGCGACGAATACTCGTTCGACCAGGCAATCCTGTTGACACAAGCAAACAAGTCTATCCCGGTGGTGGTTGTCTGCCAAAATGCCGTGGTAGCAAGAAGGCTAGCAGCGATCAATGCTCAGAACGAAGCTACGAGTGAGCAATGGATCCATTTCACGTACCAACCGTAAGTTTTCATTGCCCGCCCACCGGCATATTGTTCAGACTAACAATCGCTTTTACCTAGTCTTGGCCCACGAAAACTTGCTGGAACCTTGTCTCGCACGTTGGAGCATTGGATGTCGAGGCAGTCACTCCCGAAAGACCTAATACTTCATGACAGAGTCATCAAAGATGAGTTCTGCCCCCTTGGGCGAGATACACCTATCACCCCGCCTGTTGTCAAGGAGGACAAGATGTTTCCTATTGGAAGCGCCCATTTTCAAGACGGCCAGGCGATACCGAACCTATGCCTACCGCACCGAGTGTTACAGTCTCCGGCTGCCACGCCAGTAGAGAAGGAAGATCCTTTTGCCCCTGCTGCAGAAAGAAGGGGCACCGTGTTTTTACTTGTCGACGATAACCCCATCAATCTCAAGATGCTCTCCACGTTCATGAAGAAGCTCGGGTACCCGTACGACACAGCAACTGACGGGCAGCAGGCCGTCACAAGTTATGAGCAACAGCCTGAAAGATACAAGTGTGTCTTCATGGACATATCTATGCCTGTCATGAACGGATTCGAGGCGACGCGGTTGATCCGCACCATGGAAGCTGAAGTCAGCCTCCCGAGATGCACGATCATAGCTCTCACCGGCCTGGCGTCACAGGAGTCGCAGCAGGAGGCCTTTGTGTGCGGCATTGACTTGTTTCTAACGAAGCCTGTCAAACTTTCGGAGATTAAGCAGATTATAGAAGCGAAGCAGTTGACTTGATTTAGTTGGGCTACTCTGCATCAATGGTGAGACGTCAGTGGAAGGCGGCTAACTGGCAGTCTCTAGTGAAAAGTAGAGTTACTTTTTAAACCTTCGGGCAGAAAGATGATTACCAATACGATTGGATCGACCAACTGGATTGGATCGACCAACTGGATTGGATCGACCAACTGGATTGGATCGACCAACTGGATTTGGTCTACACGATGAATGTTTGTAAATAGCGAAACGACTTATCGGTCCACAATAATAACACGATGCGACTAGACGCATTGATGACAACCACGCTACTGCCCCGTATCATACGTCTAATGAATGACAGGAATTACCGCGTTGGGATAGGTTCTAAAGATATTACTCTAGCTAAGCGCCCTCCTTTCCGAGTTGATATCCTTTATTAGGACTCCGTGTTTGTCGATCAGGCCGAATCTTGATACTGGGACTATGTTCCACTGGCTCAAGCTGAACTTCCAGGTGAAGGAGATGCAGGATACCGTTGGATCTACAAGCTTCTTAATTTGAACGCACCATCGGGAAACCAGCCTCAAGCCACCCAGCACGTCACTCTCCCCTGTATCATCTCCACTGAAACAGCCTTATGGTAAACCAGCTCCTTTTGGGGCTCCTAATTTGTAGGTTAAAGGGGCACTAATGGTTGGTGCCCGGCTTGGCTTTAGGGTTCATCTTCTTTAGAAGAAACTATCGAAAGTGGCTGGACTATGGCGGAGCTAACCCCAGCTAAGACAACGACTAGAATTGGTACACCAATGAGGTTCCTACACTCTTCGGACTACACAATCATCGACAAGAATTTCGGCTTTGAGATGCCGTTGCTAAGTCTGGAAGGATCAGCAGATTCCCCTTTCTCAAATACCTTTGACAGTACTCTTTTTTTGCACCCGTCACTCGTTGCTCGTTGTTGAACCTCCAGACTCTTTTTTGTATCACCACGCTCGTCAGAAAATGGTTTCCAAGACATTCGTTTCTGTCTTTGTGGCTGCTTGTCTCGTGGCGGGCTCTGATGCTGGCCCATGCAAGGTCAGCTCCCGGTTGACTGAAGTTTCGACGACGACTGAAGTGTCAACTACATTGACTTCTACGGGGGTTCCTACCACGACCACCACTGAGGTTTCCATCAGCACTGACCTCTCAACCACCGATGTCTCGTCGACTGAAGGGATTTCTACGACCGAGTCTGAAGGCACCACTGGGACTTCGGCCACCACTGAGCTCTCCTCGACCACGACTGCTACAACCTCGAGCGTTACCGAGTCTACCACAACTACGGCCGAGAGCAGTACCACCGAGTCTACCACCACAACCACAACCACAACCACCAGCGAAGCCCCCGAGCCCACGTTCCTCGTCAACGCCGGGTTCGACGACTCCCCCGGCACGACGGATCCATGGACCGTCTTCGCCGACCAGGCCAACGAAAAACTTTCACTCGACAGCAACATCCAGCACGATGGCCCGAACTCCGGCCTCATCACCTGGCCCCATGTGGCGATAAACTACATCCAGCAGCCGTTGGCCGGCACGCCCGAGGTCGACGTCCCCTACACCATGTCGGCCTGGGTGCGCGTCAGCGATGGGGGAGGCGGCTCCCCGGCCTGTAGCACGGCCTCCATCAGCTGCGCTTCCGGTACCAATATCTACGCGCGGGGATCGATTTCTATTTCAACTCCCGATCAGTGGCTGCAAATCTCGGAGACCTGCACTTACACTCAGAACGCGATCCGGTCCGGTGGCTTGTCCATCCTTGTCGGCTTCTTCTGCAACAAGGGAGCACAGAGCTGGGTGGACACGGTGAGCTTTGAGGCCGCGTCGTAGTAGAGGGCTTTGGTAAAATCTCGCTTCCAAAGTGTTACAGGAAACTCTAAGACTGTGCCGCAAGTCAAGCCTACCACGACTATAGCTTTCGCTGTATATTTTTAAATACAAGTTGATATCATTGGTTCTTTTCAAGGCCAGCTCATGAATTATGATGACGCTTGAGTGGTGGCTTGGAGCTGAGACCGGCCAGGGGTGCTCAGATTATGCCTTGAGGCCAGGATTTCATCTACGTTCTGCCGGCAGTTGTCGATGTAACCCTTTCCCCTTGTACCTGATAGGGCTAGTGCAATTTACGTCACCCGCGTTCTGCAGGGATAAATGGCTGGCGATACGCAAATTCTCTAACGCGTCACGTTCTACGGATACGGGTAGTCTATTATGATGCACCCCGGGTAGAATATTCCTGCAATGCAGCTACGATGCTTAACCGTCTTAACATTGACTTTTAATCCTACGAGTGTTCAGAGTTTTTTTTTTTGTTACCATCGTGAAACCTTGAAGAAGCAAATCGCGATTTGGATGGCGTCACTTTCGGCTACGTTCCGTTGAACGCGTCTTGTGATAGTACTTTTGGTTGCGTGACACAGCAACGAATCAGATTGCCGTTTCCGATCGAGATTCGTTGCCGTGGGCGTTTTCCGGCCGTCAACTTCGAGGCTGCGGATACGAAAGTCAGCCGCAAGGATTAGGATGCAAACCAGGATGAACCTTTCACGTGCAGATTGTGATCACCTCGACCACACGGTTCAGCGAGGGGCACGTGTAAGCAGCGTGCAATGTGCAATCTACCCTACATGAATCTATAGAATGTCAATTATCATACTAATACAAATGCAAAGAAATACTGCAAATGCTTTTTCACCGCAAAAGCTGTGGGCAAGCGAGTTGGTTACACGGCAGCTGCCGGAGGAGATATCAAAACCGCATAGACCATTAAACCCCCAGAAATTCAGTCAGGTAATGGTGGCTGACTTTGAGCGATATACATCCAATGTGCACCTTCTGGCTCCTGTAACCTTTGCTGATGCAGAAATGTTGAGTTCAACCAGGTGCATATTCCTAAACTTACGTGTTCATAAAAGCAGCCTTCTTCAGTGTCACTGGGTTCTTTTGATTTCTTCTCCTTTGTTTTCCCCTCCCTTGTCGGCCGAACATCAACTTGACAGATCAGATCCACGTTGTCAGAGTACCTTCTACCCAACCAGACCATAAACCGCTCACGGAAACTCAACACACTCGGCCTAGATCCTGTATCTAATACTTGAGGTATACTTTGAACCGCATCTACACTTGGTGCCTCAAAACCGTTATCTCGGAGACGCTGGGATGTCACGGTAGGATTGATTCTCCAACCTTGGTTAACAACCACAGCTGACCATCAAGCTAGTGCTGCTCAGGAACTTTCAGGGATCAACACACTTGACATCGAAATGCCATCTCCACCTGCCGCGAAAGTGACACGGTCACAGTCAGATACAAGCCAATCATACCTGGTACACATCTGGGACCCTCAACATTGCCTAGCCTACACGGAAAACTGGACAGATATCGAAGTCCACAAGCACTTTGCCAAAAAGCATCCCGAGTTCCACATTGCCGCTAGTAGGCCTGTCCCTCTGGGCTGGTCAAACTATGGTTCCGAGGTCAATCAAGACAGAGACAACCCAGAAGAACTGAACCGACTCGTCGCTGTCGACCCGGGATTTGCATGTCGGTCCGTGTTTGCGCAACCGTCTTCATGGATAGCCAACAACTATTCTAAAAACGACACGTATGTTGACGTGCAGAATGGCAAGGTAGATTTGATCTACTCTTCAAGGACGTTGAGCGAAGCAGAAGTTGAGCAAGTCAAAGGGGGCTCTTGGCTTTCCGATTTACCGAACTGCCAATGGGAGATTATCTCTTTGACAAAAGGCGAGAGTGCCGGTATACCTAGGCACAGGATTTACCATATCCTTGTGACCGAGGTTAGCATCTTTGCTATCGGTCACATTGTGAATCCACGGCAGTCTTTGGAGCAACAGTCTTTGGAGGAGCAGTCTTCGGAATCGCAAAGGAAATTCCGCAATAAATGTGGTGTTATAACAACCTTGAGAGATGTACTTTTTACTAGGAGGCTTATGAGTTTTGGGCGGTATCACGTTGGGGGAAGAGGTAGTTAAAGTAGCATTCCAAATGTCTCGGCAGAGGAAGCCGGAGTTTCAAAAAGAGTTTATAACCGTTTTTCAACTACACCATCAACAAGACAGCTGACACTTGGCTGCGTCTCCGCGGGATGCAACACTTGTTGCCGTCGAGCCGTGAAACGTGGGGTTTGGCCGAGCATCCTTCAGCCGTTTCAAGGGCGAATCCAAAAAAATAAAGGTCGCTTTCGGCACATGTAAACATGCAGGTTCAGGGTAGCAGTCTTGATGACACCAAACGTGTAGCAGGACCCATGGCTGTTTATCAATCATCGAGGTTTCATATGACGTGTCGATGCAAACACCGGATGACTCCGGAGTCCGAGTTTTGCGAAGAGCAAGGGACCGGGGTTCCCCAGAGTTCCACTGGCAGGCGAGCAGAGGTGGCTCGTGTGCGCACATCTTATATGCTAGCAACGCTATAATCAAACTCTGCAATGCCGTGTCGGGGCGATCACGGACGGCATTGCCCGCGAAGGTTTGCTTTAGATGAAGCTGTCATCCTGACGGCGGACTGCGTCTTGTGTGCGTCCATGGCATTGTTTTCCCGCCTTGGCTCTGCCAACGGCGCCGACGCAATGTTGAGGCTGTATCCCGGTAGCGAGGGATCTACAGCCTCGGCAGATAAGTTTCACCATTGTTACCAAAGATGCGCCGCCATCCGGGACTGCCGAACTCTAATGTCCTCAGAGACCCTTTGTCCCGTTAATAGCGCAAGCCACAGCCTCGCCTTGAAGAGATTCGTCAGCGGATGTTTGGCCTGTCACTGGTTGGGCGCCAATGGCCCGGGCATCCCTGTCTTTTGGAAGCCGAGTCGAGGAATTTCTGTCAACGTCTTTGCTTTTGGCGGTGCCTGACCCCTGATCTCCAAAGCTTCCAATTCTCAGCCTAAGGAAGTTTAAACCAAGAAGCACCAATCGCAAGCTCACCCTAACACGAGCCAGCTCGCAACGGCGCCCGTTAGTTAATTGCAATGTTACCTTGCTCCCAGTCACGAATTCAATGCCAAGACTCAACTGGTCTGCCCGCGAGCGTCTGTCGGCGCCCGCGGGTAGTGCCGTAGTTGGGGGCTTTTTGTTCCTGAAACTGTCACGGTTCACTTTGCGTCTTTGTCGAGAGTATTAAATCTCTGGGGCGACCCGCCGCACAGCTCCAGCTTGGTAGATCTTTTCTGGAGAAACAAAAGACATGGTCATTGTGAGCCTGTTCTTCATGCCCTCGAGTCCATCACCGGCATCATGAGCGTCTCTTCGGGCTCCATCATCAAGAGCAGGCGCGACTCCCTTCCCGCACCCGGCAGCGTCTTTTTTGTGTCCTCTGCTGGCAGGGTTCTCAAACTACCGATTCCGAGCACCTCGCACCGGGATCCGCTGACATGGCGTCCGTCCAAGAGGGCCATCGCCTTTCTTTCGTTGCAGTTTTATTCGGTCGTGACTTGCTTGGAGGTCAATTTTCCCGGACTCATTATGCAGGGAGTATCACTTGAGTTCAAGCCAGAGGTGTGTATTGACTGTTGGGTCCTCGGACTGGGGCTGACTTGGGTGCAGGATATGAAGCCTTTTACTGTTGACGCATTGTCCGTGGCAATGACGCTTTTCACGGGCTTCGGATATATCGTTGGTATTCCACTTTCGACCGCCCTTGGACGACGACCGGTCGTGCTGGCTGCTTCCGCCATCACAACCGGGGCTACACTATGGGCCGGGGTAGCTGGGAGCTTTTACCAGTTGTTGTTTTCTCTCTGTCTGCAGGCGCTGGCAACCGGGGCTGCCATTGGCATGGTATGTTGTCTGCCTTGTCATGTGTTTCATATATACTAACTCGGGTCCAGTTTATTCTCATCATCATCGACGCTACCTATATTCACGAACGGCCCAATGCACTGTCGCTCTACTGGTGCGTCGGGTCGGTCTTCATCAAGCTAGCCATCCTTCTCTTCCCAATCACCACCGACCTGACCAATAACTGGCGACAAATGTACCTAGTATGGTTCGCCTTTGCTGTCTCGGCCTTCGTTCTAATTCTGCTCTTCGTTCCCGAGACCTTTTTCTTGAGGCCACCGGTTGCTCTCGACGGACGTGTGCTGGTACAGAGCGGTTCCGAAAAGGTCGAGGTCTACGAAGCATGGGAGGAGATTGAGTTGGTTAACTCGGAGAGACCTCTGCCTGACCTACCGAGGGGGAGGATGTGGAATCGCATCTGGGGTCGCATCAGCATCAAACGGGCACCGGGAACCGAGTGGAAGGCTTGGGTCGCTACGTACATGCAGATGGCGCTTTGTATCGTGAATCCTCTCACCTTTTGGGTTTCGCTGCTCACCGGTGTTATCCTGAGTGGCGTCATCTCCATCTTCCTCACCCAACCCGGTGCCTTGATTGGACTATGGCATCAAGATCCCCAGCACGTGAGCATAATGCTTGGAGTCATGGGAATCATTGGCTCTATTCTTGCCTTTCCCGCTACTGGCCCTCTTGCGTGCTGGTTCACACGACGCCAGTCCCTGCGTACCGCAGGAGGTATCCGCCACGCCGAATTGTATCTTCCAATCTTTGCCTTGCCTGTTGTTTCTGGCCTGCTCAGCCTTATCATCAACGGACTCGCGATCAAGAACCAGTGGCACCCAGCTTGTCTCTACATCGTGTCCGTTCTGAGCATCTTTAGCTACCTCACTGGCAACGTGGCTTTCACACTCTGGATCACTGAGGCGTTCCCTCGCTGGGCAGCAGCCGCATTGGCTGTCCAGCTCTTCACAGGCAACATGGTCAGTTTTGGCATCGGCACAGCAATCATGCCCTGGTGCAGCAAACAGGACATTGTTCCCCCGACTTTGATCATTGGCGGCTTGATGCTCGTCCTTGGCGTTCTCGCAGTCCCCGCTGCATTCTGGGGCCAGACGGTTCGACAGTACATCCACGGACGATGGAGCGACTCGGAGAAGGGTGCCCTGCGCCCTCAGTAATGGCCTCAACGGTTTACGTTCCTTATGTTATTTTTGGTGGGCTTAGCGAAGGGGTTAGGGTTAGATGGGGGTGTTTGGGTCGACGTTGGCGAGCTCGACCAACTAAGCGCAAGACGCGCACAACTTTCCTTAATCAATCTGGCTTTTTATGTTTTATGTTTTCAAAAATTACTGCACTGACCAAGAGCTGGATGAAAAGCAGAGGACTAGAAATGACGGTACAGCTCGGACAATTAGATAGAACTGCACGAATCTTATTTTATTCTGTCTTGAATAAGTTGGTTCGCCTCGTGGCCACATTGTGAGCTTCTCCTTATTCCATGAATAACATCCTAGCACATGGAATGACGACAATTCAATGTAACCAGGGATTCCAACGATTTAAACTAGCTATACAAGGTAATTCGAGGCGCCATCACGCTTCGAGCCGTCTTCCCGAAGTTGCCGTCCAGGACCCTTGGAACCCACTTTAATTCCCCTGGACCTCCGTCACCTGAGACTTTCGCCTATCTTAAAAACTTCTCCCTGCAAACCCTTTTCAAATTGGCCCAGGCCTATGAGTCTTTTGGCCCTTTTTAAATTGAGATCTACGTTCATTCGTTGGTAGAAGGGTTAGCTATAGTGGACTGATATCGGGCTGTAAAGTTACGGGCCAGCCAATCTACTCTCACAGGGCAAAGTCACAAGGTCCATAAGGTTGGGCTGCTTTGCAGAGAGTTTACAGGCATATTTCGAGAGGCTACAGATGGCCGCAATATTATTCCGAAGGTTCTTGAGAGAGATCACCTGATAAAGGTACGCATCCGAACATCAAGTCTTGATTCGCCACCGTTGTTGTCGTCCGGAGGCCATATGTACGATAGTATGGTACTTCCCATTGTTTGATATTATCATATTAGCCAAATTTTCTGGGGATAATAAGCTTTCTATTATCAATCAGTAATACGCGGAGTATCTTGATTTGATGTACAGCATGTATGTAGGTACCTGATAAGGCTTTGCAACCGCACTAAGGGGAGCATTGGAGGAAAATCGTCGAGAGTGATATTGCAGAATCAATATGAGGTTAGGGGGAGATTGATATGGCCTTTGTCTTGGCACCTGAGGCATGGTTGTACCCTAGCGTTGATATTCGCCAACGGTATCGGTCCGCTTTACGACGGAAAGACGCAGCGCTAAAGCCTATCCGCATTCCTAGACATCGGCTTCTGCCGGAGAATGGAACCAACGTTGCGGTTGAAGCAAGGTCTAGAATGACGCCTCGGCTGCGACAAATCGCAAAAGGCTTGATGGTTACCTTGCGGGATCCAATAACGTCTGCTGGGAATGTTTGGGAGACGAAGCGTGGAATATTCGTGGCTTGAGAGGCGCGACGTTTGCTTGGATTCGGTCAAACTAGTCCATATCTGTGACAATGATTTCTAAAGAAGGCATGGTCAGCTGAAAACAACTCCGTGGACCATTTCAAGCCCCCTCTGGTTGAAAGTTTAAACTCATAATGCTCCGCTTGCTGATTCACAAGCCCTCTTGCTTTCTCTTTAATCCATGTCACGCTAAACAGGACATTCAAGAATTATGATAACATCATTTACTCTGATTATAGGGTTGTCACCTGCTATACTAGCCCGGTCATACGTTACCCCAACTCCTGTCGAGGGGGGTTGGCCGCGCTTCGGAGGTCATGGTGACTATACCCAACCACCAGACCCGACATATCACGATGTATGTACTGGTTATATTGAAGGTACTTGAACTCACTGTGGCCATGTTAATCTTCTATCATTAGGCTGATAAGCTATAGGTGGAGGCAATAGCGTCCATACCACGACATGCCCTCCTTTGTCTTCCTGCTGCTTTGGAGGTGGCTTTGTGACGTGCGTGTGGGGTGAAGGGAATTGCAATTACATACCGGACGAAACAGCGCCGGCGAAGAGTGGTATGCTCTTTCGATCTTAAGTGGTAGACGCCCAAAACTCAATCAATCTACCAATCGACAGTTGCTATTACTATTTACACCCATTTATAAGCAATGTACTCTTCCACCCGAAGAACCACAGGTACCTTCATTAAGGACACTCAAGGACTGACATGGAGGGTTTCGATACCACCGCTCTTGACCATCTCCAAGTCTCGGTCTGGACGAACATGCACCTCTCCATCAAATAAGACATCAATCTCCTCCAGAGTCAGCCCCTTTGTCTCGACCCACTGGAAATAGATGAAGGCCCAGATCAAAAGGTTCCATGACGCATTGACAATGTACGTCTTCCACCCAATTGCCTCCATCATGTATGGGAAGGCCATAGTGACCAACACTCCACACGACTTGATTAGGATACCTTGCATGGCAATACCATTGGCACGCATGCTGTATGGTAGAACCTCTGGAGCATACATGGCTGTGAGAGGAGTGATGCCGAACGAGTAGGAGCCTAGGAAGAGGAATATGCAGGCGATGGTGCCGTAAGTCCCTGCGAGGTCTTTGGATTCTCCGAACTTTGCAGTCAACCCTGCCAACATGTAGAAGAACATGGAGCAGAGCCCAAGACTAGTCAGGGCCAGGAACCTGCGGCCGAGTTTCTCTGCCATGGTAGATCCAAAGACTGCGACGACTAGTTGCCATGAAGAGAGGCAAACGTTGACCTTGAGCTGAGTGGTGGGATCTCCGAGACCGGCCTGGGTAAGCATGCTACCAAAGTAGTAACTGGCTTGGCATTAGCATAACAGTAATAATACCCTTATCGCAGACTCCTTACGTGATGATATTGGAACCTGTCAGCATAGCCAGTGGCGCGACAGATAGAGCTAGCAGAAGCCTCTTGCGGTTTGCTCGGTTCTTCAACATGTCTGCAAAGTTGACGCTGCGGCCCTCGTTCTTCTCGTACTCTAGAGTGTCAATGACCTCTCTGTATTGAGTCTGCACTTGAGGATGGTTCTCATCAGCTCCATTGACCCGTGCCAGAACCTGCAACGCCTCTTCTCGTCGATCTTGGTATGCCAGCCATCGAGGAGACTCGGGGAGGAAGGGGATGAGGCCGAGAACAGCAAGCGGAGGGGCTGCTTGGAGGATCGAGGGAATTCGCCATGCCCAGTTAGACGGTTCGAGGTCGGAGCACTGAAGACTCACACTGTTAGCACCAATAAATAAGACTTGATCTGCAGTTACTCACGCCGTACGAGACTCCAGCAGCAAGTAGAGCGCCCACCGCCCAGCAGGAAAAGTATAGTCCAAGAGCCATGGGGCGAATTGAAGGAGCCGTCGTCTCCGCAACGTAAGTTCCAGCTGCCGTTTGTCCAAGCCCGACCCCGATACCGATGATGAGACGTCCCGCGATGAACATGGCGATATTTGTGGCAGCCCCGGCGATGGCGGCACCCAGAATGTTAACGATGCAAGCTGCGTACAACCCGACCTTACGCCCCTTCCAGTCAATCAGCATTCCAGTGAAGGGTCCGATGAGGATGGCTCCGAGGAAGGTAGCGCAAGTGTTGACGGCAGTCGTTGCAGTTGTAAGCTCGAAGTAGTTCTGGTACGACTTCATGACGTTGAGCGAACCCATGAGGGAACCATCGTAGGCGATGGTGACGGAGTCGACAACGCAGACCGAGACAACTAGAGCCGTTGTCAAGTGCCTGCGGAAGCCGCCTGGGGCCTCGCTGTGCGCGATGGATGAGGTCATGTTCTGTCCGTCAAGAGGTCGCCGTTCTTGGTGGTTTCGACGTAGGGGACTAGAGGCTGAAGAAGAAGTTGAGGAAGACTGGATCGATGAAAGAAGAGTCCCCTGGGCCAACTTTATGTTTCGCGACGCTTACAATCTGGAGACCGACTGAAAGCAGCTCGTAAGACTTCAGTCTCCGAGGAGTCTACCCCACAGATAAGAGTCTGGGGTAATTATCTTGACCGTCCCCATGATCTGGGGGTGGTTCTTCAGTGTCGCCATGGTGGTTGTGATAACAAGGTTCAGCTGGTCTGGCAACAAATCTGGCGGCCGCGGAGGTGAAGCCGCCTTTCCGCCGGCAACCCGACTCAGGATCATGGCCGTGGACGCGATGATTGGTTAGTGAGTGGACGGTGGAGATCACCTCGTTCGAGGCCAGGACGCTTCCCTCTGCCGCTAACCCCTTTAGATCTAGTATCTTGCCTTAGTCAGTAGTGATAGGTGACGTCTCGAAAGCATAAGACGTTCGGTTTGCCCACAGTTGCGGAATGTCCGCCTGCCATCCCGCCGCAACAATCGACAACCATAAACGCTCACAGTAACAGCCATGCACAGTCCAAAGCGGAGACGAGCCACCGTGGCTTGCAACTATTGTCGTAAGAGGTGAGTCGATGCGGAATTGCGGATGCCGGGCCGCAAGCCATCCCTTCCTTGAGTAGCAACAGTCGACAGTGGAGGGAGATACTGATCAAGCCTGTATGCAGAAAACGGAAGTGTGATGGTAGGAGACCAACTTGTAGTCTCTGCGAGGAAGCTGGTAATTCATGTGAATATCGAGAAGTTGAACCACCCAAGTACGCCCACCTCCGGAATCGTTTGTTGAACGATCCTGTTTACACGGCTGTAGGAATGCATCTGTGCCAGTAGATCAGTTAAATGCTATCCTTGACCGGCTTGAGGCCTTGGAGCAACGATTGGATGGTTCAACAGCGGATCAGACGAACTCAAGCCGCCAGAGTCCAGACCAGTTCCCCGACGATGCACAATTCGTCAACACCGTCTCTCCACTGGACCCGGCCACGTCCCAGAGCTTTGATCTGGGCTCAGCGGAATCGCCGGTGGTGGCTCCGTTCCTGGCCCCAACCCCACTCAACTCAGCCGAGTTCAACACCACTATGGCTATTCCCCTATCTCACTCCACTACCACAGGCAACCTCCTGCGTTCGGCTCCAGCCCGAGCCCTCCTCGGCGACTACCCACAGGATATCTTTCTCCACATTGAACTGGGCCGCAGTATCTCGGCTTCACTATCTCTTACACCAAAAGCGCTGAATCAGATTGAGATACCAACTATCTCGCGTGATGAGGCTGACGAACTAGTTCGCAAATTCTTTACGATGGCCCACCGATTCTATCCGATCCTGGATGAAGGAGAGTTTGGGCGTCTCTATGATGATGTATTCACACAAGGTCTTGCCCCTAATCTGGCCACTGCCATGATCCTCGTTGTTCTGGCTCTTGGTAGTGTGCCTGACGCCAACTACGATGCCTCCACTCCTTCGTGGGAACCGGGGAGCCGTTTCTCATCTCCTGCAATCAGTATTTTGCTTACCTTGGGACTGGAATCATTCGGTAGCAGTCTACTACTTCCACAATCTCTTTATCTGGCAGCTGTCTACTATAGCTTCCTATCTAGACCTTTGCAGGCATGGCGGTTGGTGCATATGGCATCGACTGATGTACAGCACTATTGGATACGGTAGGTGACTCTCTTACCTCTATTGAGTGTCGAGTACTTACTCTGATAAGACAGTTGGGTGTGCTAAATGCCGTTCAAGAAGCTGCACAGGATCAATTGATACTACGTCTGTGCTGGGCCATCTTTATCCTCGAATGGTACGTCCATAACCCAATGATGGGTGACTTGTGGCTGACTGAATGCTAGTGACATTGTCGCCGAGCATCACTTTCCTAGAAGCGGAATAGAAAATATCGTCGAAAAGCTCCCCTTTCCTGGCTTCGGCAACTCACCCACACCTCCGATGCTGCGCTGGTTGGCCAACATCTCATCCCGCCGTCTCCTCAACCGAATCCACTACGTGCTCTACGACACCTACCAAGGTGTGTCAATTAACACAGACTCGTCTGGTGCGCCGACCTCCCAGTTCGGAATCACCCAAGAACTCAACCATCAGCTTCACGCGTGGTATGACTTGCTTCCTGCGGCAATCAAGCCAGATCTGGACCGTGATGGACATGGCCTTGATGATACAATTTTGCTCATGCGTTTTCACGCTGCTGGCGATATCATCCATAGGCCCTTTTTGCTCCAAGTCTGTGCTTTATCGGCTGGTGAGACACCGGATGCCAGGATGGTGGAAAACGCCAAAAGATGCCTGTATCACTGCCGTGGTTATCTAAATGCCGTACAAGGCGCTTTAACAAAGCCCTCTGCATCGCTGGAGATATTCATTCACTCGTGAGTGTATCTGTATGTATTGCTTATCTATCATCCAACTAACAAACTCAGCACCATGGCGGTTGTATTACTTCTAACATTTGCCTCCTTTTCTCCCGCCCTTGCGTCTGAAGTGGGTGATGTCAAACAACTACAGGCCCAAGCAGCCGCTTCTCTTCAAAGCTGGTCTTTCCCAGAGTCCAGTATAGAGACTATGCTATCTATCGTGCGGACAGTGCGAGTCAAGTGCCTCGGCCGATGAGATTGACACTTATTCCACAATCACGTCCAACTCTTTGGAGAAGTTGCGTGAACTGGTTCCGACATAGCACTTGTATGTGCCCTCATCGAGCCTCCACGCGCCGCGGGCTGTGCCCTGTGCTGCGGTATCGAACCACTGAAAGGCCGTAGCGGCCAACTCAATGTTAATTGTTTTGCTTTCTCCTGGAGCCAATGTAGTCTTCTTGAACCCGGCTAGGGACCTCGGCGCAGATGGCAAGTTGGAACTGCTGATCTGTGTAGAAGGCGAAACGTAAAGTTGAACGACCTCGCTTCCAAGAACACTTCCAGTGTTGGCGATGGTGACCTCCACCACAGCGTTGGATGAACCAGCTCGACTCACCGTCCCTTTGAGGACTGCGTCGGTGATGGAAAATGTAGTGAAAGATAAGCCATAGCCAAAGGGCCACAATGGCTGAATAACTTGACGGTCAAACCAACGATATCCCACCAAAACACCCTCCCCATATTCGGCCTTGTCGTTGATCGCATCGCCAGGGAACCACTTGTGGGAGCCATGGTCCTCGATCTTACGAGGAAACGTCAATGGGAGCTTGCCTGAAGGGTTGACGTGCCCAAAGAGGACATCGGCGATAGCGTTTCCGCACTCTTGTCCTTGGTACCACGCATGGACGATGACGCTGGCTTCATCCGCCCAGGGCATGCTGATGGCACAGGCAGATTGGGTCACAACGACCACGTTCTTATTGGCAGCACAAACGGCAGAGACAAGCTCATCTGAGCGCCGCGGAAGAGAGAGCGAAGTCCGATCGGAACCTTCTCTCTCAGTATCGTTGTTGTGGCCGACGACTAGGATCACGGTATCTGCGTCTTTTGCTGCATCCACGGCGTTGCGGAACATGGCCTCCTCATCGTGCTTGAATAGCATACCGACCCGAACTCCCGAGATTTTGTGGAAAAGCGTGTTATCGTGTGGCTTGGTGGGAGGAGGAACGACGACATTGTCAACTCGCAGCTCATAAGTCTTGCCAGCCTCCAGAACCTTGCTGGCGAAGCATTCTACACTTCCGCAATTCATGAAGTTTCCGCTGATCTCGGTCCAATTCGTGTTGTCGATCAAAAGCTTTCCATCTATAAAGAGCCTCGCCTTGCCCGTGTTGGATAAGCTGAAGTCGTACGTCCCGGTGACGCTGGGGCGAAGACGACCAGTAGCCTTGTAGCTGAAGATAGTACCGCGCAGAGGAGCGGGCACGTCTCCATCACTCATGAAATAGACAAGTGAATCTTGCCAAAACGTAGTCGCCACAACATCGCCCTCAAATTTCTCTCCGGCAAAGAAATCAACTTGCAGGCCTGGGGTGCCACTTTCCGGCCTCGTCAGGCAATGGCCGATCAAAGGTGGTTGTAGGTGCGTGAAGATTCCCTGCTCGTACGAGATGTCCATATTTGGGTTTTCCTTTTTGGAGAGAGATCTGATGGACTCATAGGGCGTAGTGATATAATATGGATTGACAATGGCGCTCCCGGTTCCGCCGACAGTCGGATTCTTTGCGTTGGGTCCGATGATTGCCAACTTTCGGATAGCTCGCGGGTCCAGAGGAAGCAGATTGTCGTTTTTGAGGAGAACGATACCTTGGGATGCAGCCTCTCTCGTTATTCGTCGGAACTCGGGTGTGTCTGTCTCACCCTCGTCGGCTGTGATCTCGCCATTGGCGTTCTGGATTGTCGAAGGCTCTCCATCCAGAAGCTTGAATGTCTGTAGTAGTTGAAGCAACCGCTCGACAGAAGGGTCAACATCCCTAGACTCTGAAACGTCGCCCCCCTCCACAGCCTCCACCAACGCCTTGCCGTATCGAAGCGGGGGTCCCGGCATCTCAAGATCTGTCGTTGCGCGGATACTCTCTACTGTGGAATTGAGACCTCCCCAGTCACTCATGACCAAGCCCTGGTATCCCCACTCCTCACGAAGAATATCGTGAACGAGATAGCGGCTTGTATCAACATGCTGACCATTAACTTTGGGATAAGCCGTCATAGCAGTAAGAGGTTGAGCCTCCAGTGCCATGTGAAACGGCTTGAGGTAGATCTCCCGCAACGTCCTCTCATCAATCTTCTCATCCATATTGAAACGGCGTGTCTCCATGTCATTGGCGACGTAGTGCTTCATACAAGCCCCAGTTCCCATGCTCTGAACCCCACGGATGTACCCGGATGCCATCTTGCCAGTGAGAAAAGGGTCCTCGCCAAAGTTCTCAAAGTTGCGACCGCCAAACGGGGAGCGGCTGATGTTCATGGTCGGGGCGAGGAGCACATGGGCGCCCTTACTCTTGGCCTCGGAGCCAAGAATCGTCCCGACTTTTTCAACCAAGTCAACATCAAAGGTCGCAGCGAGAGATATTCCACAGGGAATTTGTGTTGTGTGTGTTCCGTCTGTCCATCGGGAACCACGCACGCCAGCGGGGCCGTCACTTGTCTTGAGGCTCTGGATACCGAGTCGTTCAATTGCTGCAGTCTCCCACATGTTTTTGCCGGATAATAATGTGCATTTCTCCTCTAGTGTTAGAGATGCAAGCAGTCGCCTAATTCTTGCCGTATCGGCCTGGTCATTCTCGGAGATAGCCATGTTTGGGCTGGGCTCAAGAGTATGGCTGGGATTGGGGTTGAGAGTATCGTATAGGCTTGGCGTACCAGGACTGGGCATTCCAATTGACCTCCTGATTAAATAGATATGGTCTCAGTCTTAATTCTATGGCTGTTGACCTCCGGGGAGGTAATGGTGGGTGGACCACTTGAATGGCGGAGGCGGGAGAGTTGCCGCTTGCGGGTTAAAACCGCTCTGGCGGGACCCCCCTCCGCCGAGCCGAACCAGTGGGTCATGGAGTTCCATGAGACATGAGAAGACTCCGCCCGGGTCAGCAGCTATTGGAGTTTATCTGCCGGTTTTGAACTAGTGGGATACCACCGGCCGACCTTTATCTCTGGATGTCTTCAGCCAAACCATTCTTCGTTTCGCTTATAGCGTTACCATATGTCCCAGGGCCACGGACTGCAAATATTGGGGTTCGCTCTACTGCTGGTTGCCGAGCAAAACGTTCTTTCATCTCGGAGAATGTAGAAACGGGTGTTTGAGACGAATTCTATCAAGATGTTATTACTACTGCTGGAAACGTTCAAAGTCCCTAGCACCACTAAAGTACATTTGCTGACTGTAGATATACTGCGAATGACAAGGCTATCAAGCCGGTCACAAAGCTGGCCGACACACCATCTCCAGACGGCGAAACTAATGTTCCAGTAATCAAGACGCTCACAATCCCAGCTGCACCCCATGCCACAAGTGTGCGTCCATATCTGGCTTGGAATCTGGCTGGCTCTGGTTCCTTTGCCTTGATAAGCCCAGGTAGGATACCGAACCCAGCGCCATGGCCAAAGAGCACCAAAGACAACGTAATCAACGCCGTCAACAACCCCGGTGACTTGGAGAAGGCGAGGAGAGAAATGCCGCGTACATAGAACAAGGTCAAGAAGGTTGTCCTTGGCCGTACGGCAAGGACTGGGGCCATGAATCCGCCCAAAGCTAGTGCAACCGTGCAGTACGGCAGCACTCGCCCAGCAAGCTCGTGCCCATGGTAGGATGCCGTACGACACAATGTCGAAAAAGCAACCATCCCCGGAAGAGCGTTGAAAAACAACAGGACGTCTTCAAAGCTCATAGTGCTTGGCTTTGTCTGGCTGTTTCGTGAATTGTCTGATTTGCATGTTTCCATGTCGTTAGGAAGCAGAACTTGTGTAGCCATGCCGACGAAAATAAAGGTAGCACCACCCAGTTGCAGGAGCTGCCCGAAATGTTCTGCATCCAACGACTCAAGTTCGAAGAATGAAGATAGTGCGAAACATGCCGCAGACCCTGATGAGAAACCCAGAGGCCCGATAGCACTTCTGAGTCGAGATTGCGGAGGGAAAGCTTGGCCAACCAGGACAACAACAGCGAGATAGGTCCATCCAACTCCGATGCCCCCGGCTGCTAGACAAGCAAGTAGGCCTGCAAAATTTGTCCGTGCTAGGAAGATGCCTGTTCCAACTACCGCCAAGCCCCAAATGCTTGTACCAGCGGCGGCTGTGGCACGAGCTCCGATATTGGTCATAAGGGAGGCACAGGTAGCCACTCCTACAGACAAGCCCAGACATGCGGATGCAAAGGGGGCCGAGGACAACGGGTAGCTGATGTACAGCAGTCGAGGCAATTCAGCTTGAAGGGCACTGAGAGCATAAACAGTTCCAACGCTAAACATGTTGGCAAAGCTAACGAGGGCAACCATTGCCGGGGCAGCCTGTGTGGTAGACGACTGAAGGGCCATTCTGGAGTTTAGATGTCGTGGCCACTCGGAACTGAGTTATTGGGGACGAACAAGTTAAGTACGAGTGAAAAGTAGTCCAAGTAGGGTTCTAGAAGAGGCGTCATTTGATGAGGAGATCAAGGCGCAACTTATAACATAGCTCTCTGGAAGTCCCGCCCGACCGAATTGCGGAACGGCGGGAAGACTCGCGCCCCCATCATCCCCCGCAGATTGTGCAACCAGCGGACTGTAGCAAACCACGCAGCCGCTATTCCCGACTTTCCCGTTCTTACCGACCGGCATAGTTGGCTCGTTATATTGGCTATCTATAAAATCATGAACACTGGGAACAGACACATACCAACTTCGCCTTTCGAGTGGCATATATGCCCCGGGAATTGAGTCTACTATACTTAGGCCGAGCGACTATAATCTGTAGGCTCTCCACCGTATTTCACAACAGGTGGTCATTTGCAAGCTCAAGGTTGTTAGAATTTACAGCAAAAGTAGTTAGGTACGGAGGAGAAAACATGCTTCAACCCGATACAAAACTTCTCCATACTAGCTATAATTCGCATTGTCTCAAGACCAGCTTCTTTAAACACAATATTTCCCCCTCTTGTTGAGACGTTCCAGGCTAGGGCCTTGCCAGGGTAAATTGCCAGAGCGGCCTGGATTGCTCTTGGAGTGTTCCCTCCACTGTAATCGAACTCGCCATCTTGCCGTACCGCGGCATGCCGTCCTGGCACTCCCCGCTCCTGCCCCCGTCCACTTCTTAGGTATGGACTACTGAAAGGGTGTCGATTGGGGGGTTTTCCACCTCCCTTCCTCGGCGTCATACGAAAAGTAGGTTTGAGGGGAGTCTGTCATGTCGAATTCTTGCGAGGCTGTTCCTTGTTGATTTATTATAGTTGCTGTTTGATCCCCCTCTTCAAACCAGAGCTTGATACTTTCAACGGGTTCATATTCTCCGTGGGAGTTCTTGAGCAAAGAATCACTGTCTACCCAGATCTTGATTGATTTCAGCAATGATCAAATAAATATACGGGACAAACACTTACCGGCGTCCAATCTCCGGCAGATGAATCGTACACTCCAATAATAATCTGGACTGCAGTTTGAAAGTTGTTGGCGCCAACATTCAGACAGTTCTTCTGGGCGCTGGGGTCATTGTGATTTGAATCCCATCCACCGTATTCGTTCAGATTGTAGGAGGCGCCCAGGTCACATTGCTGCCATTCTCCACCGAGAGTGACCCTCATGCCAGGAAAGGACTCTTGGGTAGTCCAATTCAGCCCGTAGGTTGTGTTCCATGAAACACTGGTATTGGAGTTGAGGTACTGGGAGCTATAGACCACACTGTAGGACGGCCCACCGCGGACAGATACACCTTTGGCGATTTGAAGATTATAGCCATTCTGCGAGAGGAGTTGAAGAGAGGCATTGTCTTCCTGAATGATGGCGTTGTAGGTGGTTGCCATGATGTTGGATAGGTACAGCCTCTGATTGTTGGCTTGTTTGAAAACTGAGGAGAGAGGTGAATGGGAAATGGTTCAATTTGTTGTCGATGGCATGGATCTTTCGTGATTCCAGAGGCTTTTTATAGGATTTTGGGCAGCTTGGCTTCCCAGACATGTATGACGGCGGTGCCGGATTTGTCTTGCCATACCATTCCGTCGTGTTGTGACTATTGAAGCAATGCAGCAACTAGCGTCCTGGGCCATAGTGTTCTGGGCCCTATCTCACGATAGGCCGGCGCGATCTAGACCATCTATCTTGTGGCTAGCTGAGAGGGATACAGGCGTAAAGACGCACTGAAACCTCCTCATTCGTGCCCTTCTCTAGGCGCCGAGTGTTGGTTTGGCTGACTATAGCTTAAACAGGAGCAGAATAAATTTCGTCTCCAGACTCTGTGTAGAAATGTGAGCTTCTCTGTGGTGATCGACGCGGGGTCCAGCCAGCCACACCTGCATAGTGTGTCTGCAGGTTTCATTAGCCCAGTGTCAGCTGAAAGCAGCCGTTATGGCGACCAATGGCTGTATAGACTAGCTTAAGCTGGGCGTTCTGGCGTGGTTGCTAATCGACTCCACAGTAAGCATTCAGCTCACTGCTCTAGAGTAATGACGGAGAAGGCGTTGGGTATCTATTGATAGTTAAACAATAGTGAAATCTCTCAGTTGCGGATTATGCTGGAACGCTTCTCCGTCCATCAATCCATAGACATATGCTTCCCCTTCGAATCTGAATCTCTCACCGCTGCCTTTGGTCAATGCATGAACCACATAAGGCGTTTTACCACCACAGAATACCACTACTTTGTCACCCACGGATGATGATAAGGGTCCAAGACTCATATAGCCACGGGAGGTAACGAAGAAGCATCGCCCATGTGCCAGGGTATCCAAGGCCTGCAGGTACTGCGTCTGAGCCTCTTGGACTGCTCTTGACCAGTTATCCACTGGGTGGTCTAGTAATGCGTCTCGAAAGCAGGCATAAACATCCTGGCATGAAATGTTTTCGCCGCCCAGAATATCCAAATTCGCGATAAGAGTACGAGCAAAAACGCTCCCGACTGCTTCTCGCGTTGGATGCTCTGCAATCTGGCTGGCAAGGTGCTCCCAGTTCAAGATGAGGTTGATGAAAAGAAGATTTGGTACAGTGCCTACAGTTAGTTTCTGTATCTTGACGACTCGTTGTATCGTGGTATCTCGTTTCCTAGACAAGTACATAAACCCGACCGATACGATCGTGTCGACAACAAGCCCTGCCACAACAAGTGTTCGGCCACTGTCCAAAAGATTGACTTTTGGTTCAGTAGTCCCACAGCTCTTCGCTGCAACCCCACTAAGAGGGCTTAGAAGAGGCTCAATACCAATAGGCTGGGACCAATCTGGTGCCCAGGAAGGGAGACCACAGATCTTCATCCATCTGGGGACAGATGCTTGGCTGAGGACGTCGAGAGAAGACTTTATAAGCTGCTCAGTAAGAGATTGAAAAAGCCGCTCTGGAGAAAGATCGTATCTTGGGATGATGGAGTTGGCGATGACCCCTGAGGCCAGCCCAAGGATGCCATATATCTTATCAACAGGCCAAGTCGCCACGCTATTCATTGATAGAGACAATAGTTGATCCAGCGACATGGACTGGTTTTCTTGCTTAAATCTCTCGATGATCCGGCTGAGGTTGAGAACAGGGTTGGATGAAATTCTTGTATACATCTCACCGCTGGCGTTGATGATGTTGATGGAATTCGGGGGCCTGAATTTGGATCTTACGAATGCTGCCACATGGTTAAAATCCTCCCATGGTATGGAATTCTTTCCACGTTGTACAACAATACGATGCGCCAGGGCGACTTCTTGGATGATCCACATTCGATAGTACCACGGATTCCAGAAGAGCAGATCCAGATACTTCCAGCCCCGGTCCTGTAGGGGAGGTAGGCCGCAAGCTTGAAGAAACTCTTCGCGACCCATAACGTATGGATCCAAGGCAGACGTCTCTGGCGATTGGGAGACAGCCACGATGTGTCTCATCAGGTCAAATGCGCTAGCGGTTGTTTTGGTTGCTGGTCCTAGCCAAACGACAACTCCTGTAGCGTTTCGATAAATATCTCCCATCATGGTGACCTGAGAACTTCTCTCGGCCATGTCACCTTGGTTGATGCACAGCCCATCGATCCAAAGGCTGCGGACTTGACTATCGGACCGAAGAGATTTTAGAGCTTCCCAGAGGTTGTAAGATACGAGGATGATATCGCCATTGACGTAGACCTTTTGGGTGGATCGGCAATTCTGCCTGCCCCATGTGTACGAGAGGGCTTCGTAGTTGTGCAAGATGTTGTCAATAGAGGTTGCTAAAAAGGATAAGGAGATATCCTCTTCGGCAGCGCCCGGGAGGAGATGAAGAAGTCGAATTTCACGGTCTCGCAATGTTGAGTACTTGAAGGTAGACTTTCTTCTATTAATTCAGTTAGCATTATTTGTGCATAAAGTATTCAGTAGACCATCGAGATACCTGAGTAGCGGGTGACTAGTTCTACACCGACGCTCAGGGATAAGCGTAAACTCCTGAAGTCGTGAGACCATCCCTAGTCTACAAAACCAAGGCGATAATCAGAAACCAAAGTCCAGCGCTAATCATTCCTGCATACCTCAACTTGAGGGGTGACTTCAATAGCCTCCCACACAGCTTCAAGTAAATCAAGTCTGCTTGCTGCCTTGGTTCGAACCAGAATGAAACAAGATGGTACCATGCGTAGATGGGTAATCGACCCGATACAACATCTTTCCAAGTGTAACACTGAGCTATAAAAAATGGAGGTTCCTGGTGGTCTAACGCCTGCATTATGGGCTGGGACTCGCTGGCAATGAACTTTTCCTAGACCAGCAGATTAAGAGTAATTAGGAGCTCACTTTGAAATGAGGGGCCGGGCGGTAGAATACGGCAGATTCAATCCCTTATTCTGATCCCTGATTGGTGTTGTATGGGTGTATGATCAGTGGGACTGATGCTGACGTTGAGGCTTGAGCCAGCTACGGAGGCATATAAACTCTGTAAGGAGCGAAAGACCTCTCGAGGATATGTCATGCCGTGCGTATTCTAATTTTCCAACGCTAATAAAATTATACTTATTGCATGCCTGTTCTAACTGACTTCCATCCCCAGACAATATGTTGCTTACATTAAACATGGTGCTTTCCTGACGTATTTTACACAACGTAGTGAAATAAAGGGCTACGGTCCACCACTTCGAGCAGTTACTGTTCTGTCCACCTTGCGCGAATTTCGCTTGTATCCATAAATTCCTGGTTGGCTTTGATCATGAGCAGAAAAACCGCATCAACACGATGACCATGATTGCTGCCACCAAGAGCTAGCGAGAAGCCATATCCAAGTCAGTAGTGAGGAGTTTCTTGGTGATGTATCTATGTGTCTTTGGTAGGCGTATCAAACAATCCAATCAACATCTGTTGCTCACAATGTTAAACCCTGGCCATCCCAAATCCCTCGCACCCAGCTAGGTATTGCTGTGAGGCCAACTTGTCTGATTACAAATGCTTCCCCGCTTTGCTTTGGCGGTTGCCACGTAACACCAGGTCAGAGAATCCTTTCATGACATGCAAACCTGACTGAATTACTGCCTAACATGTCGACCACAAAGAGCTTCAAGATAGAAAGGGCAACCTTGGAGGATGTACCTGCACTCACCGAAATATGGTGGGTAGCATTCTCCTCAAACCCTACTATTCAGCGCATTTGGCCCAACACGCCTGGCGTACGAAGATGGTGGAGTGATGTCTTCTATGACGAGATATCCAATAAGCCCTTTCACCATTACGTCAAACTCATCGATCCTAAGTCGCTAGATGCCAATGGTCGGCCACGCATAGCGGCGTATGCGAAGTGGGACACCTCAACGCCCGAAGAGCGAGGTCCTCGATGTCCGCCATGGCATGAGGATATGGACAGCGAAATCCTTGACGCGTTTATCGGAAGAGTGGATGGGGAACGACGGCGCGTCATGGGTGATATGAGGCACTATCGTAAGACAAGTTGCATAATCCGGAACTGTAATCTTTGCTGACTTGAACGCTTCAACTCACCCAGATCTAGTGACACTCGCGACCCATCCAGATTATCAACGCCGTGGTTTGGGCTCCATGCTGATGAGATATGGTTGTGATCTTGTGGATAGAAACGGTGTTGCAGCTTATGTCGACGCTTCCAAGTCTGGATCGGCATTATACCGACGCTTCGGATTTGTCGACGAGAGTTTGCCTGACTCTGGTGATTTTGCGTCAATGGCGCGACGATGAGAATCTACAATTGGGCAGTTCGTGAGCCTTACAATCGCTAGCAAGATAAAGTATATATATACCGAACACAGAAGGATGCCTGTTTAGAGAACCATGAAGTTGGTCAAGTTGTATTAGCCGCCTCATGCCTCCTTATTGTGGCTGTGTGAATAAGTCTAGTGTATTGATATAGGTTTGAATACAGGCAAAAGCCAACTTAAAAGGCGTCTTAGCCAGACACACAGCGCAGATCCATTTAGATTTGCTCCCACTCTATGAGCTATTCCTTTTTCAGCTGCCGTCCTTGCAAATTAACATATCCTCCTTATTATTTGCCGTCAACTCGGTCAAAAAATCGATGCAATCCAGAGGGTTTGGCATATCTCCACCAAACTCAGGGAAGTCACAACACGCCGGTGTCCGCTTGCATTCCCTTTTGAGGCTGCATGCCGAGACTGTAGCAAGAGAGACTCTTGTTAGTGCCTAAATCTTTGCTTGGAGTAGTTTCCATACCATTATCCATGTTCTCGAGCCAATCGCAGTTGTAGAAGTTGCCTTTGCCCGGGTGGCTGTCATCCTTGTCCTCTTCCTGGAGAGGATCACAGCAGAAGAGCAAGGTTCCGGGGCACTCGAGCTCCAGTTGCTCCCTCTGGCGGCGTGACAGGGCGGAGGCATCTTGGCTTTCGCTCAGAGGAGTTGCAGCTACGACAGCCGCGGCCGCGAGAACGAGAGTAGTAAAAGCTCGCATGGTGAGTAGTGGATGTCTGTAAGTATTGTCGATATCAATTGGCAACGATAGAAAGTTGGCCTTTGCATGGGATAATGCCGCCTTTTGTCTCCCGGGTCTCATATCGTCGGCTCGTCGGGCACTTCCCAATCCGTCCCATCTCGTATCCACAACACCAAAGTTCCGAGATGTAGGCAATATAATGCCACGTTACTCGCGGGGGTAACGCGATGAGGCAATTCCCGGGACTTTGTAAGGACTAGCGTCGGGTGAAGGATCTAGTGCTGACGGGATTGAAGGGATGTCGCTCCGCCAGGGCGAAAAAGAATTAAGCATAATTGCACTCTTTGAGAAATAGATCATCAAATCAGTCTACCGTGGGCGGCGGAGTAAATCTGAACGGACTGCATGTAGGAAGTTGGTTCTAAAATAAGACGCATGAGTGAAAAAACAAATGTGGCGGTATGACAATGAAACATCTGCCGCGGCGGCCGATCCTAGATCTTGGCGGCGCAGGTTCGGTCCTGTGTTAAGTCTACGTACCGCCTTGATAAATATTGAACAGAACCTTGCAGAGTTTTGTTCTCTTTATCCTCTACTTCATTAGGTTGCAACCGCTTTATGGTTGCTCACAAGATGAGTAAGAGATGAGAAACCGTTCTGATGGCATCGTATGTATCCCTAAATTCATTCCCGAAGGCAGATTCGGCAAAGTCTATCAGATATGCCTGAAAATCGCCGTTGTCCCTCTCTACTATGACGATACTTCTTTTCTGGCAGTCTTATTGTACAATTCTGGCTTTGTTGGTTTCTTCGATTACCGATGCGGGAAGCACATGTTATAACTACGGGGATCGAACTTTTAAATCTTCCCTATGCACACCTAATAACGACCCAGAGGGAGCTACTGTGGTAATTGTAAATGCGCATTCGAGTAGAATTTCTAAAATCTCAAGTCGTTGAGTATTAGATCTGAGCCGTCATCTCCATGCACCAGGGTGATTGGGGGCCCAATCCTTTATTGGGCTTTGGTGACGAGAGAAAAGGCTGCCACATTCACAGTTTCTTCCATGAAGTAGCTGGGCGATTAGTTAACAATTCCTTCAATCGGTTTCTGATCTTTGTACAGACATCTTGCGTTCATAACACGGACAGCGAAAGCATCAAAGGCAAGCAAAAACGCAGCTGCAGTTTGGGGATCGCTATTGGTATAACCAACATGTTAGCCGAGCGCCGACTACCGACTACCGACAGCCTAAGCCGTGAACCCTCTCTCACAAGTAGTGTATCAGTATCCCAAGTGCCGAGCAGTTCCGCAACATGTCCTTAATCTTGAGTAGTTATGGGCCTCTGAGAATATGGATTACAATTGGTCGTTGCAAGACTATCAGTATACTGGATGTACGCGATGCTATGCTCGAGACCGAGATATCAACGCCGAAGAATCTCTCCAATTTCATGCTTTAGCTAATACGCGGGGCAAGTCAAATAATTATTGTAAGTGTGCAACATGGCGTAATTTACTGTTTAAAAGCTCCTCGTCGGTATGATTACTGTAGGAATGCTGTATCGGCGTCCTGAAGATATTGGCTCGCCGAAACGGATGTAGTAGGTATTTTGAGCCTCGCTCCGACCAAAATAGCTGGAACCCATTTCCCTCCATCCACGAAAGAACAATCCTTAAAGGTAAGTATAATACAAAAGCAGCTTTGGCAAAGAGCATACTTATGTTTTGAGGTCAAAATAGGCGAGTGCTGGTCCTTATTAGCGGCCGTGTTCCTTGGGCTAACATTCTTTAAAATAGGCTAATATCCTGAACCAGACTAGTGTCAAGCATCTCTCAGCGTGATCTTCTCGTCTCACTCCCCTTAATCTCCGACTTCTGGCTATCGGGTTTTGATACACAGAGTTATATTGATCATCTCAAATCGAGACACCCATATTGCTGGTGATCTGTATTGGAGCTAGATTGAAAAACATCGGTGCCGTAAAAAGACATATATTGGATTTACGGATATTCAACAGTATTTCATAACGTACATCTCGCAGAGATCATCACATGCATGTATTTTCAAGCAGCCGTTCAGATACCAGTGCGGCAACCAACCCCGGCGATCGTAGTAGAAGCTTTTAACCATCGACTTCGGCAGAAGATTTCTATGCATGCTTTTCACATGTCTATATCTATATGACTCTATAACTTAGCCGAATGCCGAATATCAGACCCTGCTGGCCTTCGGTCCGTTGACATGAGTGCTCACAGCCGAGTGACGTCAAATACAGGCTATATATGGACAAGGGGCCGCGTCTGGTTCCCCAAGGTTCCCCAGATTTCCCCAGATTTTTACCATCTTTATTACAAATCCCGGGTAATTCACACCGCAACGTCTGCAATTTCCCCGCCCCCGGTTAAAGGAGCCGCGAAACATCGAGCGAATTGTACACATCATGGCGCAGTTTTGGGACGAGTCAAAACACGACGTGATGTCGGAAATGATAGAGAATCCTCTATCTGAAGCCCGAACGAAACCATCCATACACGAAGATGTCCCAAGTCCCGCTGCAAGAGAGCAGAGATTAGTTCGAAAGATTGATCTCTATGTTCTACCATGGCTCTGCATCACCTACGCCCTCTCTCTCATTGACAGGAGCAATATCGCTGCTGCAAAGATTGTCGGCATGGAGATAGATCTCAACCTGACTGGTGACCGGTACAACGTGGCATTATTGATCTTCTTCATCCTCTACATCATCACCGAGATTCCTTCAAACGCCATCATTAGACGTGCCGGCACACAGAAATATCTGGCCATCCTCATTACGAGCTGGGGCGCTATTGCCATGTGCTTCGGCTTCATCAACAACTATGGTCAACTTATTGCCCTTCGAGTACTTCTGGGTATCTTCGAGGGCGGTTTCAATGTCAGTCATGGGACTTTTCTTACGTCTGCGTACCGAGCTAACCTTGCATCACAGCCTGCATGCATCTATATCATCTCATCCTGGTACAAGCGCTACGAGGTTCAGCAGCGCTTGTCGATCTGGTTCGTGTTTGGCTCAGTGGTATCTGGCTTTACCGGCATAATATCCTACGGTCTCAGCCTCATGGAAGGGGTCGGAGACCTCAGAGGTTGGAGATGGGTCTTTATTATCCCTGGCATCGTCACGGTGCTTTTGGTGGTCCCCATTTTCTTTTTCGTTGCTGAATTTCCCGAGAAAGCCAAGTGGCTTAACCCCGACGAGCTAAGCCTGGTCCGCCAACGCCTCTTGGAAGACCGAGGAGAGACTCTTGAAGAACCAGCCACGATAAGAGCCTTTCTGGAAGCCGCCACAGACTGGAAGGTCTACATCCTTTCTCTGTTGCTCATGATACCTACCGCTACTACATATGCGCTGTCCTTTTTTTCACCGTCAATTCTGGCTAGCTTTGGTTTTAATGTTGCCATGAGCCAGGTTCTCACAACGCCCCCATATGTGTTTGGCGCAATCGTCTCGGTCCTGACGGGTATGGTCGCTGATCGAGTCCGTCTTCGATCCCCCTTCATCATTGGCTACTCGATGTTGCATATCGCTGGTCTTGCCATGATAGGCTGGGGAGATACCCAGGCCACCAAGTATGCGGGCATGATCTTGGCTATTGCCGGCAGCAACTGCGCAATTCCCTCTGCATTGGCCTTCCTTGCCAACAACGTTGTAGGAACAAGCAAGCGACAATTTGCAGTGCCTATTCAGACTGTCTTTGGTGGGATTGGAGGTATTATTGGATCAATGATTTTTCGCAGAGAGGATTACCCTGGATACCGTCCTGGCCTGTACGCGTCATTCGGCCTCATGGCATTGAACGCTGTTCTGGCTGGAGGGCTCGGTGTTTTCTTTTGGTTGCAGAACAGGAAGGCTGATAAAGATGGCAGGGTGCTAGAGAAGCTTCAAGGGTTTCGTTACACACTCTAGTTTACAGATGTCACTCTTACTTAGTCACTAATACACTACTTGGGCACGTATGTCAGAACTCCTCGATCGGGCAGACTAGTGGGTTATCTCCTTTTTCTCTTCCCTGGATGCCACATAGATATACTTGTCTAGGCAAAACTAGTTTAAAGATCCCATGCCCACTTATACAACAGTCCTTGTGAGTGTTCTGCAATGCTCTATAAAGACCCCAGAAGCGGAGGTTGTTTGAAACCTTAAGAAAAGACTATATATTAATCATTTTAAAAGTTAAGGTTTCAATAAACTGGCTTTACGTATCTATATTATAGGTCGTAATTTAGAGTAGAGACTTGATGTAAAAGTAAATAGTTTAACTGCTAAACACAGGTTACAACACCCACGTATCAGATGCAATAGTGATAGCCATTGCCAAGCCTGCAGCGCCGGTCACAGCCACTGTTGACATGAAAAAATTCCTGATCAACTTCCCAAATATCCATCGGTCCATGGATTTCAGCGACGTGCAAATGCCTTCCCAAAATCCCTTTCCGCCACCATAGACTGACTGCAGGCCTAATTGAGGGATCGAAATGGCAGATCGTACAGAGACCAGCTGCGTTGGAGCCCATGTCAGCGCAGAGGCTATCCAGCATGGAAGAGTGGTCAACAACTCCTCGATCCAGATGGTCTGTGTCGAATCTAGGTCGTCAATCATGTCATCAGTCCGATTTTTTACCTCTCCGAATATCCGGCCCGTGAGGGCGACTGCCAGGCTATTCAGTGACTCGCACGCTAACAATGTGGCGATATGGCGAAGCCAACATTTGGGTTCGATGGAGCGCAGTGTTTTGACCAAGTCTTTAACAGGTCGCGAGCGAGTTTCAGGGAGGATTGACCAAGTCCACAAAAGGTTCAACGGAGCGCAGAGGATGATGACGACACAGCTTGCAAAATAGTTGGGAAGATATTGGTCCAGGTGTTCTTTAAGCTGACACCGGATCAAAGAGTCGACGAGCCATATGCAGAATCCTCTAAATGGAGCATTAAATGCAGTGAAGAAGTTTGTAATCCTCGGGCTGGGTTTGGTGGGTATCGTTTCCGACCCCGCAGAGGCTGCAAGTTTGGAATGACGGGCCACAGCAAGGGTTGGGAAAAACGCGAGATAGGGATAGGGTGCCTGAATGTCATGATGAGGGCAGTTAAATTTTACGAGTGTTTGGCACATACCGCGAACACACTGGTGCGGATACAATATCCCCAAATCCCCACGAGGGTTGTAGGAGAACTTTGTGTATCCATCTTGGTTGGCAACTTGGTGTCGTTAGATTCGATCTGTTGTCTCAGTGACCATGGCTCCGGTGACAGTCAGGTCGATCTACAGGCCGTAGTCAGCTCGTAGTTAAATAAAAAGTCTGCTGAAAAAGTCGCCGACGACAACGTAGATGGCAGGGGGGGGTGATTTCCCAATGTGGTATTCCTTTGACAAATTGTATGTCAATGAGTCAGCGTGTGTAGGCAGACCTTGCATGTGAGTGAGCCTAACTGCGGACACGTGATGCACTGCCAGCATCAGCACTATTCTCAAATTGTAGGGTTAACGAAGTGTGTGTAGGCCAAAGAGGGGATTAGATCGATCTGCCTGGCGAGGCTGAAAACGGGTGACGCAGCGAGGGCTTATACTGCTCCAGTACGCTAATTGCATACAATTTGGCTGGCTGGAGCATGTCTTCGGAGCGGTTAAAATTGCAGTGAAGAGTACACGGAGGTAAGGTTGACCCGTCGCTTTGAGACCGGAACAGCTTAGTTACTGGTGCGGCACAGGGATTAGGGGAAAAGCATTCACGCAACAGTTACTGGAAAGTGGTCGAGTAGCGCGACGCGACGCGTTTGTCACGTCCGCCATCAGCGAATGTTCGCAGCCTCAATTCCATCAGCGACCAAGATGCAATTCCCTGCCTAAGCACCCTCATATCATGGGCCAAACCTGTATACTGGACTTGGCAGAGTCGATTGCCCCGCTGTCTCCCCAAAACCACGATATATCCTGCTCCGACCGACTGCGCAAGCGACCGAGACACGATCACTATCCATCCGACCCAACCCTGATCAAGAACGGGCCACCTCTACCGACCCTTTCGACCTCCGAATCTCTTCGATTCGAATCCTCGGCGGATCGCGACCGCAACTCGATGGCCTCAAAACGCCCACGGAGCCCGGATGACAACGAGAACGAGCGGTCAAGAGGCCCTGTCCATACTGATCTGACTCCCCGCCCTCCTCGCACATCCTTCATCTCCAACATTCCCGACACCGATACCTATTCCCAAGTACCTTCAATAACGTCCTCCTCACGACTATCGTCGAAAACCTCCAGGATCTCCCACAATTCCTTTTCTACAACGCAGCTCCGTGATGAAGAGCTGCGGCAGCCTGGGTTCACTAGAGCATCCTTCGAAGACGAGGAACAGCCGATATCGCTAGAGCCCCTAGTTGGACAACTGAGGGACATTGATGAAGGCTATGGCATCCTACCAAAGGACCTGCAAAATGATGTACGTGTCAGGGAATGTTTTTTGCGGCTAGGCTGTGCTAACGATTGCTCAGCTCGCCGACCAACGTGTGCGACCGTGGATGTTCGGAGACAAATCGCCGTTCGGAGCCTCTGACCTACCCGACGTGCGGACTGTACGCAAGATATATCGTCTGGCCCAGAGGTGCTTCAGAGAGAACCTTGCTGAGTCGTCCTGGAGCAATGACGTGCATTCAAAAGTGCTGGAATGGGTCATGCGGGGCAGTCCCAGCAACGATGATCTGCTGGGCTACCGGTGCTGGTATGTGTCAGTCGCTTTCTTAACCTTAGATGATGCTAACCCAGACACAGCCCGACAGCTCAGATCATTCCCGATTACCGACCGGAATATGCGCGGACTAAAATGGTCGACTTTTGTATCTGCATCCAACCAGAGACAAACTCTCCGCAACACAAAACGATTCAATCTCTCTGCCTCAACCGCCCAGCCATGTCCATCAACCACACAGACTGGGGCGACCTCACCAAACACCCGATTGCCATCTCTATCGAGACCAAAGGGCCGGAACAGTCATACGATACCGCTCTGCTACAGGTGGCCAAATGGCACTCGTCACAGTGGCTTAGTCTGTTATGGAGCTTACCGGGCGGTGTGCCTATTGATGCTATCGAGTTTCTCCCGGGCATCATTGTCATCGAGCACGACTGGTACTTTGTGGCAACTACTGTCGACATAAGTGGCAAGGCTCGTACGTTTGAACGCCTCCCACTTGGTAGCACAGACACAGTATTGGGAATTTACAAGCTATCTATGGCACTGTTGACGCTACTTCGCTGGATTCGGGAAGAGTATTGGCCTGCTTTCCAAGCGGACATATTGGAGAATTTGGAGGGCAAGCGAGCTGTCAGCGTGTGAGACGCGTGCAGGATGACCAATGATAAATGACGAGCGATGATGGATTTACCTATTTTCTTTTGGAGCAGCGCTACATGATACCCCTTCTGTCCTTGGCTTCTTGGCTTTCTTGTGAGACACTCAGTGAAGTATCCTTATTGGTGTTCCTACAACAGAAATAATCAGAATGACGTCAAAAGAAAACTCAGCGTGGTGCTTACCGCAGATCAAATAATCGCATACATATTTAATGGGCATCCAGGTTCTCGGGCTGAAGTATTAGAACCTCCATTCTTTTGCGGCCAGCCTGGCCCCTACACCCACGTTCCAGGCCCAACCTCCGCCATGGCATCCGTCGATGTAGACACGAAAGTACAAAGAGCCCTCGAGGGTACCAAGTTCCAAGCCTCCACACTAAAGAAACTCGCAGGAGGCTCCGTCAACTGGATCTATTTCGCAAAACTGTCCACCCCGCTCGATGACGGGACAACAGAGGTGCTGGTCAAGCACGGAGAGCCGTACATGGCCACCAAGCCCGAGTTTCCTCTAACTCTGCTTCGTTGCGTATGACTCTCCAGGGCGACAGTTCTCTTGTTGTGTTTTGGAACTGACTCCCTGTAGAGCATCGAGGTGGAAACCTTGAGGAGTCTATCTGGCTGTTCATCGTTTGGCAAGTCCGATTCGACGGGTCCTCACAACTTTATCGTCCGAACACCGCATTTCTTTCACTTTGATAACAAAACCTCGAATCAAATCCAAGAGTTTCTACTAGACGGGATCGACTTGAAGGAGTACTCTCTACGGCATTACAGTGCTCCAACACCCCAATCTCTTGGGCCTCAATGCCGCCAACTGGGAAGTGCATTGGGCAGATGGCTCAAAGGTTTTGTCAAATGGAGTGCCCAGCAAATCAAGCACCGAGAGCTGGTCGCGTGGAATGGACTCGCTCAGGACGTTCGGCATATGGTTAATTTCGCGTGGCTGTACGACCGCATCAAGGACTTTCCGGCTATTCTGGGCGACGTGAAGGATATTCTTGAGCAGGTTGAGCAGATGGCCGCTGCGGAGCGAAAGGACGAGAGCAAACATCAGATTATCCACGGCGACTTTTGGACGGGAAAGTAAGCTTACGCGCCACCGGATGAAGTTTCAGTGGCTGACTTCTATCAGTATCGTCCTGCCCAATGCCCCGATCCAGGATGGCACCGAAGTGCCACTGTTTGTCATCGATTGGGAATGCACTCAACTCGGCCTGCCGAGCGTCGACTTTGGCCAAATGATCGCAGAGATGTACGCTCTATGGCTATACAAGTCCATCACCGCAGGGCTGTGGATGATGGAGGGGTTCATTGATGCATACGGGACCATCAGCCAAGACTTTGCTTTCCGAGCGGCGATACAAACGGGGACGCACCTGCTCTGTATCACCACTACGTTTCCCGGATGGGGGACGGCTGAGCAGGTTGAGAAGGTGGCTTGCGTTGGGAGAGACATTATCGTACACGCCTGGAAGAAGGACCGTTTATGGTTTGAGCATGGTGATTTGGCATGCTTGTTCCGTGCAGTTGCGCACCCATGACGGGGAGGCAGGACCTAGCACCCGGTGTTCGACTCAACGCAAGTGGCTTGAGATAATTTGGAAGTGGGTAATGAGGGGAGAAGAATAGTCCTCTTGTGCGTTCAGCCTGTCCGTAGCACCAACAATGCCACTGGACTGGACCATTCTAGTACAGTAGTCTAGGTAGTCGCATAGGTAACGTCTCACGGAACAATAGTAGAAATTGGGTAAAATCGTGATAACTGGCTAAATAGGTAAGTGTCACGCCCATCAATCAGCCACGTGTAGAGTAGGCTAAGCTAGGTGGACAGTCTTCTCGGAACAGATCAGCCCATGCGCTGTCGGGTGATCTCAATTCAACCCTGTCTAAGACATTCATTAAGTCTAGGAATAACTTGCGGGCCTTCGAGCGCCATTATTGAAGAACTTCTGCAGAGCCCTCGTATTATCAGAGCTAGTGAATGGCGTCTGTGCAGTGGCACAGTCGCCCATTAAGGTTTGTCCACCCGACGCGCATACTGTCCAGTATGAACATAAAGGAGCATGAGATGGGAAAATGTCTCTCGAATTGGCCCACCCCAATGCCTACTGCTTGGTTCGGCTGTTGAAGTCCAGAAGAGGGGCACCGCTCAAAGCTCCTGCTTCGTCTGCTCCATGCCCGTTTCACTTGAGCTAACAAGGCGTCTATGTGCATTGGATTGGCAACTCCAAGGAAGGTTGAGGAAAGATACGATGGTCGGCGAGGACGTATGTGAGTGATAAGTGGCTTCGCCCCCTAGTCTAAAAGAGTAGCATTTGCAGCGATCCAAAACTGTATGCGAGGTTTCGGAGATCGGAGTGATACAGTTGCAGGAATGTTTCAGGTGACAAATCTATTTCCTTTAATTGCAGAACGAATAGTAGAGTATTACCTGCAAAGGCAGAGAGATTGATGAGGTAGCGCTGGTGGTGTGGAGAATATGCTTTTGTTGACTAACTTAGTCCTTGGTCGGGGTATCAGCCAGCCACGAGGGCTTTTATGCACGTTCACGAGGGAATCGCATAGCTAGCGGCTCCTCCAGAATCTGAAACCCCCAAGGATGAGGATCTCCTGTACAACAAAGCCGAAGTTAAAATCGGCGACGACTCAAGCATCACTGGCGGAATGGTCTACTACCGGATCCCTCTCGGAAACCCAGGATCTTTTAAGGCGTGGCACTCACACATACGCTTGTACTATCTATCTTCTGAGGCGGATCGAAAGGCAATCCGAGAGGAAAATCTTGCTCTCGCAATCAAACAAGACCCAGACAGCCTGCAGGCTGGCGGCTCGTACAACTCTGCAACGCTCTCGGTGCAGTGGAATGGATCCCGCGGGGTTGCCACCATCATGTCCGACGCAGTTAAGGATATGCTTAAACGTGCTCAAGGGCAGGTCAAATTCTCGGAGCCTGCTGTTGTAGATGGGACTCGGTTCAAGTATCAGTTCCGAAGCTCTACTGAGATGGGCCCTGCTGAGGTGGCAGGTATGCTTTCCTCCTCTATCTCATTCGTTATAGGGCCTCCTCCGGAAACAGACCCTCATCGTCTCACCCGGATGCCGACAGTCAGAGTATCAAACCTGCAGACCTTTATCTCTTGAAACTACTCAGGGCCTCACTGACGGAGACATTGCGCGGCATGTTTGCGGTTGGTGCATCTGCATGTCAGATTTGAAAGCTTGTTCTATCTACTGATACCCCTCCAAACACGAGAAGGGGAACTATGACAGACTTGGTTCAATGGTCGTCCATTCATTCATTGGAATAAGGGAAATACTACTGGCTGAAATCAGTAAATGGGGGCTCTAACATTGCATATTCGACATCTTACCTCTGTAGTCATTCATTAGTCGATCCACCCCATCATCCTTTCATTGACAATCGATGGCATAGATCAATCCAATGTTCTCGTGACTCCTAATAGCCAAAGAACCAGATCCGAATGTGTCTTTTATAAGAGGAATAGATTACTTCCAGTCTGCCTACATCAAAGTCATCTTCTACCCTAAGCTTCAACTCGCTTGTTTCCATTACCATCCCCAATACGTTTCTAATGCCGTCGCTAAACGCTCCCTATAGGACTCCTAATCATCGCTCACATCGATTGCTAGGCGTTACAACTTGATTCAGACGGTTCTACATGGCACAAATCGGCTGAGGTAGTATAAACACACCTAGGTCATGTCTAAAATTTGGAAAAGAATAGGACTTGGTCGAGATCACCACCTGGATTATTTTCCTACACTGCCTACCTAGCTTAAGGACTTAGACAACCTCTGCTAACCCATAGAAGCAACTGAGCCCGGTGCCCTCATCCCGGTAGCCAAGGTTTCAATCCGCCTTCCAATATGCCGTTCAACCCAGCTCTCTGCCTATGTTTTGCTTAGCCTTACATTCAGAGGGTCCATATCGATGGGTTGACCAACCTGGAGGTACTTGAAGAACAGCCACCCCACTATAGTAACGAGCAAAAGACATCCTAGAAAGAGAAGGTACCATCGCCAGTCGGGGTTGTTCTCTAGTACATTCACGTTCATGCCGAAGAGACTCTGGCGTGTTGTTAGATCATCCTGGAGACCTAGTTACGCAAGGTTTCGGATCTTACCGATGCGAACATTGCTGGGAGAAAGATAAACTGGAAGGGTCAGTCTTGGCTTGTAATCGTCTTGAACACTTGTAGGAAACGTACAGTGATCCAGCTGAGGCGCTTCATGCTTGTCGCAAGGCTCGTCGACCTGTGTGCCTCATTGATTGATGCCCATGCAAATTCCTGCGGAGTCAAGTCAGAGCAGTGCCAGCATCGTACGTAGATCTGCTCACCAGTTGTAACAGATCTCTGACTGTTTGCTCCAGGTTTTTGATATGATTGCCAACATCTGCAAACCTATTTATTTCCTCGAATGCCTTTCGCTCGTTACTTGCACCGTAGCGGCGGCTATAATCCACAACAAACTCCCTTGCAGTGCGAACTTGGCCTTGGAGACACTCGCGAAAAAAGGCCAGCGTCTGGGCATCTTCTGCAAGATGGAGTACCATGTCGGGTTCTTGTCCCTTTTTGTACAGCTGGCTTATGCGCTATATTGTATCATCAATATCAGCATGCTCCGACGTTCAGGTATAACTCACACGTTGAGATAGATGCCCCTCGGTCTGGTTGCACAAATTCGACCATCCTTTTGTTAAATGGACGATCAATTGCTGAAAGAAGTCAATGCCGTCATCCGGAATCCAAGCATCTGGCAAAGTGCTGAAATGATTCTTCATCGTCCAGCCAGACCCGGTATCCTCACTCGGGGCAGTCATGGTCCAGGCCACTCCATAAGTTTCCCAAAAGTCCCAAACCGAACCTTCTTTCTCCGGCCCAAACTGACTCTCCAAGGGTACCGCAGCAGCAATAGAAATTCCAAAATTCGAACCCCCGGCCTCCTTTGGGCCGATGATGTCCATTCCGTCCGGGAGGATGTTCATTCTTTCTGGGGATCTGTTCCATCTGGAATTGGGATGCAGACATCTCGACCAAGTTGCGAAATCCCCAAGTAGACTTGATAACATTAGTGTTATTTCTGGATAAGTGTACAGGGTTGACATACAACAAACGCTTCTGTATCTCTGGATCAGGTCGTGGCGGATGCGGCGCCTGCTCAAGAAATTCAACCCGTCTCTTTCCGCCTGCCTTTTCCGACACAAGAAGCACTGGCCTGAGGCTGCTGTCGGTGTATACTCGTCGCCATTCATTTGCCGAGATGTCCTTCATGCTCGCAGAGTTCTCCAGTAACAGCTCAACAAAGTCGTGAAGCTCACGCTGAACCGCCAGGCACAGGGGTGTGGTACCGTCGAGATTCTTAGCGCTGACATCGGCATCAAAAGATATGAGCTGCCGAGCAATTTCTAACCTGCGGAATAGAATTGCAGTGTGTAACGCAGTATTTCCTTGATCATCTAGGACGTTGACGTTGTACCCGCAGTCGAGAATGAATTTCAGCGGCTCCAAGTCCCCTTCTCGAACCAGAAAATGCAAAGTGATGAAGTCTGTCCTTGAGAGAAGCTGCACGATATTGGTGTGCCCATTTCTTGCAGCTCGAGATGCCGGCGTCTGACCGTCCCTATCCTTACGGTTCGCATCGACATCGGCGTTTTCAAGCAAGAGGAGCACTACTGACACGTTGCCGTTTTCTGCTGCTCAGGAGAGCGGTGTCCGGCCGTCTTTATCTCGGAGGTTTGGATCGATGGCAGCTATCCCAAGTAGTAGCCGCACCAATTCGGTCTTGTCATTCTCTGAGGCCCATGACAAGGGCGTCCGACCAGCATAAGCCTTTGGATCTTGGCTCATCTCGGCCTCCAAAAGCCGCCATGCTATTGTCGGGGACCTCCGCCGAATAGCCGAATGCAGTGGTGTCCGGCCGTAGTAGTTTTTGAGGCCCAGGTCGATACCATCCTTCTTGAGGAGTAGGTTGACTATGCCCTCATTCCCATTCCAGGCAGCCAACGATAGTGGTGTGTTACCATGCTCATCTGTAGGATTTAGGTCGATACCGTCTTGTTCGAGAAGCAGCTTGACAACACTTTCACAATTGTTCCTCGAGGCACACGACAAGGGTGTTTCACTCTTTTTGCCTCTGGAACTAATGTCAATCCCTTCCTTCTCAAGCAGCAACTTGGCAATGTTCTCTAGCCCTGCAAAGGCAGCCCACCAGAGCGGCGTACAACCTTCTTTATCCCTAGTATTCACATCATAATCAGAGGCATCTTGGAGAGTTTTTCTCACAGCGCTTTCATCGCGGCCCTTGACTGCCTGGTGAAGCTCCATCGCCAATACTGTGGAACGTTGGGCGGCACTAAAACGAATGATTAGCACTCCTAAAAAGGAACGTGGGGTCGCGTGTCATCGGAAGCCGCCTAGCTCGTATCTAGCTAGAAATACAAGTAGCCGGTGTTGCTTGACGAAATCATGTCATCGGTGAGACGAGTTTGGTCAGCCTGATGACAAGACATGCATGGTGGGTGAGGCATATCTGATTGGGCATGGCGACGTAAGCGACATCCTGGCCTATCAGATGAAAGGGCGGGAAAATATGCAGGACCAGGGCGGAATTCCGCATCAGCTGAAAACTGAAGAGGTGAAGTCCTACTACCTACCCTAGTGAGTAAAATCAAACCTACCCTTGAAGGTCCTGATAGTCACGTGTTCCCTCACTTTCAACTCAGGACATCAGAGGAGGAATTCACCGAGCTACGTATGCACGTACAGACTGCAACTGGCAATCGATTGGTCGAGACTACTTAAAGGCCGAGACTCCTCGAATCGGAACGACGCGCCCTACATCCGAGCTGTTCATCTAAGCTCATCTCCAGCCCGTCATGCATTTGGCTTAGAAGTTCATTTGAGTAATAAGCATATTTGTGAAGTCCGGGGTACTCTAATGGATTTAATCTCAACATGCACATTCTGCCAAATACATGGCCGGAGTGTGTATTGCAATAAGTACCTAACCAGTGTTGGGGCAGTTTAAAACATACGGCTGTGAATGTCTAGACCTTGACTATTCATCACCTCTTAGCGTCCCTAAGAATCTTTCCAGCTCGGGGGAAATTCAAGAGCAGGATTATTAAACATTCACACTCGTCATAAAGGTTCTTCAAGATGCGAGCCGAGGCATCTTGTCGTTGACTTTTGATTCCATTACCAATAACTTCCAAAAGAAGCCTACCCTAAGCCTTGACAAAGAATACCGACGATCCGCGAGGTTACACTCCAGCGGACTTGACGATGAGACACCCTGTATGCTTTTCCTATGTCCGCCAATTTCATCCTCGCCGGTTCCCCTATGTCCGACGATTCCATTCACTGTCACCCAAAAGTTCTCCGTCACGGCCCCCAACATGTCTCATTCCCAATGCCGACGAGTTCTGCAGATCAACATCGTGATGCTCGCCCTGAAAAGGCCTGGAGGAAGGAGTACCGCCGAGTTCAATAATCAAAAGGATCACGGTGCAGCCAAGGCGTGGTCAGCAAGCGTACACGGATTAGGCATGATGATGGCAGGCGCAGGGCATATAGCTGAGACCTGAGGCTTTGCCAGCTGTGCCAATCGTGTCTCAGTACTGACGATCAACGATTGATACGTCAGCGGGCTACAGCTACACGAATTCCCATTTCGGATGGCGCTTACGGGTGCAGTGTATGTGGAATCAGGAAGGCCATACGAGGGCTCAGCCGTGACAGGCTGGAAAAAGTCTGAATTCGCTTCACTGTTTGTGCGTGGTTTGCGGGTCGACGATCATCGTGATTATTTCTGTACCCTTGTGGCCTCGCCCATTGTTACCTCAGCCAGAGCGTCAGCCATTGATCGCAATTTAGACAGAGCTGGTATGCAAGGCTCACTGCTGACAAGAGGCTCCAGGATTCATCTCTCAGGGCGGCCGCCTCGGGGGAATATCGCCGATCGTCGATCCACAAGGCTGTGCAGGTGAGCGATCGGCCAGGGGCTGATTGTTTTTGGTGCCATTCTGCATTTGAAAGGATCCTGCTGCCTGTCACCGGGAAACAGGGATCGTCGAGCCTCGAATAGAGTGCCGCCGTTTCATTTGACGAGTGCGCGCTCCCGTCCCTCCCCGCGCGTGTGTCTGTAGGGCTTTCACATTGATTGACAGCAGGCTTGTGAAACGACTCAAACGAGGCGTAGTCGATAATGGCTGTGTTATTCAACGCTTAGCGGCGCTTCAGCTGAGACAAAACTGCCCAGCTCTCCTCCTTTTACCGTCAACGATCGACGGCCGGAAATATTGTGACGTCACATCTGGCCTTATAGTCGCAGTAGCGGACATTAATTCAACTCCGCCGTCGCGGCGCTTCTGAATCCTTTCTCCCTCTCGCCGACCCACGTGCACGGGCTCGTGGGCTCATCCCCAGCCCGTGATAGAATAATCCCAGTCCCGACCTTCCGTGTCGATCTGTCTTGGCTCGTGTCTCTTTTGAGTATTCTTTGAGCTACAATGATGTAATCTATCTCTATGAACTGCCCCTTGCGGAAGTCGACCAGGGCGATCGAACCCGCTTTTAGGCCCGGTAGTTGACATGTCTTGTCTAAGCATAAGCAGGGATGGGCCTCCTGTCTGCCCTAGCGCTTACAAGGTCAGACGGCATTTGGGGGAGACAACAAGGGATGAAAGATGCATAACCTCGTTTCTGGGCTGTGATAGTTCGGGGGTTAAGCTTATTGGCCCATGGCTGTTCGATCATCGCGACTACAAGCGTCGCAGTTTAACAAGTCTTGCAATTTTTGAAGCCGAGGCAACTTGTTGACGAGATATTCCCAAAAGAGCAGCTCGTAGTTTCAGCCAAGTATATAAAGTACCATCGGTCCCGCTTCAGTTTCGTTTCTCCTCATCACCAAACACCAGCTCCAGCATCAATCACCTCTTCACCACATTCTTCAAACACCCCCATTCAATCACCATGCACAAGACTTTTGTCACCGCTGCCGCTCTCCTGAGTGCCGTGGCCGCTTCGCCGGTCACCAACATCTCCAAGCGCGATGTCATTGGAGCTCTCGACCAGAGCGCCAACGATATCGAGCTCAAGTTCCAGCCCAAGCTCGACTTTGACAATGATGGCTGCTACCAGACTTCTGCCATTGACAAGGATGGCAACGTCAACCCTGGCCACGACCCCACGGGCACTCCTGAGGGCGACTGCCGTGACCCTCCTCAGCTGGACAACAGCAACACCTACTCCCGCAAGCGCTGCAACAACGGCTTCTGCGCCATCATGTAAGCTCACCTTTTCACACCATTTTGAAACTATTACTGACCAGACCAGGTACGAGTACTACTTTGAGAAGGACCAGGCCGTAGGCGGCAGCTTCCTCGGTGGCCACAAGCACGACTGGGAGAACATCGTCGTCTTCGCCCAGGGCGACAACATCGTCCGCGTTGCCCCCTCATGCCACGGCAAGTACGACGGCGCCAGCAACCAGTTCCCCGCCGACGGCACCAGCCCTCAGCTCGTCTACCACAAGGACGGCGCTGGCACTCACTGCTTCCGCTTCGCCAACGACGACGACATCGCCAACCCCGAGAACCCCCGTGGCGAGTTCTTCAAGGCCGCTCTCGTCGGCTGGGACAACTGGCCTAGCGGTGAGCTCAAGGACAAGATGCTCAACAACTGGAAGGGTGGCGTTGGACCCAAGCTCGACGACGAGTTTGGCGACTCGCTCAAGGCTGCTGCTGGCGATGGTGTCAACGGCTTTGACCCCTTCAAGGACGAGTAAGCGACTTTTGATGACATGATTGGATGAGTGGCCATAGGCCAGATGCTTGGAGACTGCTGTACATACTTCTCATTCACTTATATGATATGGCTTGGATGATTTCGATCAGTACATACGCACAGGTAGCATGGGTGGACATGGACACTCTTTATTAAAATAACTATTTGCATGCAAATTCTGGTATCATTACAAAGTGAAGCTTGGGTTTGATGGGCTATCTGCCAAGATGAACACTCTCTTGGTTGTGACTAAAGATGCTGTTTAGCGATGTCTACTGGGCCAGTACTGAGGTAACCAGACATGGCTTGCCATTAGCTCCTCATGCACCGAGAGAGTGTGCCGCCACCACTAAAATAGTAAAAATCAAAGAATTTAACTGTTACTTTTAACGTCTCAACTATCGCCAGCCATAGAAGCCAAGCCATAGAAGCCACACACGTGTTGTGACAAGGGTGGCCACTAGGACATCGGAGGATTGTCAGCACTTAGAACATGGACGTTTGGCGGGCACAACAGCCTAGAACGACGGCTAAATCGGAGAGATTGCGACCGTAATAATTAGTGGTTAGTGACGATTTGAATCCTTTGTATTTAGTTCCGAATGCGTAGTGTATTGCGCCTGGCGCCGTGTACTCAACCCAAATACCCCGAAGGCGGCGTACTCTTCGCCCATTTTTTTTTTCTTTTCGTGGCTGACTCTGTGATATTTGTCAATTTGTTTATCTGAAGGATGAAATTCGTGTATGAATGGTCATAAGGCCCCGTATTTCTTGCATCGTAGCGTACCCGTTGCCCACGCCTATCAACGAATCTCAAGAGTCCTCTGCAACACCCCATCCCTCTGCTCATACTCCGTCTTTCCGGTTGTAGGAACCAACCTCAAAATTTGATCAAATTTGTCACCCTTTCCCGGATACTTCTCATCAAACACGTCAACAGCTCCCCAAAACGATTTCACATCATTCGGCTGGTCCAGTACCATGGCCCCCAGGCGGACAAAATACCTGTTGCCCTCTTCATCCTTACGGCAGTCGAGAATAAGGCAGTGAACAGGGTTAACAACCCGAGTTGTGTCTACGAAGACGGGGACAACGCAAGGTTCTTTGCACTGCGTGGCCTCTTGCTCAAAGTCGACATCCCAGTAGTTTTTGCTTTCAACATTGATCATGCTTCTCTCTTGCTTGCTCAAGTCGGGAAACTTCATACCTTCTACAAGACCAAAACCCATGATGGGTAGAAACGAACATTGCAGTCGGATATAAGAGCCTCGCGCGCAACAGTACCTGAGGCCGTTTGCTGCGCCGTCGGGGCGGAAATCTGGGTGAGGATTGACTTTTGCTTCCAGGACCCGGATGAAGCTGTGGTCGAGAGGTACATATTGCTGCGGTTCAACGAGAGCGTCTTTGATGGAGCACCATGACCAAGTTGGGGCAACGTATTTGTCAAATCGCTTTCCGGCGGCTGGAGGCGCGTTGCCGCTGAGTTGATGGTGCTGAACTCTTGAGGTTGCTCTCCAGGCCAGCTGCCCTTCTATACCTGGCCGCCACAAGCCAGCAAGAAAGAGTGGTTCGGATGATATTTTGAGTTTCTGCTGCAACTTGGTTTGCATCTCTTCAATCTTCACTTCGTCTTTCTTGTCTTCACCGGAGATGGGAGTATCGCCATCCCCAGCTTCAGCGTCAACCGTAGCCTGGAAAGCCCTTTCAAAGCACTCCACAATACCAGCGAGCGCGACAAGCTTGTCCGAGTCATAGCTGAGCCTTCCTGGGGAATAACTCCTGATGACCTGATTCCAGTGACTGAGGATATCCGCCACAGACAGGTCCTCCAAGTCATCGTTCCGCACGCCCAAGATCAAGTCTTTGACATCGCTCAGGTTGTGACTATACGGTCCTTGTCTTCTTATCGGGTCTCCCAAGGGAAGTCGCTCGCACGCACACATTGAGCAGCATTCAAACGCTACCTGTTCAAGGCCGAGATGGAGAACTCTCGGAGCCAGCGCTCGTTCTTGGAACGCCCAAGCGCGCCTATTCAATGGCGTGTTTGCTAGGCGAGTCCACCAGCTACGAAAGTCAGAGACGCAGTAATCGCCGGAAAAGGGACCGCCCCAGGCGCGTCGCACCCATATCGGCAGCCACGCCTTGCGGTCACGCTTTTCCTCAACTGAGAAGAGGCCGTCGTGAACATCGGAGGCTGCAGTTGCGCATATGCTGAGCCATGCGTTCCCATAGACCGAGGCCATGCGACCCGCCTCTGTAGCCCAGTCCTCGGGGTCATCTTGGATGATGCACAGAGAGTCAATCCAGAGGTATTTGTGCCCCAACAACTTGGCGACGTTGCAGGCGTCTAGGAATGTCCGTGGAAGATCATTAGTGGATATTGAAGACTTGAAAGGTCCGAGAGTCTCTTTGGTAAGTTGCAGTGGGCTTCCACTCCCCCAGCAGTGGCTGAGGGTGAGGTACTCGACACGATCCGGAACGTCTGCGCCTTCAACCAGATGAATCTCAAGAGGGCCAGAGCTAGGGTTGATATGGATTAGCCGGGAGGGCTTCCACGATGTATCCTTTTTCCACTTGCAAAAGTTGTGATTTGAGCCGCAGTGAGCAAGCCAGGTTCGAATCGTCTTCCAGGTAAAGTCGTCATGATCGGACTCGGCCAAGAGGCCCGTATTTATATATTTTGCATCTTTTATTGAGTACGCTTTAGTAATTGTAATGGGAATTGCTTCTTGGTACCACATACCGTCAGTCTTGACCAGATCAAGCGTCGCCCAGATAGGCCCCATATGCGGCCATGCAATCCGCTGCTCGATGCTGCACCGCTCCCAATCATGTAAACTGACGAATTGCAGTAGCACATCTCCAGGATCAACACTCTCTTGGACCAAGGGATGGAGTTCACGGGCTACATCCTGGCCCGCCTCGCCCAGATCTTGGGCTGACTGTTTCAGCGCCCACACCCACATTGCACAGAATCCGCAGTAGGAAGAGGCCTTGACAAGTTCTGATAGAGCCCGTGTCAGAAATGGTGCGCCCGACTCTGGGGGATTTGTTAAGGCGTCGTGGCAAAAGTCGCAGAGGGTTCCATCTTGTTTGGTAAGTAGCTTGATGAGATCGTTGCCGGTGTCTTCTTGGCCATCGGCCATAGTGGAAGAGCGTTCTGGATTTGACATGACGGCAGTTATCACGGAATGTGATACATTTGTTTTATCATGAACCGTGAATGGGGTTTCATGGTTGAAGTAGATAGGCCATTTCTTACTGGAAGGATGAGGCGCAGCAGTAAGCGAGACGATGCTGCCTAATGCACATGACTTGGCTGCCATTCGACGTCATATAGATAGAATTCACGGTTCTAATATTCCTAGTGAATCTTTCATTAGAACACTTAACTCGGTTGAATCATAGAGAGGGACGACTTGTATAGCAATAAAACGCGTATCAATAACCCGTAATTTCTGTTAGTAGTTACCCTTGGGGAAATGGGGGCTGCCTTTGAAGGCAAACACATTGAGGGAGCAGATCTACGCATCGATCAAATTGATCAGAAAAGAACACAATGACAACTACTACGCGTTCTGTGGCCCAGCATGCAACTTATCCCTCGGCTTCCCCCATGGGTCGCACGGCGTGAACTTCCACCAGTCCGCATGAAGCCAGTATGTCACTCGACGGACAGCAAAGGCCGCAAGTGCCGAAACCGGCGGCCAATCCTTCCACAGGCCATTCTCGTACTCTTTATCGTGGTTGAAAAAGGCCCATGTCCTGGTACTGGCGACAAGCAGTTGCGACTATTTTATTGGGTGTCCTGGTCAGCGAGCATGCCGCTTGATAACCCACAAGTGTCATGAAACGGACTAGCTCACAGTGTCCTCCCTCGCCCGGGCCTTGAACCTCTTTTCTAGCTTGGCCATCCGGTCGCCATACCTGGCTAGGTCGAGTATTGTGGGAATCTCTTCGGCCAGATGCGTGGCGAGCGTGTTGCCAAACACGTCGATGATGCCGACTAGCGTATTCCCGTAGTACTTCTGAACACCCCGGAGGCAGGCCGCGATGTAGGCGCTGTATTCGTCCAGGCCTTGCTTGAAGGCGTGGTGCTGTTCAATGTTGCGGTCCATGATGCCCCTCACGCCGCTCATCTCCACGATGGTGGGGAACAGGTCCTCCTCCTCGCCGCTGATGTGTATATGGAGGAACTCGTAAAAGCAGGCACAATATCGTAGGAATGCCCCCTCATCTTGGGGCTGGATGTATGGGGCCTGGAGGTAGATGCTGTTCAAGCCCCGTATTATTATGTTGTGCGTGCAGGCCATCTGAGAAGCGCACCGGTGGAACATGTCAGGCTAGTGGATGTGTCAGTGCATGTTTTTAGCTCATTGAGCCATCTTGGGTCGCTGACCTTGTCCCCATTGGGTAGAGTCGAGGTAGGAGTCCTGATTAGGGGAAAAGGGTGGTCCGCTGGGTTCCTGGAGCTGGCCATCTTGGGACTTTCAAGAGCGGTCCGACGAACGAAATGGGAACTCAGCCGGAGTGATATTCGTTAGTTTTGCAGGAGAAGCTGGCCCGCGCTCCAGGGGCTGGCTTGCTTTGTGTTATAGCCTGCGCCTACAACACTGACACGTCGATGCGCATTCAGATCAGCTGGCCTCGGCCAGTAAACGAGCCAGGGTTGCCAAATGGCTGCCCAAACTCGGCTATTTCCAGCGTCTGATGCACTTTCAAACCAGAGTTAGACGCAGCCATTCCCTCATTATCGTACGACTTGCGTCCTGCTGCCGGAGCTAGCATGACTCGTTCACGGGCGGATTGTGACACTCTCAAGGCTCCGCGAGTGACGGATCAAAGCTGCCCCGCACTAGATGCTACCTACCGGCGCTCTTTGCATGTCGGAAACTATATTACGTGCTACGGAATGACGGCCAGTAGCGCAGGGGGAGACGGGACATACCATACGCGCCTCACAAAATTGTGTGCGTTCAAGACTAATGCGTTCGCCGAGCCTCGTTGATCTCCGTCTCTACATTGAAACTCACATCGACGGCATCGACCGTGAATTTATTGACTTGGTCAAACTATGGAGAGGCTCATATATTGATAGACCGCGTATCAATGACCCATGGTTGCCAGTGGTTGCCCTTTGTCTCCGCGCACACCTGTTCAATTTCAACATGATTTTACGATTATGTTGTCGTCGACACTAGCATCAAGCAGGAATTCGTCCGGTCCTAAGAAATGTTAAATAGCAAGGGGTCGGAAATCCAAAGCCTTGCATCTAAACGCTGATATTTTCTCTGTGACAAGCGCTGTGAACGAACACTCGGCAGTTGCGTCAGCGTCAAACACCCCCTGGTCCCTCGGCCGTCGGCGGGCCCACCACTTGCCAGGGGAAGTTGGCAGGCAAGCAAGACGCGAGGGGTTGGGCTCCAGGGTGCTATCCCGTACGATGGAGCAGAGGGGAGGTGGGAGATAACTCTCACAAGAGCCTTTGTGCCGCATCTTCTTCCTTTCTAGCAACATGTATAGACATCACTTGGCATACTCCTTCCTATAACTCCTAACCTCTAACATATCCTATTGCACCATCATTAATCATCATCTAAAAACCCACCAAAGTCATCATCTAGCAGTTCAGATTCTGGCTCAGAGTCTTCCTCGACAGTCTTGCCATCCTCGCCCCACGCCATATCGTCGTCCAATATCATTGTCTTGCCGGTTAAGACGTCGAGCGATTGTATTTCAAAGCTCGGAAGTGAATGAGTCAGGATCCTGAGGGTTTTGGGGGACGTCATTCTCTCAGCGAGAGCTTCCGCCGCTTCCATCATGTCCGCTTTCAGCTGAAGCAATCCACCGCCTGCGGACCCGCATCGTGAGGAGTGAGCCGCCGAAGTTATCCCCGGTAGGTCTGTAGTCAGACTTAGGTTAATAGCCGCCACGCTCAAGCGCAGACTGTCATCAGGATGTGGGGGTTTTAAAACATCGGGGCAGATGCTGTGCATGCGAAGGTGGAGGGTTCTGAGGGTACGGAGGAGGGCGCCAATAGCTGGACAAATGTGATTACCGCTCTCTCCTGATGAATCTAGAAAGCCGACAGACAAGTCCAGAGCCAGAACGCTCAGATTCTCCATCGAAAGCAAGGCTTGCATAGTTGGTACCGAGAGGTAGTCCTGGGGTCTATCGAGAGGGTCGGGAGAAGGCGAGTTCCAGGCTCGAATGCGTAGGATACGCAACCTGCGGGATTGCTGCGCTATAGTGGCAAGCTGAGTGAGGTCATTGTCTAGGACTTTTATCCAGATCTCGACCGGATTGTGCCTGAGAGCCTCATTTGGGGCGGGAGCATTCAAAGCAATCGACTCCTGCGGATTTTGTCGACGGCGGGGTGTGGAGATGAAGGCTTGATATCCCCCTAGTTCAAGGTCCAGTGTTTCTAGGCTGTCCTTGAGCGGAGATGGGGTTTTCGTAACCGAAGAGTAGATTAGACGTCGGAGGGTCTCTTGAGAAAGCGTGGTGCACTTGAAAAGGGCGGGACCTGCGAATTCGAACCACTCCTTGCAGATTGTGAGACGGCCTAAGTCTTGGCGGAAAAAGGACGAGCCGATATGATCAAAGATTTGTTTTAGAGTCTCTGGGGGCAGTCGTAGAAGTGACATTGCGAACACTGAGGAACGTGGGGATCTTTGGTCTACCTAGCTCGCTAGAGGAAATCTGGGAGGGGCGTCCCGTTTGGTCGCGGGTGGGTAGATCTGACGAGAGCCCGATCACGTGCGAAGCATTTCACAGTGCCGCGCATATCTTGGGTCTTCTAATTGGCTGAATTATCGGCGAGTGTGAAAGCTGGTGAGTTTGCTTGACACTTACCTAGGGGGCTGAATAAGTAGATATCAGATTCCTTATGCCTTAGCCTCCCCTAGTTAATATACCTCTCTCTTTATCTTTTAGAGAGGGGGTATTATAACCTATAACTTTATTACTATTATAACTACCTTGCGTACCTTTAGTTATATATTCCTTTACTAAATAAAGCCTAATTAGAAAAGAAATTATATTAGTAAATTTATATTAATTTAATTAATTAATACTATTAATTTAAAGTATTTTTAGTATTACTTTATAATATAAGGTATAAATAAATATAGACCTTAGTCTTAGGCTTATAATAGTAATATAGTAATTTTAATACTAGCTATTATAATTATAGGCTTAATCTACTCTTTATTATTTAAATAGCTATTTAGTATATAGTTATAGCCTTATTTACCTTAATCTTTTTATAGTAATTATTCTTTTTCTTCTTTTTTATTATATAATAAATAGTTTAGTATTTTAGCTATTAAAGTAGTTTTAGTAGTATTTTTAATTTATATAGTTATAATAACGTACATGATAAGCAAGTGGGANTAGATATCAGATTCCTTATGCCTTAGCCTCCCCTAGTTAATATACCTCTCTCTTTATCTTTTAGAGAGGGGGTATTATAACCTATAACTTTATTACTATTATAACTACCTTGCGTACCTTTAGTTATATATTCCTTTACTAAATAAAGCCTAATTAGAAAAGAAATTATATTAGTAAATTTATATTAATTTAATTAATTAATACTATTAATTTAAAGTATTTTTAGTATTACTTTATAATATAAGGTATAAATAAATATAGACCTTAGTCTTAGGCTTATAATAGTAATATAGTAATTTTAATACTAGCTATTATAATTATAGGCTTAATCTACTCTTTATTATTTAAATAGCTATTTAGTATATAGTTATAGCCTTATTTACCTTAATCTTTTTATAGTAATTATTCTTTTTCTTCTTTTTTATTATATAATAAATAGTTTAGTATTTTAGCTATTAAAGTAGTTTTAGTAGTATTTTTAATTTATATAGTTATAATAACGTACATGATAAGCAAGTGGGACAGACAAGCAAGTGGGACAAAAATCCCTCAACCTACATCATCTCCATTTGATCAATTGATTCATCACCAAAAAAGATGTCTAGCTCAAATACTGAGGCTAGAATCCTTCTTGCCCTTCAAGCCCTTCAAAATGACCCAAAACTAAGCCTCCGGCGCGCTGCAGAGATATATGATATTCGTCGTATGAAGCTCTGGCGCCGGCAGCAAGGCATCCAATCTCGACGCGATACTATCCAGAAATCACGTCGGCTATCTGATCTAGAGGAACAGATACTTATTCACTTTATTCTTGACCTAGATTCGCGAGGATTTCCCCCCCGGCTTCGTGGTGTGAAAGATATGGCTGATCAATTGCTTGCCGACCGCGACGCGCCACCAGTTGGCCAGCGTTGGGCTCATAACTTCGTGAAGCGGCACCCAGACCTCAAGACGCGTTTTTTTCGGAAGTATGACTACCAGAGAGCCAAGTGCGAAGATCCAGCTATTATCCGTAATTGGTTTACGCTTGTGGCGAATACAATCTCGAAGTACGGCATCCGATCAGATGATATCTATAACTTTGACGAGACTGGCTTTCTTATGGGTATGATTGCAAGCGGAATGGTTGTCACAGGTGCAGAAAGGCGTTCAAAGCCGAAATCAGTGCAGCCTGGAAACCGGGAATGGATTACGGTGATTCAGGCGATCAATGCGGAAGGCTGGGCGATCCAGCCGTTCATCATCGGTGCGGGCCAATATCACCTCGCCAATTGGTACCAAGATAGCAACCTCCCGGGCGATTGGGCTATTGCAACGACCCAAAATGGCTGGACCGACAATGAGACCGGTCTCGAGTGGCTAAAGCACTTTGACCGGTGTACAAGCAACCGATCAGTTGGTTCCTATCGTCTTCTGATCCTTGATGGCCACGAAAGTCACCACTCTATCGACTTTGAGAGATATTGTGAGGAAAACAAGATTATCCGGCTTTGTATGCCACCTCATTCCTCTCATCTACTCCAGCCCCTTGATGTTGGATGCTTTAATGTGCTAAAGCAAGCTTATGGTCGAGAAATAGAGCGATTGATCAGATGCTCTATAACCCACGTTTCAAAGACCGAGTTCTTTCCAGCCTTCCACGCCGCACACGAGGCTACTATGACAGAAAGAAATATCAGGGGTGCATTCAAAGGAGCCGGGCTTGTTCCTCTAGACCCGGAAAATGTGATCTCGAAGCTTGATGTGCAGCTACGGACGCCAACGCCGGTTGAGGAGACAGCTGAACCGTCGACCCCTTGGGTCTCAAGGACCCCAAAGACCGTGCTTGAGGCCGGATCTCAGTCTGAATACCTCGAAAGACGAATCAGAAGGCATCATAGTAGCTCCCCGGAGTCAATCCTTGAAGCTCTACAGTCCCTTGCAAAAGGAACAAAGGCTGTTATGCATAAGGTTGCCTTACTAGCTGCTGAGAACAAAGACCTTCGGGAGGCAAATGTGATACTAAGTCGGCGCCGGAGGGCAAAAAGAACCCGGCTGCAGAAAAGAGGAGTAATGACGGTAGAGGAAGGAAGGCAAGCAATTGATCAAATGGATGTAGATGCGCAGGTAGCGGCCGAATCGTCGAGGAGTGGTGGTCGAGGGAGGTCGGTCGGACCGGGTGTTCGGCGCTGTGGTGTATGCGGCAAGCCCGGGCATAATGCAAGGACCTGTCAGGTAGTGATTGAGACGTCTGGGGAAGAGTATAGTGAGTAGTTTTAATTGATCAAATGGTCTGTGGTGTTTTTATAATAGTTTTTAATCTTAGGGGTAAGGAAAAGTGTCCCACTTGCTTGTCTGTCCCACTTGCTTATCATGTACGTTAATCTTAATTTTATTATTACTTAATTCTTTACTACTTAAGGAATTAAGGGATTTACTCCTTAAAGATATTAATATAAAATCCTTAATTATAGTTTTATAACCTTTATAACCCTTATAGGTAGCTATATAAGCTATAACTTTAGGGATTTCTTTTATAGCTATATAACGTATATGATAAGCTTGTGACGCATCTAAGTATGCGACGCACTATACTGTATAACTAAAAACAGCTATATTTTAAGTTTCTAAAAACTACTATAAAATAGCTACAAACTTAAAAAGAGTATTTTTATAAATCTAACTCTATATAGAATTTAAAAATGAATTCTATAGATTTTTAAAAAAATCCCTTAATATAGTAAAGCTTATTTATACAGTGCTAATTTACTTTTTTCTATACTACCTACATAGCTATTTTTTAAAAATCTAGGAAAATTAGACTAAAAGGATATTGTTTAAATTAGGCTACATATAAGTTTTGAGCTATTTTGAGCCTAGTTGAAATATTCTAGAATTTCTTAAAGTGATTTTAATTTAAGGTGAAAATACTAACCAATTAGAAAGTGCGTCACATACTTAGATGCGTCACAAGCTTATTATATACGTTATAGCTAAATAACGTATATGATAAGTGAGTGCACCGCACAAGTGAGTGCACCATTTGTATTTTCACCTAAAAAGACAAAATTAAAAAATAGCTTAAAATTCGAAATCTTAATTAAAATTAATAAGATTTTACTAATATGCTATTTATATATTATATAACCTTATATAAGTCTCTAAAAATTCTAAGAAAATTCCTTATAAGTTAGTTTAGAAAAAGTCTATTCACACTGTATACTTAGCTATTTCTCTATAAAGGGATTTTTTTAGAAATCTAAAAAAAATATTTTAAGATTCCTTAAAAACTTAGGTTTATAAAAATACCCTTTTTATATCTATAGCTATTTTATAGAGAAAGTTAGGAGGTATAGGGTAAGCTATATTTTGCAGTACAGTGTAGTGGTGCACTCACTTGTGCGGTGCACTCGCTTATTATATACGTTATAGTAATAAAAGTCTTAGGTTTTTATATTAGCTTCCTTTTAGGTATATTAATAGTTTTTTAAGACTTCTTTTTTTACTTTAATAAGTAAATTAATTTTTTTAATTTCTTAAGAAGTAGTAAAAATAGTAGTAATGGCTTTTTTTTTTTTTTTTGCCTTAATAATAGCGCTATCTTTAAGATAAGGCTAATTAGTTACCTCTTCTTTTTATAGCTTCTAGAGGTCCTTTTTTTATTATTAGGCTTATTTAGCTATTTCTTTTTTCTTTTCTTTTTTATTATATACCTTAACTTTCCTTTATAACTCTTTAATAGTAAAAATACTATTTTTAATACCTTTTATTTATTTATAACTATATATATAGTATAACTTTAGTTATATATATTCTTATTATAAAGTAATAATCTTTTTATATATTAATTTAGTTATAATAATAAGATTAAGGTATAATTTAATATCTTAGACTATCTTTTTTACTAAGCTAATAAGAATATTTAGATCTTTTTATATAAAAAGAAATTATTACTTTATTTTCTTTAGTATTATATCTAACTTCTTTAAAAGTAATAAAAATAAAGGTTTCTATTAATTATTAATATATTCTTATAAGGGTTAAAAAATAAGCTTTAAGTTTATAAGATAAATCCTTAACTTCTTAAATTTAGTATATATATAATATACTTTAAATGCTTTATTATATATATAATTTTATTAATTAAGAAAGTTAAATCATAAGATTCTAATTCCCCTAGCTATTATAAAGTTAGATAATGCCTTTTTTTACTCTTTCTTAAGATATTAATAAATTCTAATATTAAGAGGTTAAAAAATATAACTTATATAATTAAAGAGGTAAAAAAGGATAATATTAAATATCTAATAATATTAAATAAACTTAGGATTCTTATAAGTAATAAAAGAATCTATTAGAAGAACCCTAAAAGTATATTTTTTTATATTAGTTANTTATCAACCACGTTATAAAAGATTAATTTAAAGAATTTAATATAGTCTTATATACCCTAGGTATTAAAATATTAAATCTATAAAATTTTAATAAGACTCTTTTATAAATTAAGTAGATTAATAGTAATATAAAGATCTTCTTTATTAGAATAAAGTAAAATATATACCTTACTATCTTTTAGCCTAATAATAAAGAGTTACTTANTATTAGTTATATATTTTTTAAAGGTATATTTCTTTATATATTTTTCCTATATAAGCTTTAATAAATAACTAAATTATTCTTTTATTATATATCTTTTAAAAGAATTAAAAAAGTAAAAAGAGTAATAATTAAAGTGCTATAGCTATTATAAAGTATAATAATTATTATTAAAGTTAGATTTAATAAATATAAGGATTATATATTAGTTAATATTAGCCCTTATATATTCTTTAAGAAGTATTTTTACTAATAGTATAAAGAAAGAAGGAATTAACTAGCTATTAGTACTTATTATATTAATAGATATAAGTAACTCTTTATTATTAGGCTAAAAGATAGTAAGGTATATATTTTACTTTATTCTAATAAAGAAGATCTTTATATTACTATTAATCTACTTAATTTATAAAAGAGTCTTATTAAAATTTTATAGATTTAATATTTTAATACCTAGGGTATATAAGACTATATTAAATTCTTTAAATTAATCTTTTATAACGTGGTTGATAAGCATGTGAGTCAGACAAGCATGTGAGTCACTTTTCCTCACCCTTACAACTTAAAAGCATGATAAAACCACAACAAATCATTTGATCAACTGAAATTACTCACTATACTCTTCCCCAGACGTCTCAATCACTACCTGACACGTTCTTGCATTATGCCCGGGCTTGCCGCATACCCCACAGCGCCGAACGCCCGGTCCGACCGACCTTCCTCGACCACCACTTCTCGACGATTCTGCAACTACCTGCGCATCAACGTCCATCTGATCAATTACCTGCCTTCCTTCCTCTACTGTCATGACCCCTCTTTTCTGTAACCGGTTTCTTTTTGCCCTTCGGCGCCGGCTTAGTATCTCATTTGCTTCCCGAACGTTTCGGAGCTCATTCCTTAATAAGGTAACCTCATGCATAGCTGCCTTCGTTGCTTTAGTATTAGAATTTAAAGCTTCGATAATTGACCCTGGGGGGCTGCTTTTATGCCTTTTGATTCGATTTTCAAGGTATGTAGATTGAGATTGGGCCTCAAGTGCTGTCTTTGGGGTCTTTGAAGTCCAAGGGGTCGAGGGTTCAGTAACCTCTTTGGGAGGCGTCGGAGTCCGTAGCTGCACATCAAGCTTCGAGATTACATTCTCCGGGTCAAAGGGAGCAAGCCCGGCGCCTTTAAACCCTCCCCGGATATTGCTTTCAGTAAAAGTAGCTTTAAACGCGGCGTGAAATGCGGAAAAGAACTCGATCTTCGAAATGTGGGTTATAGAGCATCTGATCAGATACTCTATTTCTCGACCATATGCCTTTTTAAGCACTGAAAAGCACCCAACATCAAGGGGCTGGAGTAGGTGAGATGCATGAGCCGGCATACAAAGAGTGATGATCTTGTTCTCCTCACAATATCTCTCAAAATCGGCCGAGTGGTGACTTTCGTGCCCATCGAGGATTAGAAGACGATAGCGACTATTTGATCGCTTAGCTGTAGACCGATCAAAGTGCTTTAGCCACTCGAGACCCAGCTGGTTATCTGTCCATCCATTTTGGCTTGTTGCAATAACCCAATCGCCCGGGAGGTCGCATTCTCGGTACCAATTCGCAAGGTGATACTGGCCTGCACCAATGATGAACGGCGCGATCGATTGACCTTCTGCATTGATCGCCTGAATGACTGTAATCCATTCCCGATTTCCAGGCTGCACTGATTTTGGTCTTCCATGCCTTTCTGAACCTGTGACAACCATTCCGGCCATTATAATGCCCATCATAAAGCCAGTCTCATCAAAGTTCCAGATATCATCTGATCGGATGCCATACTTCGCGATTGTGTTCTGTACGAGCCTGAACCAGTCACGAATAATGGTTGGATCTTCGCATTTAGCTCTCTGGTAGTCATATTTCCGAAATAAACGCGTCTTTAGCTCTGGTTGTCGCTTCACGAAGTTATGAGCCCAGCGCTTGCCGACAGGTGACGCGTCGCGGTCAGCTAGCAGAGAATTGGCCATTTCTTCCACAAAACGTAGTCGCGAGGGAAATCCTCGCGAATCTAGGTCGAGAATGAATTGAACTATTATCTGTTCCTCTAGATCAGATAGTTTCCGGGACTTTGGAACGTAATCGCGTCGTGATTGAATGCCATGTTGGCGGCGCTGTAAGGTACAGCGATTGACATTATAGATTTCCGCAGCGCGTCGTACTGTTAGTTTTGGGTTATTTTGGATAGCCTGAAGAGCAAGAAGGATTCTAGCTTCATTTGAAGATGTTGACATATTGGGTGGTTGATAAATATTTGATCAAATTGTAATGATGTAGGATGAGGGATTTTTGACTCACATGCTTGTCTGACTCACATGCTTATCAACCACGTTATATTATATATCTATTTTAGTACTAATATAAGTAACTTCCTTAACCTTTAGTAGTTTATATTAAAGCTCTTAATAATAATATTTAAATTATTATACCTATAATTATAATATAAGGGGTTAAGAATTATTAAAATAGTATTTATATAAGAAAAAAATATAGTTCTTAATTACTACTTTAGTAATTATAAAGGTATTATTCTTAATTAATCTAATAAAGGTAATTAATGCCTTTTCTTCTAGCCTTATTAAGGCTATAAGAGTCCCTTTCTTTAAGTTAAAAAGAAGTAGCTTCTTTAATTTAATTAGATAGATATATTTCTTAGTAAGTACTAGCTTTATATAGTATAAAGTAGCTATTTCTTTAATTATATACCATGCTAAAGAGTTAGGGTTCCCTTAGGTTATTAATAGGCTAGAAGCCCTAGATAGATATATATATACTATATACGCTATAGTGGCGCTAGTTTTAGCTAAAAATCGAGGTATAATAAATTTTAAATAAAAATAAATAGTATTTTAATTTTAGCGTTAATTAGGTGTTAATTAATAAAGATGTGATAGTGTGAAGGTGCGTGAGGTGGTTATAGTAGTAACGAAGTTATAGGTTGTGATACCCTCTCTCTGAGGGACGAAGAGAGGGGCGCATTAGCTTGCTTACTTAGCCCCCTGGGTAGTGGCTAGGCAGCCAGGAACTAAGAAACACGGGATTAAGAATTCAGTGCACGAAGCAACCTGAGGGCCTCCTGGCCCGCACGAGACCATCCTCAGCATCCCGCACTGCACCTTCTCAAACCTCTAACTCTGTGAGCTCTCCACCCAACGTTTTCCTCCAGCTGGGTATTGAAGTTTCCCGACAGATATGCAGGGGCCGAGCCAACACTGGGAAGGTCTTGCCGGCTTGGATCCAGAGTCAGATAAAGCCAAGCGAATCCAGCACCTCCTCTCGTCGGCCAACTTTGAATATCTAAAGGCACGTGGGATAGAGTCACGAAGGAGGCATCAACTGGACTTGCCTGATCACATCGAGTGCAGCATCAACCTGACGCAATTTGCATCTGGTTTTAACAACCTAGTCCTGGAAGTCGCATTTTCAGACAACGTGTACTGGATCGCTCGGATCCCGCATCAGGTCCTCGATAACGGCGCCAGGACCTCGATGCTCAGCGAGATTGCTAGAAGATAATCCAGAAACACACCACCATCCCAATCCCTCGGGTCTTCAACTTTGAGGTTTCCGCAGACCAGCCTTTTGGCTGCCCGTATGTCTTCATGGAGTTCCGAGGTGGTCGCATGCTCCCGAATTCGGTGGCGACAGATGTTCCCCCGCAAGACCAGGCCAAAGTAGCCAAGCAGCTTGCAAATGTCTTTGCAGAACTCCAGAATCTGACATTCAGCCGCATCGGGCGCCTCTGAGGTGGCGAGGATGCGGATCAGCCCCCGGAAATCATACCCATGGACTGGCACTCTTCGCCTGGTCCTCTGGACACCTCGCTCGAGTATTTTTACAATGAAAGACAGGGCGAAAACAGGGAAATAATGGCTATGCATCCAGATGACCCAGACTGGCTTACGGCATGCTGGGTCCTGAAGAACACTCTGACCCACATCATCATTGAGGATAGAGTCCGGGGGCCCTTTCCCCTGTGTCATCTTGACTTGCATTTCGGCAATATGCTTTTCGACGACGAATATAATCTGACGGGAGTTATCGATTGGAGCAGTGCCCAGGCTGCTCCTCTCGAACAACTGTCAGTCTGTCCAGAATTTGCCACCTTCCCATTGGCACCAGATGAGGAGAATCGACCCATCGTCGAGCTCAAGAATCTTGTCATTGATGCCATAAGGGAGATGGAGAGAGGTCAAGCGAAGAAGCTTCCCCTGGACAATCCAGAGGCGATTGTGACCGCGAATCTTACACCCCTTTCCACCTACATGGCTTCCCAGGGCGCCGAGGTCACCTATCGTCAGTATATGGCTTCTCCAAGAGCAAGTCTCGGGGCTGGCAAACTCCTCGCGAAGATTATCTACGGAGACAGTATTAGCTGGGAGCAGCTGAGGGAGGTTTACGGCACGATGCCAGTCTTGTAGGCTGTTTTTCATGTTCCCGTTTCATACCTACCATGTTATGCGGTCTTCAAGAACAGAGCCCTTGTAGATTTGAGTGAGGGGTATGACTCTCTAGTTTAACTTTGCGTGCCGCAGATAATTATACTACATGCTACTTAGGAACTCGCTTGCCTCAACTTTGGCCTAATCTTTGGGGTTGAGCTTGGCGGCGGCTGATAGGTCCTCAGAGTATGCCTTGGTCTTCATGGCCTTTTCCACTGCCTTAAACTTTTCCAGTTGCTAACCCGACCGGTCAATAAAGTGTTCTTATTCTTATCAGCCTCTCTCAGCAGCAGGCAAGGGGACTGACCGTCTCGATTAGCTTCCAGTGCTCCAGCAGCGGAGCCTTATCCTTGATGTCGTTACTAGCGGCCCATGTTTTGATTTGGTCCCTCAGCCGCTGGAGCTTCTTAATCTCCCTCTTAAGGTAGCCCTCTAGTATTTCCTTCTGGGCGGAGTTGTTCGACCGCTCAATCCTTTCATAGATGACCTCGAATTCGGCGATGCACTCGACCACCTTCTTGAAGCATTTGTCGACTTCTTGTTGCAGTTTCCTTGGAGTTCTGCTGAGGCCAGATGCCGTGGAACGTGAAAAGGGCTCTCGAGATTGGGACTGACTCTCTTCACTAGCAAGTGGTCGAAGTAGGTCCGCATTAGGATTGTGTGGTCCACCCACGTTCTCGCTCACAGCTTGAAATTCGCACTGAGCTGCAAAAACCCCCAATCTCGACGTTATCATAGTTGTTTTGTTGGCTTCCTGGCTGATTGTGATCTTGTCGAGCATTGCTACCTCGACATGGTCTTCTGCGTCTTTTCCAGTCAAATGTATTTTTCCTGATGAATGCTGCAACTCTTCTGGGTAATCTCGCGAAGATTCTGGAGGAGTTGAATTCTGATCGTCCATTGCAACCATCTATCCTTGGAGTTTGTGGTAAGCTTTTGAATACTAACTTTACTTTTAGAAGTGACCGACGTGACTCTCAGATGCTGGTACTTGGTTAGTTTTGTTCGCTGGCAAGCCCCTTTCCACAAACAACCGAGCGAGCAATAGATAAAGTCACCAAGGACTCCCTTCAGCACGGTAGGAAGAATATCGATTAGAAACTCGGAAGAATCTTGAACCTTTCGAGTATCGGACAAATGAGGCCAGCGGCTTATCGGACTTTCTCGGAATCCGGAGTCAGGAAAACGCCGAAGAGATCGAGATCGTCAGACACTCGTGCGATGGGAGATAAGGAAAATGCAGCCAAACCTGAGGACGTTTGAAGGTAGGGAGATTCAATACGCAGATCAATCGCAGAGTGCCTTGTAGTGCGCCTTTTCGGTCAACTTGGCGGGGAAACAACGTGCGTTCACGTCATTCGCTAAATATTATTGCATTAGCAGGTGGCTGCATTTCGATGGGCACAGCCCCGGGGATGTGCTTCTATCACACTTAGTGATAACTGGAATCACGCATGGATCTACGCTTGCAATAAACGAACGCTCAACATCTCGTTCACTTCCAAGACGCTATCTAGTTTTTGGGTATCTCCCTTCTACTATAATAAAGAATATAATATCTTGATCATCATAGCATTATAACGCGTCTCGAACGTTGAGACGCTGGTCTCAACCGCGACATATGCGGCAGTCTTGGTCGTGTTCGTGGGCACCAGTTCTGGGAATACGTCGTAGCATTCGGTCCCTAAAACAAGAATACATACATAGTCTACTGTGTACCCGAATCTTATGAGTTCACCTCTTCCATTTGAGTTGACATTATCCCCCTTTTTCTCTGTCATACTGGCGTACATGCGTCACGATCAGCAACTGCATGGGTTTATTTGCGACCGACCGTGCTTCGACCTTAGCACTGGCGAGACGGCTTGTTGAACAACGAGCCAGCCTAATACACATGACATGACTACCATTCTATGTCATATAAATAGATTTTCGATTCTAAGCTGCCTAGTGAATGTTTCATTAGAACTCTTATTAACTTGGTTAAACTATGGAGAGGCTGTTATTGATAGAATAAGGATCAATAACCTGTGGTTAATGGCAGCGGTTGCCTTTTACTTGCGTATACTCCAATTGAAATACTATTAACTATTTTAATTTCATAAACATGATTTTACTATCATGTTGTGAACTAACAATATTTCAAGATAGCTGTAGTCCGAGTCTAGGTCCGCAACCTCCGAGCTCCCTCCCCACTAATCTCCAATCACAACTATATCCGCCACCCAATCCCCCAGTGCGATTGTTATTCCCGTATGACTGGATACAGCCTCGCTTATCTTCTCCCTGGAAAGTCGACATGACGTCGCGAAGGATTCACCGCCGATCACGGTGCCGATAACTCCGATCCACCCCGCAGATCGCGCAATACAACAACGCCTCCGCTCGACGATGAGAGAAATGTCTCATCTTGAGACTTGAATCAACCGCCGACTGAGGCATAACATGACATCTGAATCATCCCGCAATGCCTTATCCGCAGGCATCTTCATCATTCGGCAAAACTGCTGCTTGGCTGTACCATGAGTCTGGCCTCGGGAATCTGTACGCCACCGGTCGAGATGCATGGCTCGTTATTCTCTCGCGAATGTGTCGCATGTTTGCTTTCGGGGCCGCGTCTCTCACGATAGCTCTTTTCTTCTCGGAGCTGGGTTTCTCGGATTTTCGCATCGGCCTGTTCATGAGCTTGACTCTCCTCGGCGATGTCGTCCTAGGTCTTGTCGTAACTCTGATGGCCGATGGCCTCGGTCGGCGCCGGGTTCTCTTTGCGGGCGGGTTGCTCATGGCTATTTCCGGAGCTGTTTTCAGCTACTTTGAGAACTTCTGGATCCTCCTCCTCGCCGCCGTCGTGGGTGTTGTCAGTGCCAGCGGCAGTGACTTCGGCCCCTTTCGAGCGATCGAGGAGTCAATGTTGTCCCACATCACCACTCCCAAGACACGTGCTGATGTGTTGTCTTGGTATGTGGTGTGCTCCAGCCTTGGATCGGCGGCTGGCACCGAGGCTGCGGGGAGATTCGTCCAGATGTTGAAGCACCGCCAGGGCTGGAGCATGGTGCAGACGTACCATGCCACGTTCTGGATATACCTCATCATGGGAGCTGTGAATATGGTCTCTACAGCATCTATGAGCAGGAAGTGCGAGGCTGAAAAGACGGCTACCGAGATTTCTGATGAGTCGGCGCAGGGCTTGCTCAGTGATTCTGAGGAAGAAGAGGGCGCCACCACGACTCCACAACAATCACCACGCAAAGGTCGCTTCTCTCAGATTTCGTCGTCGACTCGCTACGTCATGTACAAGCTGTGGTTCCTTCTGACCATTGACTCCCTGGCCGATGGAATGGTTTCTTGGACCTTGACCACCTACTTCCTCGATCGCAAGTTTCACCTGCCCAAGGCACGCCTCGGAGATTACATGTCAGCAGCCTTGATCGTCGGAACCATCACTACGGTCTTTGCCGGGCCACTTTCTCGACACCTCGGCTTGCTCAATACCATGGTGTTTACGCACTTACCGTCTTCTCTCTCGGTCCTGTTCTTCCCCGCCCCGAGCGGGCTAGTTCCGACAATCATTCTACTCTTTATCCGTCTTGGCCTGAATAATATGGACCAAGCCCCCAGGGCAGCTTTTATCGCAGCTGTAGTTAAACCAGAAGAGCGCACGGCCGTTATGGGCATCACGAGCACCCTTCGAACGTTGGCCATGGCAACCGGACCATCTTTCACCGGCTTTTTAGCAGGCAGTGAGAGGTTCTGGATTGCTTTTGTAGTTGGAGGAGCGCTTCGGGTCACGTATGATCTCGGTCTGTGGGCCATGTTTGTCAATATGAAACTGCATACCCATGAGACGAATCATGATGCAGTCCCTGGCAGGCAGTCAATTGAGGAGGGCAGTATCGAGTTGAGGCGATCAGCAGAACATGAAGCATAAGAACATGTCTGGTTGACACTAGGCGGTTGAGTATATTGTCTTTCCATTAAATACTTATACAGAATCGAACACATATCATGTTATCTATTGTTTGGAACGCGTCGCTTCAAGCCATCAGAAAGTAGATGCCAAAACCTCACATTCAAACAATAATAGTCTTGTACGGTATGATGGAGACCTCACCAACCAATCCAGCCTCTGTAGGACCCTCCAAAGGCGCTCCAAGTTGTTGCAGTGTAATAGGCAAGGGCTCAGACCCAGCCGTCAACAGATCATCCAAGATCGTTCGCAGGTAATTCCACATTGTCGTAGGCACAAGGACCTGAATATTGTTTTGGCCTGATTTTAGGTACGGACCGATATCGACAACTGCATTTGTGATGTCTAATGCAGGAGTGCGGCGGCCGTTGATGGTGACGGTCACTGCATCCACCACCTTGGAAAAATAGAGGTATGCTCCCAAGGATTTTGCATCAAGACGGGTGCCTCTCGGTGGCCACTGGAAGGTAGTAGTGTAGTAGCCTATGCCGGACGCATTGGCCAGGGCCGGTATTTCGCTCCATGAAGTTGGTGTATCCAGCTGATGAGTCGTGTTGTACTTGACTGTGTGCTCGCTGTCGTACAAGTCCTCTGGTGCTTCCCAGTGTTCGGCTGTCAGGTTCCAGTCGGACAGCTGGAATGTCGAAGGTACAGAGGCAGCTTCGAGCTTTACACTTCTTCCATCCGAAAGAATGGCTTTCGAGGAGGCCCCGGACCTGGACACATGCAACGATATAGCACCATCTTGGCTAAGTCGAGACCCTATTACATGTGATGGTGCTTTCTCAACATGATATCGAGGTGCCGACATGGATTTCTGCATCTTGTGACCAAAAGCAAGAAGTAGGGTTTGGTTCCCGGCGAGGGTATAAGGAATGATTGTGGCTGCCTTGTTGCGCTTGTAGACTAGGACCGGGGAAGTCTCGCCAGTCCAGGGATTGAGAAAGTAAGGTGCCTCAGTGGTAGCGACAGTAATTTCTCCAGTAGAAGCTGTCAAGTCGGAATAGACAAGCGCGTAGCCGACTCGATCTACCTCGCTCCAAGACGTATAGCATGTTCCGTTGCCGCTCACAGCAATTTGTGGTCTTAAGCCGAGTGCTATGAGCTTCTCTGCGACTTTTCCGGACCCAACACGATAGACGTTCTTGGTGCGCAGGAGATTCGATAGCTGTTGTTCAAATTTGGTCTTGTCGGCCCCATCCTGGGTGAAGTAGTATTTTGGTAAGCCTCCGCTTAGGATTACCGGTAGACCCTTTTGCGCAAATGACTGAAGAGTAGCGATGGTGCCGAGGGTGACGTTCTGGGATGCCTCCACGACGAAGGCCTTCCACGCTGGACCTTCAGGAGCAACGACTCCATTCTTTACATGAGCGTGGCTCAATTGAAGGTTATCGGCCGTTAGGTAATTCCATGACCAGCCTATATCCATTAGCGAATCAGTCGGGATAGATGGTGGTACAATAATCACACCTTCTGAGAGCAGATCCTGAGCCCCGTAAATTGTCCTAATCGTCGTCGCAGACTCCTTGTTGTATATCGCCACATCTGCCTTTGCAACACTCATCTGTAACACGTGCTGCATCCTTCCCATGTAGTTCAAAATGGCCTGCATGCCGTGACTCCAAGCAGGCAGATGGGGTGACCAGGGCTCTGAGAACAGATACCGAAACGGAACATGGCCTGGCCAAGTCGTGTTGTAGTATTTTCCAGAATATGCCTGTCCATGAAGGACATTCTGGTTTATGCCTCCGAGGAACGCATGGTTAACGGAAAAGAGAAGTGCTGGAAGGTGGTACATAAGTCCAGCACCTCTCACGGCACCCATCTCGTTCGAGATAACTCGCTTTCCGGTGAGGCGGGCTGGACCTGTGAAAGAGCGGTACGAGTCGATGTTGTCTTTGAACGAGAGGCTCTCACACTCCGGAGCATCTACCAGCGGCACGGTAGCAAGTGTGTCCATAGCAGAGCCATATGCTGGTTGAGCTGATAACTCGACTCCCAGTTCCTCGTGGACCCAGGCTGCCATGGCGGAGAGATACTGTTTGTATCCTTCGACGAGAGTTGCACGAAAGTCGTTTACATAACCGATACCCTCATCGTTAGTGTCAAGGATGCACTTGAAGGAGCCCGGTTCTGTTGCTTGGATCCCCAGAGTGTTTTGTTCGAATGCCAGCAGGGGTAGATATGGTTTGACGCTATAGCCGGCAGTTTTCTTGAACAGGTCTGGCAGCGAACGAGACCAGCTCACGTTAGACGTCAGCTCAATACTATCTTCCCATGCTGTCAGATACAGGTTAGTGAGGTCCATTAGGTCCAGGGGAAATTGTGGACCATTTGGCACATACCATAGCTGCCAACTTTGGCGAGCATAGTGGGTATTCCGTCTTTCAGGATATGCTGTTTCCAGAACTTGCGAACCACGGCAGCACCTTTGGCGCTGAAATGATCTACAGCATATGATCCATCATCAAAAATGGTGGTAGGCTTAGGTGAATCAAATGCCAGATTCTTATGGCCAGTCAGCTTCTCGTAGAATGCGAATAGTCTGTAGTGCGATCCTGCAGGGGCCCTGGTAAGTGAGAGCTTAACAAACCCGCGTTGGTCGACATATTGGGTTTGTTCGGTCAGAGTTCCAGACTTGAGTTGATACTCATCATATGTGACATTCTGGACTCCAGCAAGACCGCTCGCCTCGTAGGTTATGGTTCGGTTGGATTTGACAAGAGCTGAAACAAGCGCAACAAGATTGCCTGTTCCCCAGCCGGGTGCTTTACCAGAAAAAGAGCTACTTTTGGGCACGTCCACGGTGGTCGGGACCTATAATACTCTAAGGATTCCATACTCTTGCAGGTATCGGGGGCTTCATACCAAGTCCCATTGTAGACCTTCGTCGTCTGGCTGAGCAGGAACTCCCTGACCTTGATTGGGCCCAAGTGCAAATTCCATGAACAGACCGTGTTCATCATGGACCTCAAGCGCCTTCTTGAAGAGGTCGTTGAAAGCGGGCGTGCCAAAGTTATAGGTAGACCAATTCGCGCCCTTGGGCATTTGGCCGAGTGCACCGCCATACTCATAGAATGGGAGAAACTCTAAACCACCGGCTCCAATTGCAGCTGCTGATGCGATGTCGCGAGCTAGGATGTCTGCGTCGACGCTGGCGTCCGGCAGCCAGTATCTAAAACGGGGACGCACTCGGGCAGCAGGGTTGGAAAATGTGCCAGCACCGTCGGATGCGTGAGCTTGAGCCGGAGGGCTGGCTACCAACCCCAGAAGGGCAGCAAAGATGTGATGTCTCATGACGGAGTCACAGAAGGATGTTGCATGATTCGACATGAGCATCGATTCACGCTTTTAGTATGAGATAACAGTTTTTGCCCCCCTGCTTCCTCGGCACTGATTGCTCCGCTTCCGACTTCCCATAACCCTTGAGGTTCACATTAATTTGCATAAGACAGGGTATGAACATCACATGGCTGCCATACGGGGCAATGCAGGAAGAAATGCGGGGGAACAAGAGTGACCTCCCATTCGCGCGGTATTGCACCGAGAGTCGTTCATCGGCCCGGCATCGACAAACGAGGTACATATACGCGGACAATACGCGTATACGTGACTGGGAGTAGTGACTATCGTTGATCTGGAGTTGTCGCCAGCTTGCGTGCAGCCTAATTGTGTAGGGTCATGTATTTTGCGTCGATTGAAAGAGATTGTGGCGGCTGGTGTGACTCAATTGCGCTAATGATTTTCTACCTTCTTCTCACTCAACGTAGATTCTCCACCGCAACGTGCGCGGCTAAAACAAAACATCCTTCGTATCTCATCCCGCTGCCGCAACATGTCTTCTCCCCCGCCAACTCCTCCCAGCAAAGATCCTTGGGACGAGGTAGACTTCCGTTTCAAAACCAGCGGCACTGCTTGTGAGTGGGGTGAGGCATACCATCCTGGTGGCTACCACCCCATTCACCTCGGAGATGTTGTGCAGAATCGGTATCGCATCATCCGTAAGCTAGGATGGGGCCAGTTCTCCACGGTTTGGCTTGCGGTTGATACCCAGTAAGCTATTTTTCACGGTGCTGTCTAGATATTTGGACTGATGGACAACTAGGTTGGATCGCTATGTCTCCTTGAAGATCACACTTGCTGTTCAGAGCGGCAATGTCAGCAAAGAGGTGACCTTGTACAGATCTCGTCTCCAGCCTGGATCTACGTACCTTGTGACCCTTTACGACGCCATAAGGGTAACGGGTCCTAACGGGGAGCACGACGGTCTCGTATTTGAGACCATGGGACCAAATCTGACCACGTTGCTCCAGAAATGGCCAGACTTTCAGATTGGCCAGCCGTGGGAGCGGCGGTTCACCAAAGAATTTGCCAAAAGATCGCTGCTCGATACGATACGGGCATTGCACTTTCTACATGAACGCGGCGTTGTCCATGGGGATGTCCATCTCGGCAACATCCTTACTTGCATTAGACAACCCAAAGTCAGTCCTGCGTCAGAGAAGGAGCTCCAGCAGCCTACGAGTGACGCCCAGCCGCTAAAATGTCGAGATGGGAAGAAGGATATCTGGGCTCCGTCATATATTCTTGAGGGACGACCGATGAAATACTCCTTAGCTTATGACATTGACCCGCTTGTGAAGCTGGCTGACCTGGGTGGTGGTAAGTTCTGACCCAAAATCGACATTACGAGGAATGGAATAGACACTCAAGCTGACCGTCACGACTCTCAGCGTTTACAGTTGAACAGCCAATTGCTGGGACCGCTGCTGTTACGCCTGTGGCCCTTCGGGCCCCGGAGACCATTCTAGGCGAAGACCTCGGCAAGGGAATCGACATTTGGTCCTTCGGGTGCCTTGTCTTCGAAATGATCGTCGGCCGATCGCTCTTTGTGGGAGTGCAACCTCTTGAAGGGAAGTCGTACGACGAGATTTCCAATGATGAACATCTCATTCAGCTCTGGGAGGTCGTTGGACCACTCCCCAAGACTTTACTTTCGAAGTGGCGTCGGGCGGACCAGTACTTCAGTCCAGATGGAGAGAGACTGGACGTTGATTCTGACGGGGAGGGGTATGGAAGTGAAGACGGGAGCATTGGGGAGGCCAGAGATAGGAATGTGGAACTTGGCCCTGATCTGGAGATAGATGGGGGCTCTTCCTCCTCCCCAAGGTCGAGCGATTCTCTCTCCCTCGCGTCGCCTGGCAACTTTCTTTCCCTTGAAGATCAGTTCAATGTGGAGAAGCCGAGTGACATTGATGAGGCCGAAGGGACGAATATCTTGCATTTATTGCGGTGGATTTTCCAGTACGATCCGGCTCACCGGCCTTCGACCAAGGACATCATCAGCCACTCTTGGTTTAGCTCATAGTTCAAACCCAGCCACACAGAACCGCGATGAGAGAATTAATTTGAGCGTAAATAGAGGGGAAAAAAAGATTACGTGATGTAGTATAGTTACAGAAACCTTATTCCACTCCAAGGGCACGTAATTGAAACTCACCAAGTTGTCTCAACAGCGACCGCCCACTGGATTCCTTTACAACCATGGTTGATTGTATATTGTCTCACAGGCTTGCATGAATACCACTGTAAAAATCAAGAAGATAAGCATGGCAACTCCCGATTTGGCCCATAGCCACACCTATGACAGGCTTGTTAGTTTTCATATAGGCGCCCTGACCGTCAATCTTGCAATCGGTCTTAGTTTTGGTACCCATGATAAGATGATATTGCTGAGAGGGCATCATCGACGGTATTAATTAGACCGGATGGGGTAGAGCGTTACTTCTCTAGTACTAGGTACTTTATTTTATATACTAGTACAAACGACACAAAGATGAAATGCGGGGGATCAGGGTGCCCTTCTCTTCGCGCAGTGTTGTACCGAGGACGACGTTGAGATCGACAAATACGCGGACAATACGCGTATAGCCGACTCGAAATAGGTAGAAATTCTCGGTGATATGGGAGATTGACGCCGCCCTACTGGCAATTCCTTAATACATCTGTATTAACGTACTTGACACATGTTAAACAATATTGCGGGGTGCAGTAACTTCGTGAACGTGCAAGTTTCGCTCTAATGCTACCGTATCGTGTCTCCGCGTATCTCTTCCCGGTACGAAGGTTCCGGTGCAATGACAGAGAAGGGATACCACCACAAATTATTCAACTACATCGTAGATCATTAAGCATTTTGGGCACCTCGGACAACATTAACGCGAAGGATAAAGCATCACCTAATACGCAAGCTTCTTCGTCAATGTCTCTAGGGATGGCCGTCGCGTGACCACAGCCTGTCTGAGCTTCCTCCACGCTCGAATTTTGCCGCAAGGTTTATAGAATATCACACCTGTCGACCGGTGCTTCCAAATTACTCTGACTCCGCCGAGGTAATATATTCTCATCGCATTTGAGTAGTCACACCATGTATTCATCTACAACAGCAAGGCTTCTGCTGCTGGGAGCAGCAGGCTTCGCCGGAGCAACGCTGCAAGTTGTGCCTGGTGCATCTTGGACAGCTGTAAGAGCCTACCTCTGGTCCACTTGTATCAAACTGATGATATTACAGACCAACACTGGCATGCCTATCCAGGCTCATGGTGCCGCCATCTTCAAAGAAAATGGCACTTTTTACTGGATTGGAGAGGACAAGTCGGAAGGCACTGCGTTCCAAAATGTCAACTGCTACTCATCCACGAACCTTGTTGAGTGGTCTTTCGTCAATACTCTGCTGTCACGCACTATGAGCGGTGACCTCGGTCCGGGCAGGATTGTCGAACGACCCAAGGTCCTCTACAATAACGATACTGACAAGTACGTCATGTACTTGCACATCGATGACCATACCTACAGCGATGCCCGGGTCGGCGTGGCCGTCTCTGACTCTGTCTGTGGCAGTTACACCTACTCCACAAGCTGGCGGCCACTCGGGTTCGAGAGCAGAGATATTGGCCTCTTCAAGGACGACGACGGGTCTGCTTATCTTCTGACTGAGGATGTAGGTTCAGACATATAGCACCCACGTTCCTGAGCTAACAGTGACAGCGCAAAAATGGACTACGAATCAACGTTCTAACAGATGACTATCTCAACGTCTCGCGCAAGGTGCATCTCTTCGACCGCCACTTTGAGTCGCCTGCTCTTTTGAAAAGAGACGGCTATTACTTTGTGTTTGGGAGTAACCTGACAGGCTGGTACCCAAACGACAACAAGAATACTTATGCCAAATCTCTCTCTGGGCCGTGGGCCGTGGGCCGAGTGGCAGAATTTTGCACGTGAAGTATTGCGCACATACAACAGCCAGACCTCATTCACCCTACCTCTGGGTGGTGACGATGACGCCTTCCTCTACCTACGTGATCGATGGGCTCGTGAAAATCTCATGCGGAGCACATATCTCTGGCTGCCGCTCGAGTTTTCGGGCACGCGTGTCACTCTCAAGAATCGCGTTAGCTGGGTGCCGCATGTCCACAATGCCAGCTGGTCACCTGCGCCCCAGGAGACAGACTACGAAGCTGAAAAGGCTGTTTTGAAAGGTGGCGCTTTCGAGGTCCCATGTTCCAAGTGCAGCGGCAGGGCATATGTTGGTGGCATTGGGGGTGAACAGAAGGGCTCGGTCGAGTTTTACGGGTTCAACAGTCAGAACAACACTCGCTCGACTTTGCGGATAGTTTACTCAAACCCGGACTCAAGTTAGCGATTCGCCAACGTCACCATCAACAATGTCAGCCAGATTATTGCGTTTTTACCAACTGGAGGGGAAGACATCTGGAACAGCGCCTCTGTTCACGCCGACTTTGAATCTTGGGTTTCGAATCCTACTTTGATCCAAGGAGTCGATGATGGTTTGGGGCCAAATATTGACAGAATCCTTCTACCGAATTACTAAGTCTGATGGAGCTAGGCATAAAAAGAGAATCTATAGTAGCTTTCAAGGCCCTTCCCATATTATTCTATAACTTAACGCGATGGTGGAAAATACTAGTAATTTTGGGAATCAAATCTTTGCAATCGTATACCGTATCAACTCAACAGGTTAGATAGAGCCTATGAGTCGCCATAACTCTGTCCTAATGCATATGGCTGGTTGGTCAGAAGGTGTGAAGATCCTTAGCTGCGGGTAAACCTCAAGAATGTCAGAGGACAGTGATGTCGAGACCCTTAGGCTCTACCCAACTTGCTGAGTTCGTACGCCGTGCCGTACTATACAACACACTAATTTGTCTATCGTGGCGCAGCCGGGTTTGCAGGAGTATAGCGGCCGACTACGGAACCCCAAGATCCAGTGAAACCCTCCTGAGACAGAATATCAGTTCCATTGCCCAGGCGTAGAGCCACAGTGACATCTTTGGCGCAGAATCCATAACCGTTGAAGTTTTTGGGAGTCTTTTCAATCCAGTGAATATACTCTGCGGCTTGGTTAACAAAAGGCTCAACGAGATGGCTACCCTGATCGTCCACTTACTTTGGCATTGGTAAGCCCCAGCACAGCTCTGGTACCCAGGGCCGCTGAAAAAGACCCACGAGGCCGACCCGTAATACCAGATGTTGGAGCCTCCCTGGATGTAGTTGGAGAAGCCCATGCGACATCGTTTGTCGTCCTCTGCACACCATGAGTAGTCGGGATCGCCCCAGCCATCCACGTCGGGTGTCCATGGAGCTGGCACAGTCGAGGCCGCGTTGTCTCCCTGCTCGTAGTTGGTTTCTGACTGGAGCAGCGTTACCAGCACGTTGTTGGCCTGTCTCAGGTTCAACTGGTATAACCACCAATGCTCACTGCCCAGGCCGTGGAGCCAAGTGCCTTTATCAGTCTCGACCAAAGCTCCGGCCTTACCAGCAATGCTTGAGCCGCCGGCAAAGTCTTCGGTGATGTGGTCGGCGACCCAGTTCCAGAAGTTCTCGAGATAGACAGACGAGTCCTTGGCGAAGTGAAGTCCGAGGAACACAGCCTTGCACGGGTTGCTGCTGTCGCCACAGGCGTCGATCAAATCAGGAACGCCTCGTGTTCCACCGATTAGAATAGCCGAGTTCCATATAGCCACGTCGCCAGCAGCAGCCCCGGCTGCGTTGAACTGCATCATGATGGCACCCGGGAGAACTTCAGCTACACTGACACGAATATCCGAAATGTGAATCCTTCCTACGTCGCCGGGTTTACCAACCTGCACAACCGGCTTAGGGTTGGCGCTGTCTTTGAAGTAATCACCCGCGGCCGAGATGGCCGACCAGGCCTCGCCGACAATGCGTGAGCCTAGGGGGATTACTAGCGTTGAGTGGACGCGATAATCGCCGTAAGGAAAATAGGCAACCTTATTGTTGTCGACAGCATACTGGAGAACCTTGTTCAGCGCGTCGGTCTCGTCGACGCTGGCGTCTCCCTTGACAGTATATCCGCCATTCTGCCTTGGGTCCTTGATGTTGATAAAGTCCTGAATGTTGAAACCGGCGTAGCTGGGCGCCGTGATGGCGGGCCATCGGCCTCCGGGAGCCAGCTGCTCTGATCGAGGTGTAGAAGAGTTGACGGGTCCAAATATGGGATCACGATCGACCGTATTACCCCACGTGAAAGTATCAACATGGCTGGCTGGGCCATAAGCGACACCAGATGGAAGTTCAACGATGTTGGAGTCTGTATCCTTGTCGAGGTTGTCGATCAACATGGAGGGATAACTCGACGACGAAAATGTGACGCCAGAGTTGATAGATTTGCAATCGACTAGACCGATGAACGGAGAGCCACCGGTATTCTTGACACCGAAGCCTACACTATCAAATACAGCGTTCAAGATGGTGATGGTGAATCCGCTACTAATGAGCATGCCGACTGTGTTCTCGGAAAAGTAGATGTTTTTGTAGAGAGCTTGCTGATGTCCATCGTGAAAGATGCCATTCTAGATATGTTAGCACTGGGGGCGTTTGAGGTGAAGTTATCCAGTTGTTTGCCATAATCGCTTTACGTACCAATCCTTTCTCCACTCGGATATCTGCAAGAGTCAGAGTTGAGCCGCGGCCCAATCTTACACCGGAGTGACCGCTTCCGTCGACAGAGGGCGGCATCTTGATGTCGATGTTTGAAAGCTGCGCAACTTGGCCAACTCCCCAGTAAAGGCCAGTAAAGTTTAGACCTAACTAATCAGCACTTTTCTCTTCACTTCCTCATGTCTGAGCACAAACCCGCGTCGATCTCTGTTGTGTCCAGGACCAGATTCTTTAAGCCTACGGCAAAGGAAATCTCGCCAGAGATGCCAGTGGTTGGGTCCTGACCTTGAGAAAGGTTAGTTTTCCAGCATTGCATGGAGAGGAAAGGAGCACAAGTTACCGTTGATGAGCGTATCTCCGTCAAACCCGGCCACGGCCTTGATGATGGGTGGCTATGAGTGACGCGCAATGATTAGCTCTTCTCTCTTATTGGTGTGAAATTTAGGTGGTCACTCATCGTACATTCAGGGGATCTCCCGTGACTATCGTATCGGTTGTCATGTTGATAGTTCGACGAACTTCATAGGTTCCAGGAGGAATATAGACAACCTTGTTGATTCACAATGTCAGCCTACCATATCCCAAGAGAAGCCAGGACAAATTAAGCGTACCCGCGGCTGACTAGCGAGCCATTGGCCTTTACGCTGAGCACTGCTGTTGGATGACCTAGCATTGATGGCGGCTTGAATAGCATCTCCATCATTGCCCTTGACAGCCATGTAGACTTGATACGTGGATGCATCGTCAAGGTGGGGAGCATAGCCTCTGTAGTCTCCGGTGTGGTCCATTCGCGCGTACCAGAAACTAGAAGGGTGTGGATGCGTCGGGTACTTGGCCAATGCCGGAGCCAGCATAGTGGCTGGGATCAGCCACGATTGAAACCTCATCGTGGACAACGAGAGACGGGCAAGAGAAATGTGACAACGACGGTAAACAGATTGAGAAACGGGACAGGAACCAGGCTTATTTCATAGGGCGATGTTCCCTGAGCCCCTTGTATGAGGCTGCAGATCCTAATCTAAGCTGATTGACTATGCCCCATCCGAGCAGGTGCCCCACTACATCCAACCGTCATCTTTACAAGATATGACCTGGTACAGTTAGACTCGCCCTACTGAACACCCCTGGATACGAGTTACATGCATCGGAGAGAGGCCAGGTGTTAGCCGGGCTTCCCAAGCATGAAAATCGATGCTTGACCTCTTGTCTCATAGAAAAGAAATGGCGTCATAAAAGCAACTAATCATCTGTCTTAAATTACCTAGGGGGCTGAATAAGCAGATGCCAGAGTTTTCGTGCTCGAGCCAGCCCTAGCGCTTATGCCGCCCCTCTCATCATTCCTCAGAGGGAAGGTAATAAAACCTTAACCTAGAGCTCTGTCAAGAAATTGTAGTAATCAATATTTCAACGCTCTGGTGCTTGAAATTATCTGGCATAGGTACTTATCAGGACCTCGGTCTCGGCGGCGCTACCAGCCGCTGTGGTGGCCGTCAGGCTTGATCGCAAGCCTCGTGTTCGTCGTCATCGTGGTCGGTCGTGGATCAAGGAGTCGAGATCGAAGGAGCAGAGGATCGGTGTGGTTGTAAGGTTAAAGTTGAAGGCAAGGATCTGAGGAAGAAGGCAGCCCTTTTATCCCCTCTTGATGAGAGGAAAAGTGGCCTCTTTAGACGCAAGTGTCATCTTGCGTTAAAGAATTATAAGGTTTTGTGTTATGCAGCATTGGGTCTGTTGAGATGCTATTATTGTGTAAAAACTGCGTTCTTTGTTGTGGCTGCTGATGTCTGTCTGCAGGAAGAAAACCTAATCTAGAAGAAGTACTCATCAGAGGGGGAAAATATCGGATTCTTCCTAAATGTGTTTTAGCTGTCAAGCAATGGATACAGTCCAAGGACAAGAGTTTCTAAACAAAAAGACACCATGGAGGTTTCCTCATTATCTTAGTCTCATGCTTCTGTTATTAGAAGGGCACCGCTACTTAGCGAGACGATAATCAACTTACTTACTCAGTCTACACAGATAAAGGCAAATGCACGTATTTGCCTCCGGGACCTTTTGGCGTCGACGTCAAAATTTGACGAAGTCAATCTCGTCCATAACACTTCTCCAATGCGAAGCTGCTCGTAATCCTCTCAACCTGCCCTTAAGTCTTCCCTTGGAAGAACTTAGCTATTTCCCAACCGCGACACTCGTTCATGGGAACCTCCCTGATGTCCTACTCGACTTCCGGTTAAAAGTCCAGACTTTGGGATATTTCAACTCTAGCAAAATTGCTTATTATCTATTGGATTGTGTCAATACTACCTACTCTCCAATTAGTACCCTTATGTGGCTCATTGTTTGCCAGATATGACCAGTATAGTAAAACGCCTATTGCTGTGCTACGGTCCAGTGTCTCCTTTAGGTCCCCCATTCTTCCGTATTCAGCCTTCTAGAAATAGGCTATTCTCGGGACAATGATACGCGAGGATGAGATGCAAGGCTCGGGTTTTCGGTGCAACTGATATTGATGCAAAATTCCTAAGGGTGAATGCGCACCAATTCCTGTCTTCTATAAGATAACTAGGATGGGGGAGGAGCAGGTTGAATGGGCCATCTTCACACATTTCGCCATCACCACCCTCCATTGACAAGCAAACGCCAACACAATGAAGACGGCCTGTGTCTTATCTACGCTGTTGGGTGTAGTACGGGCGCTGAATTCAACCATCTATAACCCTGTCCTGCCAGGGTTTTATCCCGACCCAAGCTGCTTGTTTGTCCCAGAGCTCAACAACACCTTTTTCTGTGCTTCTTCAAGCTTCCTGTCATTTCCCGGCATTCCGATAACTGCCAGCAAGAATCTACAGCATTGGGATCTGGTAAGCCATGCCTTCAGCCGACAAGATCAGTTGCCTGCTTTTGCCCAGCCAAACACCGAGGTTGGCGGCATATGGGCTCCAACCCTTCGTTACAGAAAAGGTCGATTCTATCTCACTACGACACACGTGCTTGCGGCTTTACCAGATGGTGATGACTCTCGCTGGGTCAATTTTATCACCACGACTGCCAACCCTTATCGCTCGGACAGTTGGTCAGACCCTGTCTATTTCGACATCGATGGATATGATCCGAGCCTCTTCTGGGACGACGACGGCGGAGCATATGTGTCGTGGGCGACACTAGATTCTATGAATGATAAAATCATTTGGCACGCTCCAGTCGACCTTGACAGTGGCTTAATAGGCACCCATGTCAACATTTGGAACGGCACAGGGGGCATAGCACCAGAAGGGCCATACATGTACAAGAAGGACGGCTACTATTACCTCTTAATAGCAGAGGGTGGAACAGGCAAAGGTCACATGGTCACCATAGCGTGATCCAAACGTATCTATGGATCATACGAATCGAATCCGCTCAATCCTATCTTGACAAACGCCAACACGACCGAGTACTTCCAAGCCGTGGGCCATGCCGACTGTTTCCAGGATGCTCGTGGTCACTGGTGGGGAGTCGCACTCAGTATGCGACTTGGTGCTGAGATTGTCAATGGAGAATAGAAATTTCTTTCACCAATGGGGCGTGAAACGGTTCTTTATTCTGCCATTTGGAGAGAGAACGAGTGGCCTATTCTGGCTCCTGTCTGGGGCGAGATATCTGCTTGGCCATTGCCGTCTCAAGATGCAGCAGGTTCTGGTCCAGGCGTCGGGGTCACCTCCTCGGATGAAGTCGATTTTGGTCTTGCTTCTGCCTTACCTGCAAATTTTGTTCACTATGGGTTTCCTGAAACAAGTTCCTATGACCTATCTGACAAACAACTCCTGCGACCTTCGCTTGTTGCCATCCCCAGGAAATCTATCGTTCGCATCTAACAACTCTAAGGATGTTGGCACAACACTTCTGGTTCGGCGACAATCTCATATACTTTTCACCTTCAGCGTTGAGTTGGACTTTAGTCCTACAAAGCCTGACTACGAAGCCGGAGTGACTGTCTTTATGAGTGATCAAGTTCACATGGAGTTAGGCATCGTTTCACTGGCTGGCAAGGAATCAACACCCCATTTCCGATTCCATGGAAGAGCGAGGGCCGGTACAGTTCAGACGACGGAGGTTGAGATTCCTCAAAATGGCGTTCTCAAACTTTGAAACTGGAGATCCAGGCTTTCAACACGACACACTACGCCTTCTCCGCTGGTCCCGCTGCTCACGCCCCACGGCTTAGAACCGTTGCCTACGCCCCAGCAAGGCTCATCACGCCCATCTTTAGTGGTAAGTAGCGCTATTTGTCATTTCGTCTCCTTTCACAGTTGACCCCGTGCTCTAGGTGCGCTGGTGGGCGCTTATGCGACCACCAACGGACAGCCAAGCCGTTCAACACCACATGTTTGTATTATAAAATGGGCATACAAAGGAGACGAACAGGTTCGAAATTGACTTTAAGCGGTTGGTCATTGGAAGACTTCATAGCATTCACATCAGAATTTGAACTCAATTCAAATGCCCTTCCCCATCTGAACAGCCCGTGAACACCAAATGTAAGTCCACTTGAAAAAGCAGTTTTTCTACCCAGCAAAACAACAAAGAAATTTCTAGGCCATTTACAGGAGTACAAGAGCTTTCAGCTTTCACACTTGGGACAAGAAGGCATCAAAGGCAAGGCTTCTTGTAAATTAGTATTATTGAATAATCTATCTTAGAAAATATTCAACTAAGCAATAAATTATCAACCAAGTCATGTAACAGAAGCTCACAATCATACTTATGACCATTTCAAAATGCCTCTATCAACTATGCTGATGTTTTATCGCTCACCTGCGTCCTCTCCAACCGCCCGCCCCAATAAATTCCGGTTTCAGGTTTCTTTTCAATTGACAGAAGACGAGTGTCACAGATCTTGGCTTGATTTTCACCCCTCTAAACCTTCGGAAGACGCAGTAAGCTATGAAACGAGGATCAAATTGAAAAACTATAGCGTAAAGAACCCTAGAAAGATGAGCTGTGTTTTGCCCTAATTTGGGAGATAAAGCTCGTCAGCAGGAGTTCTTCTAGTCTTCCGGCTACCGCCTCCTGATCCCTTTCCCTTTCTTTCGAGTCCAAATCTCCCCCATATAACTACCTGGCTTAGTCAATTGGCCCCTGAGGTAGGCCATTTTGTTATGAGATGATTCTGCTACATTACCCACAACTTTGCTTCCCTCCTGTCCACTCTGCTGCTCATTCTCGTCAGGGAGATCAGGCTGTTCGGAGCCATACACAAATGCTGCTGCCGCTCCCAGAAATGGCAAAGGGGCAGCGACTGAGTAGTGGACCATAAGTATCTGACATCTTGGGAGTTTCACTGAGGACTTACAGATCACAATCAAAGACCATGCTGGGGCGTCGAGAAAAGAAGACACGTCCAAAGCAAACAATGAACTGAAGAATGAGAGAGGCACCTGGGAGTTCTTCAGCGTGATGGTCAACCGACACTGAATCAGTGGAGGAACTTACAAACACAATAGTGAACAGTGTGAAAACCAACACTGTTCTTCCTTGCTTCACAGATTGCTTGGCCTGAAAGTTCGCAATTTTGCTCTGCCTCGCAGATTCCTGTGCCTGACTATTCGCAGTCCGACTCTGTTCCACTGACTCATGAGCCTGCAGGTTCGCAATTTGACTCTCCTGAAGCGTGATTGTAGTGTGTAGCTATATAACCAAGATTAGCACCTATAGAATTTATCGCTATGAATTCAGCTTACAGCTATTTGAGTTTGAGAGGCAGCTTTATCCAGCTCTTCTATGTCACCCAAGACGTATTGAGCCGTAAGGTCCTCTTCCAGGTCGTCATTGATAGCCTTGGACTCGTCACGAGCTATTCTAGACTGGACTTTCTGCTGAGACTTCGCGATGGTTTTCAGAATGTTCAGCTCGTCTCGTACGTCTTTGATCTGGAAAAGGAGCTCCGCTGCCGTTTTGGTGGCCTCTTTAAAGTGCGCGAGCTGCTGATCCCCTTTTAGGCCCTTCTCGCAAAACATCTGAAATAGCTCTACCTCGCCTCTCCCCTACAAAGGAGTTAGTCATAGATCCCTCAATAAAATATGGTGTATCAAACAATTGTGTTGATATAATCAGAGAAGATCTGACGAATAGACCGTTCTGCCTTTTCTGTTCCGGTTGTCTCCGAATCGTGTGTACCGCCACCCCCAATCCTCCCTTGAGTGCCTTGGACAGGGCTTGTTTGGTTCTCCTCGTTCTGCACAGAAAGTAACTCATGGAGCTTGTACCTTCTATCGTAAATGCCAACGCAATACTCGGCAATCACGTTTCTCAAGTCGGCGGGGGATGCTGGCCCAGGCCAGTGATTTCCGTCTTTCGTCCGTTTGCGGAGATGTGTAAGGATGTCCATCACAAATTTGCTCTGTTCATCGCTAGAAGCACAAGAGGAAGCCGTAATAAGCCATTCTAATTGAAGCGATCAGCAAGCGGAAATGGAAGGGTAGACTTCCGTCTATAAACTTACCTTCTCCAATAGTCCAGATCCATAACTGATTGACCCTTAGCAGGGGCCAAGTTTTCTCATCTTTCACGCCCTGCGTCCGCAGATACTTTGTGACAACCTGGTTCTCGTTGCGCGAGTCTTGATCCATCGCGGAATCGGCGCCCTTGGCAAAGTGGTAATAGTACTCGTCTAGTGTGGAAGAAGCATGAAACGTCATGTCTTTGTAAGCATCGAAAAGTGCCCTGCGCTGTTTCCTCCGACGACTCGACCTTGATGCTATGCTGTCCTGACTCTCAAGTCTACCTGTTACCGAGACGTTGAGGGCCTTCTTATCTAGGTTATGATAGGTGGAGAATGAAAGGTAAGGCATCTGTTATCCAAGATCAGATGTCTCGTAAGGCATACAAACAAGTAAAGGTCACTCACATAAAGCGCCGAACCGTCAAAACTTTTGGTCTTCGCAACCTTACTAGTTGTCGGCTCCGACGTACGGCCTTCATCTCGCTCGCCTCGATCGTCTTCATCTCGTTTGTCCCGTTCCTCCTCATATCCTTCTGGTCGATCTTCAGGTCGGTTTCCATCCACTCCTCCCTCTCGATCGTCTCGGTCTTCTTGGATGGGAGTAGAATTCTCAGCTATGAACCCAGATTATTTCTTGTTAGTCTCATAAATTCAAGCTTTTCTGGACCGCTTACCCTTTTCAGTTTCTGCTTCCTTGCCTGGAGCCCGTGCTAGTTTGCTTTTGACAAATCGAGGCCGCATGAACCGTGAGGGTGACGTTCTATCCGGTATTTCAACCCAGCTAGCGCGAAGAAACGAGGCCAACTCTTCAAAGTCATCATCTCCGCACTCTGATTGTTTCAATACTTTCCTCATGATGTCCTATTCCGAAGCTTTCGTTAGTATCATGGCCTGGCTTGATACATCACATTATCCAACAGCACCAGTTCTGCAGGGAGCCAGGGTTAAGAACCACCCACGCTGACCAGTAAATATTTGCGATCCTGGTTGCAGGGAGTAATGAGCTGGTGTTCGCAGGAAATAAGTGTGCTTACGTTCATCCAAACCATCTACTCATAATCAGCTTTCAAACGCGGACTCAAGGTGGCAGCAAGTAGCTTACATTTGTTGACGGCAGATGAATCCATGTGAATTCCTTCCTCGGCTTGGCATCATCTCGATTAGTGGACTCTGTACGGTCGTGAGATCCCGACCGCATCTCCTCGAATCGTCTGATAGTTTCCCCGACCGTAGCTAACTTCTCGGTTCCATAAATAACGTCTTGCACCGTCCGAAATTTGGTAAATCGGATAAGCTCGTCGTCGTCTTGGCGCATTTGGATGACTGCTGCGTAAAACTGGGCGAGACTTTTTTGCATGTCCTCTGTAGGTGTAGAAATCTTGCGGCTTTCTTTGGATGTCGGGGCCTTTTCAACGAAGAAAAAATCAAGAATATCCTCCATGTCCTGCAAGATGTTCATTCCCTTGTCCTTTCTCTTGTCTTCGCTTTGGGTGGGTTGGTCGTCCTTCTTCTTTTTCTTCTCGCCGTCCCGACGCGCGTCGCGGTTGGGCTGCTTCCGTGTCTCGTTCTCTTTCAAGTCTCGAATCGTTTTCTTCCAGCGTTCCCTAGCCTCCTTGAACTTGCCGTGATCATTTTCCCGTTCGTTCTGGCCAATTGCCATGACGTAGGTTAAGAGGCATCCAGGCAGTCGACTGTGAATCGCCCATTCACCCAGGTCGCGTGGTTTGGGTTGATGGACTTGTTCAATCTGAATATTTACCGACATTTTCAACAAAAGCTCGTTGGCAAAGGTGTGTCTCTCTACTCGTAGTGTAAGCCAAGGGAGAAGATCTTTCACCTCTTTTCCCTTCAGACGATCAACCATCCGCAGAAAGAAGGGTCGTAGACCCTCCACCAGACCAACCTCATCGAAAACAACGTCAAATGCGGTCTCGCCTCGATTGTCTTTTATCAACAGATTCTTTTCGACTGTTGAATCGATGATTTCATTCAAGATCTCTTCCATGGCACCCTCTGGAGTTTTGATAGCTGCCGCAGAGCGCATGATGTGGTGCAGCGCCGTTTGCCCCTGATTATCGGCGATATCGATTGCTGGATGTAGCTTGAGAATATTTTTGAGGCACTTTAAAGCCTCCTTCGAAGACTCAGCATCTTTACATAATTCCATAAGAGCTGTTATCCCTTGATTGTCTTGTTTGTCAACGACGTTCTCGTCAACGTCCTCGTCTTCAACGGCAGCTTCCTTCGGCTCAGCTTTCAAGTGACTGATCAGCTTGTTCAGGATGCCATAGTAACCCTCTTTGGCTGCCGTGATCAATGGAGTCCAGCCTTCATCGTCCTGGATATCAAGTTTTGGTTTTGCTTCCAAGAGAATGTCAACGGCTTGTTCTTGTCCCCAGTAGGTGGCCATGTTTAGCGGGGTCCATTTAACCCCAAAGGTTGTTTCGTTGATATGTGAAATATCGGATTGACGAAAGAGCCGGAAGGTGCCTGGTTCAATCAGGTGGGCCCAATAGCAAGCTGTGTGGAGAGGGTATTGTCCATCATCGTCTCGCTTCGGAGTGTAATCCGGATAATTCAAGAGGAGAATCAACAGATCATCGTTGTCGCTGTTGCAGGCTATGTGAATAGGTTGTCTCCCTTCATCGTCCTGGGTGTTGACGCTGGCACCAGCTTTGAGTAACCGACGTGTCATCTCAAGGAACCCTCTCTCTGTCGCGATGTGGAGGGGGGTCGTTTTTGAACCCTCCAGAGTTGCGTTGACGAAGTCTTTCAACAGGTTGGGGTCCTTCGGGTCCTTCCATTTCTCCAGCTTAGAGTCAAGCTCATTCGAGCCATCTTCATCATTCGCAGTCTCCTGCAACAGGTGATGCAGTTCGGATATCAGTCGCGCCTTTTTCGTTATTCCTGGTTCTTCTGGTTTGTCGTCGCTCTCAGATTGTTCTCCGTCATCATTGTCGTTCTTCAGTTCTGGCGATGAGACATCGTCGTCCACCACCGCCTGGCCATCACCGTCAGAGACTTGCTCTCCAGGCAGATTGGCCGTGGCACTGTTGGCGTTGTCCTGACTCATGTCAGACTAGAGAATAGTCGATAGAGATAGTAGCAGAAAATTGGCGAAAAGTAATGTGTATTGTCGATCGCCGTGGCGCCTTCTCAGCTGTATCTCTGGGAGAAGATGAGAATAAGGCTGCTCGGCAAAAGTGAGAAATGTCGGGTCAGGTAGTTTTGGATAAAGTCAATTGAACAAGAGCAGGTGGACATTGCAAGGTACTCTAGGCGGCTTCTCCCCAAACTGCGAAATGCAGACACGCCCGAGTAAGCATCGGTGAATTGCGGGTAAAAGAACTTTTAATTGGATGCCTTGTTTTTTGTCTCTGCACTTTCTTCGTGCCGATGGACATATCCTGTAGTTGTGGCTGAAACATTGCAGGAGCTGAACCTCAAACCCTGTCTCGTTTTGATGAGATATTGCCTTTCAGGCCAGCTGAAAATGATCGAGTACATAGCCGGCCAACAGACTCCACAGGCGGCGATCGCAATGGCGTCTTATTGGGGCATCTCAGTTCAGGCCTTGTCGACAAGTATCCAGCCGTCCTGGGGCCGAGACATAGCTAGCTGATCGAACATGGATTTTGGCCAATGAGATTGCATTATCACACACAGCCTGACTGACGAGCACCAGACTTGTCACATTTTGAACACCACGATAGGGCCACGGTCTGTGGTTTGAGCGGCTATTGCTGCCCAGCTCCACATCAGCTGCACGTTGGTTGTCTTTTCCGAGACAACTAAATGCATGTGGCCAGATTGGTCGCTTAGTTGCTGACATGTTTTGTTTCCTATTTCCCTTCGGTGTGATGTTGTCTCTTCCCTCTTGACACTTTTGCTCCTTTCAAGTCCAGCAAGCGATATCGTTGGCAGCTGCTTCGTCATTCGGCAACTTACATAGCACTTATATTAAATTTCGAATTACCATTCAACTTGCATCAATGTAGCCTAAACCCTCACAATTGGTGGTTCCAAGCACCATTTTACTCAACCGCTTAACGGTCTTAAAAAAGAATATGGAAGGCAATCTTTCCAGCGCAGGCAAGGGCACAACATAAGCGTCCCCTTAGCAAGTAAAAAAACGCACCGTATTCAACTTGGAGCGGTACCACCTAGCTCATGTCCAGTCTCACCTCTAACTCTCTCAGTCGTCAAGGGCCTTTTTCATATCCGCCTTTGGCTCATGCGCGTAACGCCTCTGAACTCTAGAAGCTACTTGCAGGGACATCTGGTCCCTGGTGGTCTTGAGCATACAAGACACAAGAGTGACAAAGGCGAATGGTATCAAGCTATACCAGATGAAACGAAAACTACGCGCGTACAAGTCCGCGGTAGCGTGCTCGAGCGCCATGATGACCTCTCTCATAACACCAGGAATCTGTCTCAGTAGCTCTTCATCATGTGCTGCAGATGCCTTGATCAGACCAGGGACGCTGGGCAGCGGTAACCCAGCCGCAACGACAGCCGCAGTCACAGTTTCTGGCAGGATCTTGGTCAACTTGGAAGAGAAGATCTGGGTGAAGATGACAACACTGACAGCACCACCAAGACCACGGACCGACGTTCCAAGGGCCACTGCAGTTGCGATATATCGGTTCGGTGTGCAGAGAGTCGAGATGACAGGGATGATGACGCCCAGGCTACCGATGCCACCGCCAACCAACAAGCTGGGGAAGAACCATGCTGCAAAGTTGATGCCCGGTCGCATGATGGAGAACAGTCCTCCGTCTATAGCCAGACATACAACACCGCCGACGGCGACCCATTTCGCCTCTTTCATTTTGGACGGGATGATGGCAGCCGCCAAGACGCCGCAGATTGAGCCCGCGGCGGTTGGAAGGTTGTACACAGCTGACAAGACAAGGTCTTGGGTCAGCAATGTAAGATAATCTGGGGCATAAAAGCCTAACAGCTAACGATAGCTACATCCTTAATATAGTAATGTAACACCGCGGGGAGCCCAGCTCATACTGTTGACATATATTACATTAAAGAAACAGACAGATGCAGGGCTTAAATTACAGAATAAATAAATTCATCTTATTATAGAGAGTGGCGATACTATTATCGTTCTCTACACAGTCTATAGCCCTAATACCTCAAACTTAGTTTAAGTCAGCATTATCCTACTTCTGAGGAAATCATTGTTTCCTTCATATATCTATATAACCCCCTACCTATGCCTTAACACTTTATGACAAGCTACCTTATCGTCATTCCAGTGCATGGACTATCACAGGAAGCTGGTAGCACGACGAAGTGTAAAATAGAAATCAGGCGCTCCGAAAGCATTGCTTTCTCAAGACTTCAGAAGACTCTAGTTATTATTATATTTAGCTCTATCTAGTTTTTAGGTTCAAATAAGAATAAGAATGTGGTTTTGAAATATATGATTTTCGCGACTGTTGATAGCTCTCATCCCAACGTCTCCTGAAATCCGAACCCGTCATGACCTATGTATTTTCAACAGTCCCCCCTACCAACTACCATATCAGCTAACGACAAGGCTAGAGAATGTGAGTCAATCTGCAATGACGATCGATTGCAATCGTTCCTGAAAGTCAAATGAAATTGGGTTCTTCCTGATGCGTCTTACTCATACACCAAGACCAAGCATAGCCATCAGTCTACGTCTTAAACTCGCTAAAGACTAGTCTCAGTCTAACAAGCCACTAAAACGATAGTTCATCTCGTTTCCAGATCGGCCGAAAGCTCAGGTCATCGGGAGCATAGTTATTCCGGGCTCGCGCTAAGAGGCGGGGATATCATTCCGTGTCCATCCCAATCTTCCTTTCGATTTCAGGCGCAATCGTCAAAAGCGCATACGATACCATTCCCAAGCCTCAACTGCACAGCCCGCTCATCAAGCCTTAAGCTTTACCCAGCTATTTATCAAACATCGAATCTTTTTACTTGCACCACAATTCGATATGAGCAATCTTCCAACCGCAATCTCACGAGGTTCATGGGTCCTCGTCACAGGGGCCAACTGTTACACCGGCAGTCATGTGGTCATAGAACTTCTAAAGCAGGGCTTCAACGTGCGCGGTACCGTTAGAGACCTTGGTTATAGCAAATGGCTCCTCCAGCACCCTTCTGTAAAGCCTTTCGCTGAGCAGGGACGGGTAGAGCTGGTCCTCGCTGATACATCAAAACCTGGGGACTTCGACCAGGCTTTGAAGGGTATCTCGGCTGTAATTCACCTTGCACTTATAGGCGAGCGCTCACCAGATCCTAACGTAGTCTTTCCCTCAACCATCGAGGCTGCCTTAACGGTCTGTCGATCTGCTGCCAAAGAGCCTTCAGTTAAGCGCCTCGTCTTGGCATCGGGATTGTGGTCAGCAATATGGCCGAAACCTGGCGACACCTCGACTATCACCAAGGACACGTGGAATGAAGACCTAGTCAAGGCAGCCCAAGCACCGCCACCATACGAGTTGAGCCGCATGCTTGTGGTATATCTGGCTGCTAGGGTTGAAGCTGAGAAAGCTGTACGGAAATTTGTGACAGACGAAAAACTGCCATGGGTGGTTAATGCAGTCAGCCCTTGTTGGATCCTAGGTGATCCGTTGGATGCGAGGCATTATCTTCCCATGCCAACTCAGCTTCTCCAGCAATTGTATCTGGGGAAAACAGATGCACTGATTGAGAATACGACAGGTGAGCCCATTCATAAAATTCTCAACAAACAGTTGACAAGTTAACCTGAATAGTGTATTACACGCATGTCTCTGACGTGGCCGTAATCTATGTCGCCGCTGCTGTTGACCCCGATGTAGAGGGCGCTCGCATTCAAGTCCTAGCGAGATCTTTCAACTGGAATAATGCTTTGGCAATTCTGCGCGCCTCCTACCCTGATGAAGACTTCGAAGAAGATTTTGTACCTGGAAACCCTGTTTTATCTTATAAAATCGAGGACGATGTTGCTCTAGAGCTATTGAAGAAGTGGGCTGGGCGGGATTGGATTGACCTAGAGACGGGCATTACTGAGACTATTGAGTTCTCTCGAAAGCTTGGCAACTTGGACTAATAGATTGAACTGCTTGCATTAAATTTTAGGGAATGTTATAGCTGTGATCCTCAGAAAGAGAGATAAACTTAATAGTTAGGTAATATTAGAAGCTAAATGAGAATTAACATTGCTAATAGCCTTTAGGCTAATATATATATAATAATATATATACTATGTATAAATATATTTCTTACTTAAACTTATATTAATAAATATAAAACTAAAAAAATTTACTTATAAATTTAAAATAAAAGTAAAATACTTTAATTATTTTAATAATTTCTAAGTATGTTATTTTATTAAACTTAGTAAAAAAAGATTAAATATATTAACTTATTTATTTAACTATCTTACTTATTAAATATATTATAATAAAAGTAAATGAAAACGTAGTAGTACCTATAAGGCCTGATCACTTTGTCACTACGTCTTGGCTAACTTTTTCTTCTAAGTTTGGGCTCTTACTTTACAATGAACATTTTTGGGGCACTCTTAATAATGTTATTACAAGTCTCTTGGTTCTCAAAGTGCTTTTTGATCAACCCAATGCGTTCAAATCTGCCGTTAACCAATACCCTTAGCAATAGACCTCGCACGCAACCATCTCACGCAATGCCAAAAGACTTGCTTGTCGGTGAATGAGAGCATTCGCGGGCTCAGTCCAGTTTCTTAATAACCCAGGCTCGTTTATGGAGGGCTGCTTCGGATAAATCGGATAGAGCATTTTCCATTGGCTTCTTCCCGTCCCATCGTGGTTGGAAGTGAGTCGATTACCACTCGTGCGTGGGTTTCCACGACGTAAACAACGAGTGTGGGCCCGACGGCTCTCTTGTATGGTACAGTCCGTCGTAAGGACTAGTTGAGTGTGCAGAGCCTATGTCAATACACCTCGCCCACGAGGCTCGCTTCGCGGTTCCAGTCTTGACAGGACGGTTCAGGCTTGTACATGTAGCTTTTGAAGTTCAACGTGAAACAGTTTTCTTGGTAAGCCCAGCTGAGTCTGTATCTGCCTAGCTGGTCATAATCCTTGTATTTCCTAGAGGAATTGTTCCACTGGGCTTCTAGTCTTGTACAAATCTAGTAGCCAGCTGCAGCGGCTTCTCGAAGGCTCTGTTCCGAAGGGCGATGTTGGCGCGGATAATCGGGCCCGCGGTAGGGATGTTTTTCGATCCATCGCCGGTGCCATTCAAGCGAGTTGCCGTCAAATATAGACTCGCAGACGATGCACAGCCCAGATGAAGCTTTATTTCCTAAATGCATGGCTGCAAGCTTTCGTTTGATAGATATGCGATAAGATAGAGAAGAGACTGCAGCTGGCTTCCAAAGGCAAAATCGACTACCGAAGTGAAATAACCCCGCTGTATGTGGAATAAGTATCAAAGAAAATGCTGGTTCTGTTGAGATGCTGTTGTTGTGTAAAAACTGTGTTCTTTGGTGCGGCTGCTGACGTCTCTGCCTGCGGTAAAAAAAGTTAATCTATAGTAAAGTAGTGAAAATGCTGGTTTAGCAGGCTTCACCTAGAAACTATAATTGTATGCACCTCTTCGGAGACGTAGTGGAGGGTGCGAACCTAAGACAACAAATCGCTCAGTCCGTGCGGTTATTTACCCAGCTTGACGACTTAAACAGCCAACAGTCGTAAGCCAGTAGGACTTCCATCAGACAGCTGTCAAGCAGGGATCTAGGCCCAATTGTGGCCATCGCTCCAATTCGTCTAGTTAATTCCTGTTCTCCATTTGGCGGAAGACAAAAACAGGATTGCAACTGAGATCTGCGCACAAATCGATAGTGGCCAAGCCGAACAGGGCGATGCCAAGTGTCTTATTTGGCCAGGACTAGCAGCACGGCAAGTAATACTAGCCAAGGGGCCGCATAACTAACAACTGAGGCTACCCGGATTGACTTTCGAACCTCTGCTTGCGGAAAGATCCGCGATGGCGCCATGCTACTTCAAGGCTAGTCGAGATGTCAGCTGAAGGCCTCATCTCCACCTCAGCCAGCCACCATGTCCATCCAGATCTACTAGAAAGCCTCTGACGATGATTATAGATCCGCCATGATGTCAACTGTCTCATATGGCCTGGGGCATTATAAACTCCTCTCTTCCCCGCCCCAGATGTCTCTCCTTCTGCTTCTTCATAGTCCAAAAACATCGACGACTCTCCCTACTCTCACCAAGTTCAGCTGGACTTTTGATTTCGCACAACATCAAGCCAGCAATCAAACTATTGTTCTACTCGATCGCCTTCATCATGTCCGACGACATGCTTGCTGAGGCACCTCCGCATGAGAGGAGCCATCGCGCCAGCGGAAACTACCCTGGTGTTTACAACATCCATGATCTTGGTAAGCCATATATCTTGTTACCGGTCAGTGCACTAATTTATCGCTATCAGAGGCGGAGGGTACGGAGCTCGAGGTTGCCATCGAAACCCAGACGACTGGATGGTAAGTAGCCATTGATCAAGCATCACAACTACATACTGACGCTTTACCAGGAAGATCAACAAGTCGTCAGTCACAGTTGATGATCCAGCAATACTTAAGCTACATCTTACCAAGCCCCCTGTCAAAAGGATCGACTTGCATTTCCCCGTTGGAATGGAGGTGACGGCGAGAAACATGAGGGGCGTGACCATCAAGGATGCATTGGATGCTATTCACAGAGCATACAAGAAAAGGGTAAGCCATTCCTCGGCGCTGTCTGTCTGTTTACTAACATGCTGGCTAGTCGGATGATGAGCTGGATAAGCCATATCTTGCCGGCTTCGAGTGGGACAAGGAAGAGTCGTGGACCCGGCTGGTTGTGCATCTCCAGGGTCAACCTGCAAGTGGCGGCTTTGGCGGGGGTAGGAAAAAGAAGCACCATGAAGAAGAGTAAATCGTACATATTCGAATGCGTGTCTAGTGGCATAGGTTGGTAGTTGCAGATTGAGCCTCCAGAGTGTCCAGGTTGTGGTGATGAAAATATCAATGTTCGTCCAGGTCCAGGCTTGACTTCCGCCCGCTACGAGAGGCTGGAAAGTAAAACTATCGTATCAGCCTTAATTCTGTCATTGGACACAAATGCTATCACACTTGATCTTACTAGACTTCCCTTGTTCGAGGATTAGAGACGCTCAGCTGCTTGATCAAATGAGACCTAAACGGCAGCCAGGTTTTGCTTGCACATTTAATGAGAACCACTTTAATTCTCCGCATCTGCCGTTTACGCCCCAAGGCCATTACTGGGGGTCTGATCCCTCCGGCTTTTGACAACCTCCGCAATTTGCAGGGGTGGTTGGATTCGGTGCGTACTTAGCCCACATAAGGGTGCTTTCTCCCCTCGCAGAGTTGTCGGACCAACCTGGAAAGACGTATGGAATGTTTCTTTTCTCTTCCACAATATCAGCGTCAACTCTAAGCGAGCAGTAGGCGGTGTATATCGTCCTGTCACCTCTATTTCTTGTCGCCGTTTGAGAAGATAGCTCACACCGCTTCGCCCCCAGTGAATGGAGGCATGTTCTCCGTACACAAGGGTCTTACACACAGGCAGCTTCGCTGCAGCTGGCAGAAGTGGATATCTGTCAAGGTCATGGTGCCAGGTAGTTAGCGATGGGTATACAACCATGCCACGGGCAAAAGACATTCCTGCCACGTCACGCGCACATAGGCATGAACATACTCAACCAAGCCATAGTGACTGATGATGGTTTTATACGCATCCTCGGTAGGTGTTTGGGTCGAATGCTCTCAAGGTAACTACTTGCGTACTTGAAGGTAGTGAAATAACAGCTGATGCTTATACAATCGGTACAACTACAAAGCAGCGACGCGATAATGTTGAAATGGAGCCAAGTGCTTCAGTCCTATCCCTTTTAGGCCGGATAAGTTAGCCGACGGTAGATTTTGACTGTACAACTGTCCTCCACATGAAGTGTAGCCGGGTAGGTACCTGGTATGGAGACTGGTCAAAATCAATCCTTCGACACAAAAATGCAAGGGTTATGTATTGAGGGCCACCTCAACCGCCGGTCCCGCGTTGGCTAGAGTACGAGGCCTCTCGTTGAGTAGTATTACACAGCAATAATACCACCCAAGAACCAACAATGTCAGATATCACGGGCATGTTGAACTAAAAGCGGGAATTTTTCCGGCTGGCCCACCTCAGCCGACAGGCACCTATCATCTGTCCACGCTGACATCGAAATTTCAGGGGGATCGGATGAAAGGCAGGGGCCGCGTCGGTTGCATGAAGTGAGATATTTCCGGCTGCAGTTGAGCCTCCACTGACGCCCGACGTAACTGCTCGGCAAGCACTGCACCCGTATCTGAATCCTCAGACGTGATTTTTATTGTTGCTTTTCCGCAGGTTCAAGGAGTCAAGTACTGCGCCGAGTTTTCAAGAGTAGCCCTCAACTCGATGAGATGATCCCGATCGACGTAGCAGCGATCGCTCCCCAACATGTCACCGACGACCCGAGCTGGGATGAGCCCTCTCCGGCTTCAAACTGGCGATTCTTTTCTCTAGGGAAGTGATCTACAGGGCAGCCCCCCACGTGCTGGTCCTCAGGCGCTCCAATCGGTCCATGCAAGTGACGGACCCTCTAAAAGCAGTATCTGATCTTCAGTCCTCGCCCATCCTACTGCTGGATTTAAACGGAACATTTAAAGGAGAAGCACACTCAATCATGGATAACCTTAACCTGAATAAACGTCGGCCCCATCGCAGGGTGGATCGTCGGTGCTTTTATCCTTGACAGACCTATCATTTTGACAGAGACTGTCACCTCGTTGGTCGGCGTGGTCCTATCATGGGCCCCGTGTCTGTCACCTGAGTGGAGGAAATATTGTTGCGAAACAATCACCTTGAAACAGCGCAACTGAAACGTCTTGTCACCCGGAACTCGTTCCTTTAATTAAGGTTACTTTGAGAGTTGTCTTTCGAGAAAAAAGGAACATGTACATGGATGGGGGATTAAAATAACAAAAACGTTGATATAAAGACCACTCGAAGTCCATCAGTGACATGCTCATCACCACTCGCCAATACCATCAACTCCCTCTTCCCTAGTCCTGCAGCATCCTCTGACTACCGTTGATCGGTATTTTTATTGTTTTTACGACAGTCACGTTATTCAAAATGCACTCTGCTAGCCTTGTTTCTCTCGTTGCCGCCCTCCCTGCGGCCATGGCCTGCCTGGGCTATGATGGCGGCCTCCCTCAGTCTACCGGCTCCAAGTCTCTGTCTGCTCCCCAAACCATCAAGGCTGGCGAGACCTTCGATGCCGGATGGGTCAAGTACGACCGTGGTGTCAAGTGTGATGGCCAGAGCGAGGGTGGTGATGACGATGCCGTCTTCCTCCTCGAGGAGGGTGCCACGCTCCGCAACGTCATCATCGGTGCCGACCAGAAGGAGGGCGTTCACTGCCTTGGCTCTTGCACACTCGAGTATGTGTGGTTCGAGGTTTGTCGTCCCAATTCCTTCAAAAAGACGTGACTTAACATGTGTATAGGATGTCTGCGAGGATGCCATCTCGATCAAGGGTGACGGTACCTCCAACATCATCGGTGGCGGTGCTTACCACGCCGCCGACAAGGTGATCCAGCACAACGGCTGCGGTCACGTCAATGTCGTCAACTTCTACGCCGAGGACTACGGCAAGGTCTACCGCTCTTGCGGTAACTGCAAGGGCAACTGCGCCCGCTCCGTGCACGTCGAGGGCACCACTGCCGTTGACGGCGGTGAGCTCATTGGCATCAACCCCAACCTGGGCGACAAGGTGAGCACTACACCCCTGTGCATGTCACTCGACATGACCACTAACCATGACAGGCCACCTACGAGAACAACTGCGTTCCCAAGACTGAGTGCCAGGCCTACGAGGGTTGCGACAAGAGCAACGGCGAGTGCGAGCCCACCAAGGCCGGCACCTGCTAAGCGCCTCGCTCAAAAAGCTAGTGTATTCTCTTTCTGTGACTGTCTCGGGGATGTCTGCTTAGGCGCTCATGCGAGGTGACTGGTCACCTTATATATATTTTTACTGTACATACATGGATTTTGCATGCATATATATACACGCCTTTGCCATACGTTTGGCGAAGTAAAGGATCGTGAATCCTTTTTCTGGTTTTATTCTAGCACCAAACATAGCCTACCCAACAGCCGTGTTCGAATTTTAGAGCTGATGGGACAGACAGCTTCTCCGTGAGCCAAGGTACTTTTATCATCACTGAGATACTTGTCATCAAGACTTACTTTGCCCTTTTTTCAAGTACTTTTGCTATGGCGTATGTCTCTTATCAGCTCTTGTCTTATCGCAGAGCTTCCATTGGGTCAAGTTAGACCCGCAAGCTTCTTGACACTAAAATGGATCCATAAAAAGCAGCACAATGGCGAACACAATCACAGGCTATCCAATGCCTTATGTCGCAGGAAGAAAATTAAAAAAATATAAGGGAGCCAGATATACTTCGCAGCCTCATCGCAAGATGCAGTGATCGCAAGTTAATATGGACGTTACCGCACACCGGAATGACGGGATGTGGGATCAATTGATCATTTGTTGTAAATGACGATATCGTAGTGAGCCCCAGTAGACTCACAGCCAAAGGCATTAGTTTTATCTTGTCATTTAAATGATAGAATATGGTTGTTGGCTTCCCCCTCTTGTCTGAGGTTAAATGTCGTCGTTGGGATGAGGCTCAGCCAGTATTGTTGATCTCTGATCACCAGAACCGAAAACTCTAAAACGTCACAACATCCACACAATCGGGAATGCAACGGCAATCCCAAGGTTAATCGATGAGATAAACGTGTCCAATCATTTTACTGAAACCTTATTGAGCAACACACGTTTACAACGTCTGTGGCTTGCTGAGCAAACTCTGTTCCGGTGTCGGAGACGGCCCTACCCTGCACCTTTGCGCGTCGGCGCATCGCTGTGATGACGACGATGGCTTCACCTCGGCACTCACGTCGGGAGCCAATCTTATCGATCGCTATCCGAAAAAGACGCAAAGGAGAGTGGGTTTTCGTCCGGAGATGCCCTACGAGCCGTCCGGAGGGCTTAGCGTCCCCGTCCGCCGCGTGGACTCGCTTGCGAAAATTCTGCCCACGCGTCGGCAGTGTCGCGTGCCCTACTACCTTTTGGAACGGGACCCGACGTTCTCAGCCCATGGCTAACAGTTTTTACCGCGCTGACGCGGCCGTCTTCGGCCGAGAGAGATGCTTTGGGCGATAGCTGTCGGGCCAAGTGGGCTGCCCGCTCCGGGCCCGCGGTGCGCGTTTGCCAGAAGCAGCTAGCGGGTGCGCGGATGACGAGGCTGCGTCGGCTCCGTCCTCCCACATCCCGTTGTCGGGCCTTCAACAACAGGGGCTAAACATCGTGAGATGGGGGTCGGGAGCGTCAATTGACGACGGGAATGAGGGATCACGACGGAAGGAAAGTGGCTGTAGGGAGCCGAAAAAGACGGCATCAACTGGATATACATGTCACAAGAGTTGGGAGATATACATATCACAAGAGTTGGGATACTAAAGAGTCCAAATTTGCAACTTTTTGCGCCCAGGAATGCCCTCCAGTTGGGGTGCTACGCACCACATGGCGTCGCCGAACAATAGTCTCATTAGTCAACGCGCGGCAGTCCGCGCAGACGTGGCCTGCTCGTCTGCCGAGCCCTAGCCTCGTGGCATTGCCGTCCCATGCACTTTTCTCTTCGCCACAGCATGACGTCCGCGATGCTTTTGCGACAGACTATATCTAAACGGCCTCGTCTCTGCCAGAGACGAGGCTTCATCAGATACCCAATCAACCAATTCCTCCCTCGCACTTATCAACCATGTCTCGCAAAGCCGCCACGATAGCTTCTCTCGCTGCTCTGTCGCATGCGGCATCCGTCGACAACAGCAACCTTGCGCCTCTCAAGTTTACCAGCAATGGCACTTTTCAGATCGCCGTCTTTTCGGACATGCACTTTGGACAATGTGAGTATCTAGCCAATTGGATAGGAGAATTGCGACTAACGCGCTTTAGATGAATCCACATCAGGACCTGCCCAAGACCTTGCCTCGGTCAAGGTAATAGGCGACGTCCTCGACTACGAACTCCCAGACCTCGTTGTTCTCAATGGCGACCTCATCAACGGCGACTCGACCTTCAAGGAGAATAGCACACACTACGTCGACCAGATCGTCGCGCCCATCATCGACCGCAACTTGACATGGGCATCAACCTACGGCAACCACGATCACAACTACAACATCACCGGCGAGGGCATCTTGGAGCGCGAGCAGATGTGGCCCGGAGCTCGAACACAGAGCATGGTCAACGACACCGACGCCGGAACATCAAATTACTACCTCCCCGTCTACGCCGCTAACTGCACCGACGCGAGCGAATGCACACCCGAACTGCTTCTGTGGTTCTTTGACAGCCGAGGCGGTAACTACTACCAGGGCGACGATCAGGAGAACTGGGTTGATCAGAGCGTCGTGACGTGGTTCAACGAGACCAACACGGAGCTTGTGGACAAGTACGACAAGGTCATTCCTTCGCTTGCCTTTGTTCACATTCCCATCAATGCTACAGTTGCGCTGCAGACGGAACTTGGCATTGATGCGAACAAGCAGCCCGGCATTGACGCTGATCCTCCTGTGCCTCAGCAGGGTGAGGGATGGTGCAAGGACGGTACGCGAGACACGGACAAGTGCCACTACGGAAATCAGGATGAGCCCTTTATGGAGGCTCTTGTCACGATTCCCGGTATCATTGGACTCTTTTACGGCCACGATCACGGAAACACTTGGTGCTACCGATGGGACGAGCAACTCGCCGGAATGAACGTCGAGGGTAACGGCCTCCACCTCTGCTACGGCCAACACTCTGGCTACGGCGGCTACGGCGACTGGATCCGCGGCGCACGAGAAATTGTTGTGTCTCAGGACAAGCTGGCCGATCTCGTCGTCGACACCCACATCCGCCTCGAGTCCGGTGACATTGTCGGCTCCGTGACATTAAACTCGACATACAACGAGGACAACTACCCCAAGACACCCGATGACAAGACGTATCTGGATGATATTCTTTCGACCATCAACAATGGCGCATTGAAGGCGTCGGCGGCGTCTTCGGTGAAGAAGGGGTCGGAGTTTATGTACGCGGCCATTGGCGGGTCGTTGGCGACTATTGTATACCTCAGCATGTAAAGAGCGTTTGCGACATTTTTATGACTTATAGATTTATGACCATAGACAATTTTATCTGTTAAACTACTCTACCCGTCCGTTGACATGACCTCGTGCGCACCGCTGAATTTAAACATTTTCATTTTTCGAGCCGATATCGCTATTTCAGACAACCTACAGGTATTGGCTAGCCTAAGACCCTTGGCAAAGTTTAATTGAAATGGCCAATTGTCAAAACCGGCTTTATAAACCCGTACGTAATGGATGCCATTTCCGAGGGTAAACAGACCAGGTACCGTGGCTCCTCGTCAACTCCGGACGATTTAAAGTTTAGTCAGGGAGGCAAGTTACCAATGAAACAGCTGGATGTTGACGCTTTAGCGGCTAACCGTGGAGATAAAAAGCCGTCTCGGTTTCGCGAAATGCCGCGGTAATTATAAGGTGCCGTCAAACCTCGCCCTTCTTCCACGCTTCAAATGCCTCCAAAATGGCATCTTCGTGGAATCCAGAATTACTATCCGCCCTCAATGATTGTATGCACTCAGAAGCTTCTTGTAACCTTGATCGCATGACGAGCTTTCGATTCTTGTTTTTCACCAGGCTTCGCGCGCTTTTATAAATCCCCAAGCCAGGATAGGCGACAATCCCGAAAGCAGCTGCAAAGGTTAGCGCGGACTTTTTACTGCTGTAAAATTCTCACCTGAAGACACTTTTGTCGAGAATCCCATGAAACCTTTCGCGATGCCTAGCACTCCGCCTGTCACGCCAGACTGCATTGCGCCCTGGACTGGCTTGACTGCTAGATCGGCGAATCCTTCGCCGATGCCGAGGACAAGGCTTTTGCCCGAGACCACGAGCCCTGATTTCCAGTCTGTGACTGTGCCATAATCTCGGACCTGTTCGCCATATAATTTCGGCAACGCTCGAGACCCTTCCGCGAATGCGAGGGGAATGTCTAAGAGCATCCCTTTGGAAGAGTTCTTGAGTAGGTCGCCAACGCCCGAGGCCGATGCAAGAGCCATTGATGCGGCCACGTTATTCGCTTTCGAGTCTTTTCTAGTGCTAGGTGTCCCTTCAAGTTGTGTCCCAGTAGGGGACAGCTGGACATCTCTGGCCATGTCTCCGGTAGAACGAGCTCTGCGCAGGGATCCCTGGGGAATCATCAATTGCCCTTCATCTCTGGGCTGGGAACCTTCAAGTTCTGCCACCGATACTGTCTCGAGGTCTGGCGTGGCGATCGCTTTATTGTCCTTGGCGGATCGGTACACTCGAGCTGGTCGGAGGACGATGTTGGCGACAGAAGCAAACATAGAGTAATAGGTTCCCATGGCAGCTGATGCTGCGCCAGTCACGGGATCCCACCTTGGATTATCAATGGTGGTCTCGAACGAGCTGTAACTGTACCACATCATCGTTGGCCGATTAATTCGTCAAATGTTTGAGAATGCCTTATAGATTGAGCTTTTTTGCACCAACCCTTAGATGATCTAGCAACACCTGTCCTGCAACCCCAGAAAGTTTGATGCATCGGCTTTTGTATCGATATTGAAACACCGCAGGCCGGTCACTCAGAATGTCGCAAGGCAGGCTAGACAGAGGGAGGTTGGCATGAAATGAGCGCACCGCATCTTCCACACCATTCTCTCGGGCCATTGTCCTCGACATTTTTTGGGCTGCGATCTGGGCCTCCAGTTGAAGGCAAAATCTGATGCTATCTGCTAGTTTGCTTGAGTCTAGCGAGCGGTACGGAATGGGAGGAGGACCGGCTCTAGCCGCAGCAACCATGTCGCCCCAAAATTGTTGACTGCAAACATGATTAGCACTTTCGCATTTGTTACGCTTGGTAGGTCGACCAACTCTCCAAAGAAAGGTACCACAATTGTCGGTCGCCCATGCTTTAGCCCGCAGGCTGTAGTCCCCGCTCCTCCGTGATGCATAACGGCTGAGACGTGTTGAAAGAGCCACTCGTGCGGGCAATCATCGATAAAATAGATATTTGAGTCACCTTGCTTTGAGCCTCCCAGCTTACTCCACCCTCTCGAGATGATTGCCCGGACACCTGCTTGTTCGATAGCTTCGAGTAGGATTGCTGTGGTTTTATCTGGATCGTCAACAACAATGCTTCCAAATCCGATATAGATTGGTCGCGAGCTTTGCTCCAGGAAAGACATGAGCTCCGATGGTGGATTGTAGGATGGCATATCTCTAAAGAAGAAGCCGCAAACATCTGCTCAGATCTTAGTCGGGGATAGCATCATGGAACCAAGCAGCGCTGACCTATCTGAGGGCCCCAATCTGCAGGCTTTGCTATCAGTGCGGGAGACCAGCAGTATGTGAACGGAACTCTCAGTGTATCAGCCAGCCCAGGCCCTTCAGACATGGCAACAGGTTCGAGGTCTAGAGACTTGCGCCAATCGTTTACAATATCGCCGACTCTGGTCATGGTTAGTCAAAGCACCAACGGGGCCACACTTCCTACCCTTGCCAAGTCATCCATTCTACCATCGAATACGAGATAAAGTTTGTCATGGCTCTGCTCTGTTGTGATGTGTGGTCAGATCGCTTGAGATTGGCCAACGGATGAGGAAATGACCTAGTGCTGGACCACGGCATGGTGAACATCAGATGCAAGGGGATTCCGAGGGCTTGTGAGCAATGAATATGTCCAAAGCTAGGCGGATTCGCGATGATGGCGTCTGCCACGAATGGTGTTTTCGTTCGAGGGTCAGGCTCTAGACATGAGCGCCAGCACCCGTCAAGAATTTTGGCAACCATCTTGCGCTTCCTCTGGACCTCGCCGTCTCTTAGACCTTTCATACTGGGTATTAGTCCAGGGTTCTTAACCATATAGGCCATAAGATCAGCCGGGTCACCACTGATTGGGAAGAATTCGATCCCGCTGGATGTCACGAACTCCTCAAAAGCGCCATGTGTTGCTAATCGGACTCGATGACCCCATTGCTTGAGCTCGGTAGCAAGTGCGATAAACGGCTGAACATCGCCTCGACTTCCGACGATCTGGATGACGATGTTTAGACGAACACTCCACCCGTTGGCGCCTTGTTTCGGAACATTCGCGCAGTTGGGTGCCTGGTCTTCTGGTAGCATGCGACTGGGCCCATCTAGTATTAGTGGGTTCTGCACTTGTGCGGCGTCGAGATCAAAGTCGGGGATGAATTACGACATGGCTCTAAACATTCTCGAATTGGCATTCATCTCGATGCGGCCGTCATCTAGTTGATCGTAAGACGCCGTGTAAATGCACTCAATCGATTTTTTCTCTCGTACCCGTGACGGCCATGTTTTCTTGCAATCCATGAGACAAAGCATCCTGGTATGTTGGTGGTGGTGGCTCCAAGGCTTCTTGATCGGAAGAATGGCTTTGCGCCTCGGAAATTTTGGTCGTCATCAGAGATGCGGTTGGATTCACTAGAGTGCTACGAAGGTAAAGAATAGAAAGGAAAAGAAGTGAAGAGGAGAGGACCGGAAACAGCGGGAAACAGGTGCAAGCCGTAGCCCTACAAGGAGCGTTTCTGGTTAACGGGAAATACCGAATACGCGTATTTGAAGTGCTATCGTGAAGCCATGATAGGCTGGCCATTGTAAGACCTGCTAGTTCAATGCAAGGTTCTACACACGTGTATTCAGTAATTTCTGCCACAGAAGTTTGTGGTGCTTAGAGGCTCCGGGGTGTTTAAATTTGCAGTGAAAAAAAAACATGGCCGGAAGTGTCCCCCGGACACGACGCGTATGAGTTTATTATTAGCATCTATAAACACCCCCGCGAACGCTATGCGAGTATTTGGAGGCTTGGGCGTGGTTAAAGAAAGTGTAAAGGTTCTGATTGGCTGGATGATCGAGTTAGTCAGCATGGGTCCAATCCAGTCACCCAATTCAGACTCTATCAATACTTAATCGCTCAAAGTCGAGCTTGTCTTATGTGATCAATCGAATCCCTAGGCCTAAATTTAGGAATCTATCTAATATAATTAGCACCTGGGTTGCAAAGCATTATGAGGTTTCCAAGATCACATTTAGTAAAAGGCAATAGTTTGAGATTCCGCAACTAGATTCTAACCTCCAGGTGTTACTTCCCACGGTCCTACACATAAGAGATACAGACTTGCTACCCTTTACGCATATTAGTATGTCATATGAGTGTCCGTTTTCATACAGAAGCATACCCGGCCTGCCTCACGCTTTACGCCTTGTCAACATCCATGCTTGTTACAATTAATCAGAAATCTAGAAGAAATAGCGCTCTTCGAGCTATTATTCACAATTGACCAAAGACTGTGATGTTTGGTGCCACGATGTTCATCGTTTTTAATACTGCCTCAATTACTATTCAGCGGAGCAAGGTTTCAAGCTGGATTTGATGATTTGTACAATTTTTTATATACACGGAAAAAGCGCGAAGAGTTTTAGATTTAGTACCACGGCGATGAAGCCACGGCCTAATATATAAGCATCCGGCTCTTAGAACGAAACACAGCACAAGGTGCCTCACTTGAATTCTGCACTTAGCACTGCTTTTGGGAGCCGTCGGCGTAGAAAAAGTCCTGGTTGATCTTGATCGACTTGGCCTTCCACGTCTTGCCGCCGTCGGAGGTGCTCAAGCCGCTGGAAGTAGCGCCGGTCAAGGAGAGGGTCTTGCCAAAGTTGTTGTCAGCCTTCTTGAGGACGACAGTGACATCGGACCAGCCTGAAACAAGTGTCAGTTTGTATACATGAGAGCAGTTTGTTGGTGGGCTTACTGTATCCCTTGAGAGTTCCACATGTGCCAAGGTAGCACTCGTTGCTGGAGAAGATGGCCTTGGGAGGCTTGCCGTTCTTGTCCTCTGCAAAGATGATTAGTTGATGGCTCATATTATGGAAAGGAATGCCATACTGTCGGTTTGCTGGGAGACCATCTCTCCGTTGATCCAAACTTTCTGCGTTACAGCGTTGGAGCTATCAACGGTAACTAAATCTACGTCAACCAAAGTCATCTTTCAATCACATGGGTCAAGTACGCACGCTCAAACTTGAGGTCCGAGTTGGACGGAATCGCAACATAAGGTTGGGCCACCTGTTGACCGGCTACAATAATATTTAGTATGTGCAACCAAATACTTCTTTAGTAGACTTACCGCCGTCGTAGGTGCTTGCAGCCACGCACCACTCGTTGTTCGGCGCAGGGCATCCCCTAAAAGTTGTAAGTCAAATACTCCATGACACCTAAGTGCGATCTTACTCCTGAGCATTGTTGGGGGCCCAGTTCAACAGCGGCTGAAAAAGAGCAGTTCCCTGGTCGGTGATGGACTGCGAGATACCGACCCAGATGGACATCCACGGCTGGTGGCTGGGATCATCGACCTGAGTACCACAAGGAACTGAAGGAGGTGTCAAAGACCAAGTAGCTTTGGCGATACCAGCTTCAGTAGGACCAATGCTAAACATATTTCCAAACTTCCAATCATCGAACTGAGCGTTAACGCCGCTCACAGCAGCGAGGCAAAGAGCCGCAAAAGAATCAGAAGTACGCATCTTGATTGATTAGAGCAAACAGACCGGCTGTAGCGAGTGAATAGAATGAGTTGACCAAAAAATCCAAGAAAAGAGAATATTTTATCTTTATTTAAACTTCTTCTAATCGTCTTCCTCTGAGGCCAAGGATCAATCGGGCCTCGGAGCCACCATCTCCGTGCAGGGTGTCGAAACAGCATGGGTTGGTCAAAACGCCAAGCCCCATTGGACGGGCGGATAATCGGCACGGCGAGTTTGAACCCACGAATTGACGGGGCAAGGGAGCGCGTATACTCTGCGATTTGTGGAGGTGAAAGCGCGCAAATGCCACTGCCGGTATGACTAGGAGCTCGCTTAGGAAAACGTGGTTTATTTATGACATCTCGTATTATTTTAGATTTGGATGTTGACATAGGGCGTAAATAAAGGATCATCTTCCGTCATTAGAATGACTTGAGGACTTTTATTCTTCTCGCATCCCGATTTGCTGAGATTCTTTTGTAAGGCTGTCGGGGACTTCGTACGAAATCATGTACAACACCTCGCCTTATCGTAACACCTACCAAACTGGGCCTAATAAATAACCTCACAGTCTCATAAGGTCAAGGACGCCATAGCGACAAGATTCTCTTCTTTGGTCTCTGCCCGCCACTGGTGCTGACATGCAGAGTTGATCGCAAGACGGGCGAATCACAGGCTCAAGATTGACGTTGATGGTTCGAGGGAATCAGGCATCGCCCAAAGGATTTGTAATCAAAGCATACTTAGTAATTAACTCTCAACTCTCTACACGTATATCTCAAGACCGCACATAAATACGAAGTCTTGGCAAATGCACAGTTCTTCTATCCTCCAATCTCTCTTATCACGTCCACAGCAACCTAAGTTGACATGTCTTCGCAACAAACAAAAACTAAAGCCGTCTTCTTTGACTTTATGGGCACGTGTCTCGATTGGCACAGCAGCGTAGTGAACGCTTTGCCCTCCTCAATTCCGAAGGATGAAGCTTCTAACCTGGCGCTTGAATGGCGAAGACGATATTTTATCGAAAACAATCAGCGCTTTCTTCAAAATCTCGAACCTGAAGACATCGACATAACACTCGCCCGTGTTCTTGAAGCAGTTCTTCCCCAGTTTCCTAATTCCAAGTCGCAATTGGACGCTGATGCCAAGAATCGATTAATTCGAGCATGGCACGCTCAGCCAGCCTGGCCAGAGGTTCAAAAGGCTATCCAGGCCGTCCGGGAACAACTTGGTCTGGAAGTCTTTGTGCACGCCAACGGCACAACTCGTCTTCAACTCGACCTCACCCGTTCCTCGGGCTTGACCTTCAACATGCTCTTCTCGAGCCAGTTGCTGGGCCTATACAAACCCAATCTGGACGCGTATAAGAAGGCTCTGCAGCTTGTCAAGCTTGGGCCTGATGAAGTAGTCATGGTTGCGGCGCATGCCTACGATTTACGGGCAGCGAAGAAGTGTGGAATGAAGACGGTATACATTCATCGGTGGACGGACGATGTAGATGAAGATATGGAGAAGGTGAAGCGAGAGTTTGATGTCTTCTTGGAGGGAATGGAAGAACTGCCTGGCGTCATTGAGAGGATTTGAGTATGGAATTAGGCTGGTAGTTGGATTCCGTCTTTTTGTCAAGTCGCAAATCGTTCTTGGGATCAGCAGCACTCGCTAGCGAGGTGAACAATATATTCATGATATGGTTGACCTTGGTATGCTTATATTGCAATAGAAGGTATACCCCGAATTAAACCTTAGTCGCACTACTCGGCATAACTTTCAATGACACCAATGTGTTTACGACATGACCAAGGTCATCGCAAAGCTGGCCATAGCCATAGTAGTAAAAATGCGCGCAACGCAGGAAGCTGCCCTCGAGGTGTTTTCCGGGCTAGGCGTTCCATTAGAGCTCTCTGTAGCACTAGTATCACTTTCCGACGCCTTGACAGGCGTTGCAGTGCCAGCTGTAGACTGCGAACTGCCAGATGTGTCGTCGGTAGCCGTAGCCTCTTGAGATGCGGTCTTTGCGGCTGCAAGGAGTTCCACGCCAGCTGTGATAGTCACAGGGACATCAATAAAATAGTCCAGGTTGACATATTTAAAATCCTCATGAGCCAGAGTTGACGTCGGATGGCCCTTGTCGTTGCCGCCAATGTTGATGGTGGTGCACTCCTGGGCGGTCGTCTTGCTCATCTCGCAGTGAACGGAAAATTCGTATTCAGGGTCCTTATAGTATTCATCGTAGAGGCCGGTTTTTGCTGCGCCCGGTGGGATGGTCTTGCTCGCCCAGGATCCCACCGTTACATATCTGTCGTCCACGCCGCAATCACTGGTGTCGGGGCCGGGGGCGCAATTCAAGAGGTAAGTCGTCGCATTGGCTTCCACGCCGAGGATCTCGGCCACTAGCTCAGTGCCGATATCGTAGGGCAGAGGGAGCGAGGTGACACTGGTTGAAGGCATTGTGATGTTAAACGAGTGACTGGAATTGAATGTCAAAGGAGCGGATGAGATTGTGAGTAAAACTGCTGCGCTAACAAGCTGGGCATAGTGGGTTTATATTCCGAGAAGAGGAACGCCTGGGCCCGTTTGTGTTGGTTGTAAGCTGGTAACCGAACCAGTCGTTGCGGGGCCTAAGAGATTTAATTTCAATCTATGAGGCCATTTATTCACGGCTCGGTTGCGGCGATTACTGCATCTGGAAGGACGCTTTGTTGCTAAAACAGGACGCCTTCACATGCAATCGTGAAAGAATTCTTTGCCACAAATTATGTCACGTCTCTTCAGCCTGAAGAAGAGCGAAGTGCAAGTGAATCGTATTATAAGTTCCTGTTGCGCTGTTTGCAGGTGCTGGATCGATTATGGCGGGTTTTATCATGCCCTTGCCAGCGCCAAGAAGAGCGAATCTGACAGCAAGACTCTTGGCTAGACTGTTATACCACCCCTGCATCATTGCAAGTTGTCAGCTTCAGTCAGTTCTTGTGAAATGGAAGTTGTTGCTGCCATTCTTCACTGTTGTCCACTGACTAAAGGCATGTTATGAGGAACAGCCTACAGTTGAGAGCCCTACAACAGCCCTGGGTTTCTACAAACTGAAAAGACCAACCGATTAAATTGAGTGGTCCTACTCCCACACTACTACTTCGCCTCAAGAGTTGGGATTTCGACTCGCCGTCAACATCCACCAAGCGGACCATCTACGATCCGCTTGCTCGGTCTGGTGGTCTAGTGGTATGATTCTCGCTTAGGGTACACCCGAAGCATAGCATGCGAGAGGCCCGGGTTCAATCCCCGGCCAGACCCTTCCTTTAGCCAATTGAGCCCTTGAAATTGGCTGAATTGCTTCTTCTTTTTGCCCGTTGATCTCAGAAAGTATCGTGGGAGTTTGATCTTCTTCGGTACGTACATTATGCCAAGAAAGCAGTTGCCCCACCTTCCTAGTTACCATTGACCAGATTACGCTTCAAGCACGTGGTTCTTATCGATAGGGCAACAGTTAGCCACACGCCACAGATTTGCTGCAAAGCCACAGGCGTCTTCTAACCGCGATCACGGGCGCTTTGATTGCCACAGTATTGGAGCAAGAGATACATATAGCCTGAAAAGCCATGTTTCATGATTATCCAATTACCTCCGACCAACTGTTAACATAATGGAATACCGAGGATCACCTCACAAAGATGACCTCAAAAGAAGGGAAATATCATTGCCACTAAAGAATGAAGTTTAGAAGTCAGACTTGTCGAGGAGATGGAGGATTATCGGCAACAGTTATTGCTACTACTTTTCCGTTTATGGATCATGCGTGTGGTATACTGGCAAGCGAATGTTAATAGCACAAGGACTAATTTATCTGTGTTCAGGCCTTGCTATTCTGTAACGAGGAGTTAAAGGCACTTGACCGACAAGACCGACATCCACATCTCAAAGGTAAGATAAAATACTAGAATCCGGTGCTTCTATATCAAGGACCTTTACTAATACTGGTCTTATGATATATCATGAAATAGAGTTTGAATGCGTATAAATGCCAATTATGCTGCTAACCACCCCACAGATGCCTACAGTGCTATCCTCAAGTTGTACTATCCCTGCCGCTGAAGATGCAATACCCAAATCGCAGAGGTTCGAAAAGAGCTGAACCTTGTCGGTGCTCCGTTTTCTAAATCACTCTTGCATTAGTACCGGTAAATATGACACGCGTTGAATTATCTAGCACAACAATTCCACCGCATAACTTACAGAGTGATGTATGTTTCCGGGCCCACGCTAGTCCTCGCAGATTTTTTATACTGTTTTAGGCGATGGAAACAATACAATTGGGTGATTATACTGCATATCACAGTGCTAAGCCACAACTTTGAGGCTTGTCTTTCTATGCTTCTGGCGCTCTTCCACGTGTAGAAGCCGAGACTGTTCAGGATCGTAGCATTGTCGCAGGTCAGGTATGCCGCAGCCAAAAGCTGCCGTATTATGGCGATATCTCTCAGGAAATAGTCTTCACTCTTGGTGCCCAAGGTCAAGGCCGCGGCCTGGAACTGCTCAATGTTCTTGCCAAAGCGGAGGAGTTTGCGGGTGAGACCGAGATTTCGCGACAAAGATTCCCAACGCTCTACGGACGCGGCTGAGGAGTTCTCTTTGCTTAGGGCCCAAAGTCTTAGTCGACAAGAGAATTGTAGCAGGCGCATAAGCTTGTCGCGTCCGAGGATGGTGGAGATGAAGCGCACCAAGTGGGATACTGAGGGGTGCAGGATCAGGGTATGATCCAGCATGACCGGTAGTGTCGATAAACGAGAGGTGAGATAGCACAGGTTCATGCATTGATCTCATGCGAGAGCGATTATTTCAACGCAAGGTGAGGGTGCAGCCACGACATCAGAATAGTCGGTGAGCACGTCATGGTGGCTACCTGGTCAACAGACCCTAGCCGAGGCAGGCCCACGCAGAAATATCCGACATCCTTCCAGCCTTGGCGGTGAGGTTATTTGAATAAATGCTCCGCGAAAGTCTTTGGATATATTGACGGTTGACTAGCTTGGGCTACATCTTGCCAGCGATTGAAGCCTTGTGCCCGCGATATTCTCCGCTGGTAGTAATTCCAGCCATGCTCGCATAACGAGATACGCTTACGTCGCGTGACTCGGAAGAAATAAGCCATTCATAGCTGCGATTTACAGCGGTTACAGAATTGAGGCGGGTGGCGTGAAACTTACTGAACCTTGCAGCCTCCGACTAGGTCAACGGTGCGATTGTGCCAAGATGGAATGCAGTTCAATCGCCCATAACAACCGTGAAGTTGGGGATTGAATATTATCATGCCTGTAAAAACTGACGGTGAAGCTGAAAAATGTGGCACGAGTGCTCTGGTGATGACAGCGCAGATGTTTCTCTGCATAATGTCCAAGGCTTTCGTCCGATGATGCACCTAGTGCTTGAGGTGGCAAAAGCAGAAAGATGACCTCGAGGCCTGGTTATATAAACCAGGAATCATAGAGTCAATCTCGACCAAAACTCTCTCTCTCTTGAATGTGCCTGGATGCTGAGCGCGGTGGCCTCGGGTGATCAATGTATGGGTAAAGGCTACGCTGTTGTCAACGCGCGTGAACTGTTTCCCTATACAAACGACCTCATCAGGACTATTCAACGGGGAACTTGATTACCACTATGCCAATACCGTTCTGTAAACTGGATGAGCCGCTGCTGACTACATGGCTCTTAGCAAAGGCCCGAAGATCTCACGCCAAGCCTCAATGTCAGCCATCACCCGTCTGCAGCGTAGAGGAACTTTCCCAAAACGACCAAACAGATCCATCGCCAAGACAGAATGAGTTTGGCAACCCATAGACTCCTCGCGTATCTCGCAAGGACCTGGCGAATCATCATCGTTTCTTCCGGACATATGCAGAACAGAGGCGTAAATTTGCTTTTGAGTCCCAGTTTGGCTAATGTTGACGTGGTCGTGCTAATTAAATCTCTCCTCTATTCTCTGGGCATAATCTTTTCCTCACTTACCTACTAGCGACATTAAATCAGGCTCCCATTTATACCTCCTCTTCCCATCCGTGGCCCAGCCTGGAGCAGCGACATCATAAGCCCTGGCACATGTGAGAATGGCCTCCTCTTCATCGTCACCCGACTGGTCGTCACAGGCCGACGGGACTTTTACCCGGCTACTTGACACCCTCGAGACCTTCTTCAAGCTTCTGGCGGATGGCGGCGCCCCAATCAACCGCGAGCACTGGGCTATCACCGTCGCATTGCGACTCAAGCTCCCAGAAATTATCCAAGACCCATTACCTTCCCTGAGAAACGCTTGGTCGACGTTAGCTCGGCTTCATCCTAACCTTGCTGGAACCTCCCAAGCGGATAATTCATCAAATAAACAAGTCTTTACCGTCCGTCCCCTAGACGCAGAATCGTGGCTGGCAGAGACATTCATCCTGCATGATGATATCCCAGACTCAAAGGCCCTCTTCGCCTCGCTCCGTCCCAGCCCAACTGCAAAATGTCACCGGCTTCCAGCGTCCAAAGAGCTCTGCATCTCTTCCTCCTACTGGCGTATTGGTATCGGAATGCTCATGCTGGCAGACAGCTTCATGAAAATCCTAACCGCAACACTCCACGGTGCTAACTTCAACTCTGACGGTCAGAGTCCCCTCACGCCAAGCCTCGACGCCATTGTCAGCTCATACACAGACGAAGAGACAACCCCCCTGTATCTCCAATCCGCGGCCGACGCCATGGTAGCCGATTTTGTCATGGGGGTTGCCCAGCATAGCCCTGCCCACTACGCTGGGATCCCAATCCAACGTACCCGGTCCAACTGAGCGGGAGGCGTTCAGTTTCACGTTGCTACCAGCCAGGCAATTGTCTCGGCGTGCAAGGAACGCGGCCTTAGTGTCCCGAGCGCTGTTCATGCTGCCATTGTGCGGGTCACGGCAGCTTATCCTCAACACCCGCTGGCCAAAAGCTACGCCGCCTTTTTCCCGACTGATCTGCGCCGATATCTCCCCGATCCTTGGAATAAAGGTGATTTTGCCGTTGGCATGTTCTGTAGCGGACTGCCGGCGACGGTAACGGATGTCATCGGCAGGCAAGTCTTTCGACGATGTCGCCAAGGTCCTCAATGAAGTCTACAGAAGAGACATTGCACAGGTCTGCACGGATGACGATGGGAACCCGGTGGGAATGCTGCACCTCACGGCGCCGTATATCCGACGAACGACCAAGCTCTTCAACACGCCTCCTCCCCCAGAGCTGCCTCCTGTTGAAAACCCAGACTTGAACAGTTTTGGAAAAATTGAGCAGTACCTGCAGCACGAGTACGTTTATGGGCAGGGGGATAAAGGCAAGCTGATTGTGGATGATTTCTGGATTGGTACAAAGACGCTTGCGCGGTCGCTGCAGTGCCACGTGTGGACTTTCAAGGATCAGTTGACCATTCAAGGATGCTTCAATACTAGCTTTTACGACAGATCATTCGTGTCTGAGGTTCTTCAGAAAGTCAAGGATGAGCTCGTTGAAGGATTGGGTCTTTATTTGGGATGAAGGAAGCTAGATAAATGCCACACTGCATTCCATGCGCACAACATCCAAGTTTACCCAGAATGTTGTGAGAGGGGGATGTTACTTTTAATGTATCCGGCTTGTGCATCATTTGTTGCTTTTAAAGATTATCCCTCAGCCGGGAAATCCGTACTCTTTGCCACATCCTCCCACTCCTTACAAATTTCCAGCGTCTCTTCGCACTTAGCCTTGATCCTAGACCAACTATCCGATCCCAACGGCACGCGAAGAGGTATAGTCTTCCCAGCTGCCAGGCCAGTCCCCTTGACCAACTCAATCATCCGAGCCACGGCCTTTTCAGGGTCGCCAGGCGAGACAGCTGTCAACGTAGCCTCTACCTTTCGTACCGCGTCGTTGAACGGGGCATACTCCGGAAGTCGGGGCTCGACGTGATTTAGCTTGTTGAAAACTGGAGTACGGCAGTAGCCAGGTTCAACGATGAGAACCTTGAGGCTTGGGGCGAATATGGCGAGCTCTTTGGCGAGACACTCGACAGCGCCTAGACAAATTAGTTCTGCGATGATCGCCTCGGTATAAACCCTGTCTGCTTACCTTCCAGAGCAAACTTGCTCGCGCAGTAACCGGCAGCACTGGGGTCAGAGTGCCAAGCCGACTGCGAGCTAACATACAGCAACGTTCCCGTACCCTTCTTCCGCAGGTGGGGGAGTATCGCACGCGTAATGTTCATAGGGCCATGAAAATTGACCTTGAACGACTGTTCTATATCTTCTTGCCTGAATCACAGGTCAGCTATCCACTCCGCATATGCAATTTTTGTCGTCGTACGTCAACTCTTCAACGGCACCGCTCAGGATATATCCGGCGTTATTAACGACGACGTCGATACCTTCATCGTAAATACCCCAGGCCTCATCAATCTTGGCTTTGATCACAGCAGGCGACTCGGTGACGTCCAAATCGAGCAGCGCCGCGCCAGTATCTTTGAGATGGGAGAGCTTAGTATCTGCATTGCGACCAGTTGCGATAACGTTATCGCCAGCGGCGCGAAGTTGGCGCACGAGGAGTTCGCCAAAGCCGCTTGAGCAGCCAGTGATGAGCCAGGTTAGAGTCATTATGACTTGTGCTATGAATGCATTAGCGATAACGGCATACCCCGACTGTGTGTGGAAATGTACTTTTTATATCAGGGGATGCCTCAGTCAAGTAAGCCGGGGTGTCGGTGTTAATAGCCTAAGAGCCGTTCAGATGGTTATAAATCATGGTTTCAACTGCCTCTAGTCTCGAAAAGGAGCCCGTTGGAAGGTGGCTCCATATTTTGCTGACGACGTGACGGTGACGACGTTGCACCGCCTGTCGGCCGATAGGATCGACGCTCGGGTCGGACGAGGTTGTGGTTTCAGTCCTTGCTAGTCTGCGCTGCGTCTTGGGGCAGAACGGTGGTGTTTTAGATTGTAAACAGATATTGCCGTAGCTAAATAAACAAGAAACACTTTTCGGTGTCGTAGGAACTGTTCGTCATAGCTCCAGCCGTTGTGAGCGAGAGTTACCATGTTTAGTGCCTGAAACCCACACGATGCTTACATGCATGCATTTTTACGTATGACTGTTCAACTCAGCCTAACTATACTCAAAACACCAACCCACACATTTGTAATTACCCAACGTATATCATTATTCAGTGTCTACCTTTGGAGGAAACCGAGGGGAGACCGCACAGGACGAGCTCACGTTGGATCATACAATGAAAGTTCAGCTACCCTAGATGAGTCGACACGTTTTTTCCCCCCGCCTCAGGAATGAACAAGTCTGAACTCACTTAATCTATACGGCATAGAAAAAGAGGAATGGATCATGGGTAGTTGCTGATGTTGAACAAGGCTTTACGTTTTGTTCAACTCAATTCGACCTTTGTTGTTCTTGTTGCCCTTCTATGATTTGCGACTGGCGTGTCGCTGGCGAGAACAGAACGCTAGACCTGATGCAGTTGGGTAAAATTTCATTCTTGCGCATAGAACGCGCTGTGATTGGATTGGTGCTTGATGCTGCCTAATTGGGCATAGCCCGCTATGTCTTCTGTCGAAATGTTTTGGTAGTATCGTGTCACTGGATCAGGTAGCCTGAGATATACGTGCAGCTCTTGGAACTGTGGAGTTTCTATACGCGGCTCTGCAAGGATTGGGATTGGGCCTTTTCCTGCAACTGTTCATCACACAACACGCTGTGCTACCTCTGGCCCAACGCGTCTTGAATAAAATTAGATAAGAGCCTGCCCAATCAGGCTAGCCAAGCGCATACGAGGTAAGAGAAATATGCTGTGATTGGCCATAATCTCAAGGTACTGCTTTATTAAGTCCGAAGGACTTCTATTACGACGATAACTTCTTACCACGACAACTTGAATTGAAAAAGCTCCACTCGACGTGGATTGGTCAGATGCGTCTCCACTCAACATGGACTGGTGTCATGGCGGGTGCACGGTCTTTGCTGTCGGCCTGCCAACGAACGCGTGTCGCTAACGCGCAGTCCTTCCTCATTCTCATTCTTCCTCATCAAAACGTCCCTCCAATCCAACATCCTCATGGCTGATTCTATCCCATTACCGAA
>JWIW01000084.1:811833-995038 GCA_000966855.1 Fusarium sp. JS1030
ACACGAAAACAGTTTCCGCTTATAGTATCGTATGCCATTACGGTTCACAAGTCACAGAGCATCACGGTGGATAAGATAGTGACGGATCTGTCTGAACGGGACTTTCAGACAGGGCTTAGCTATGTTGCGGTGTCGAGGGTCAAGATGCTAGAGGGGTTAATGATCGATGCCCCATTTGAACGGGCATCTCTCTGCTATGAGAAGCTACCTGATGGCAAGAATAGTTCCACGAGGCTAACACGCCTGAGGCTATATAAGTCCTAACCGATTAGTAGGTGTTTTGATGAAGGTCCGCGACCAGGACCGGCGGAGGCAACAGCAACTTGATCAGCCCCTTTTCCATCCTCTTTTTTCTTAAAACCTTAACGATATCCAGAGTTAGCAACATTTAGCAATACAGCATGAATTTTCATCCTAGGCAATCCTCCGCAACATACAGATACATCCTTCGGACTTTATTACGCCCTCCCCACCTCCGGTGAGGGTGTCACCATATTTTACAGTCTAGCTCAGACTTTTATTTCTAAATTCTGAGTTGCATAAAATCCCGGGCCCGTGTCAATTCGTGAATAGACGTAACTGAACACCAGACCAGATAAATAATCTTGACGTGAATAATTGGAATAGCCATTAATTTACGACTCTTTGTATACCATGTGGTACTATAGTTGATATGGGAAGTTGCACTTTACTCGGAAGAGTTCTATGAACTCACCAACACTGTGACATAAGATGGCATAATCCTGTGCCACCAGGAGACGGCTACTTGCAGATTGTTGACCAAAACACGAGAACTGTCGCGTCAGAGGTTTTCTCCTTTCTCCTTTCTCCTTTCCATATCGATATCGGTGATTTACTTACCTGAGGAAGTGTGACCTGCCTGACCGGAACGGCGCCCGTACACAAAGCCACTGGTAAGTTGTCGTGACCAACGCCAGCCACTCAGCCATGCAGCCATGTCTAACAGAGGCGCAGACTCAGCCTCAGCCTACAGCACTCCTACAGCCTTGCGACACGTCGAACTCTATTTAGCAACTCGGCCGGTTCAATAACGCCTATCGAAGAACTGACCACCCGCAACTTGTGGTGAGTCGACGAAGATGGAGACGAAGATGGAAGGCGACCCGAAACTAGACAAGACATTTGCCCACAAGACGAAAATCGCCCAGCGTTGTGCTGTCAGTATCGACACGCTGAACGACGTCTACGCTGTGACCAGGGGAGACTTTTGGCGCCAAGTCGCGTTCATAGCCGACATGCATTTTGACTGGCCTGTCGTGCACCAAGCTCTTCAAGATGCGAAAGCTACGCGCTTTAGGACGCGAAGGCGTGGAGTGAAGCAAACGACTGATTGGGTCCGTTGGGATGCTGTGCATGCCCTGGAATCTCTGAAGGCGCTTAGAGCCAAGGAAGTTGATGGTGTGGCTGGCATTGCCGCTGAGACAGTGGCTGTTGAGAGTACCATCCTGCCGATGCTTTCTCTAAAACTCGAAGATCGTGTAACCGACACTGATACGATTTTCGTCAAGACCACTCCAGCCCCCGCTGAGCAAAAAACCCATGTTGTCTGGATTGGGGTCCCCACCATCAACGACATTGGTGACGCAGCCATAGGGAATCCTGTTCGAGTCCCAATCTTCCACGGCCTCGTAGCTCAAAGTCATTCTGGATCTCACCTTAAATGTCTTACCGAGCAGAGACTTCAAGAGCTTGAGAGAGCTTTGGGTTCATCATTCGTCTCCACCAACCAGGGTGAGGAAGCCTATGTTCACCAAGACCTCGCCACGATCCTGTGCGCCGAAGATACCGGCCTGATTACCGTTGAAATCCACCCGTGGACCTGGGCTAAGGACATGGCTAGAACGGGGGCGCTGAAGGATCACATTGACGCCATCTCAGACTCGAAAGTCGTCCTTTATGTCGCGTACACAGGCGCTGAGTGGACTGCGAACGGACTCGACGAATTTTATCAGAACCTGGAGCCACTGTGCGCGATTTACAACAACCTCAGAGTCTACCCTAGCAAGACCGAATTATTGGCCGCCAACATGAAGATTGCCGACATTGCGGCCCTGGACAGAGTTGCCAGAGATAGTAGCCAGGCTGAGCACTCCTGGAGACCCTACACCTGCTTTGGCTTCGGCAAGTGTACTCTGCCAATTGCTAGGGACCAGAAGATGATGGTGAAGCGAAACTTTAGCGATTCTTCAAATCATGTCAGGCTTGTCAAAGGGTCTACAAGCACCCTACTCAACTGCTATCCTGGCGAGCGACCCAAAGCACATATGGCGTCGAAAGACAACGACGAGCCGTGGGCGAGATGGTTTCACATGGAATACGTCGAATCCTTGCGGGCCTTTGGCGAATACCGAGTTTATCTTTGCGGCGACGCAGTCGTCGCGGTCGGCTTCTCTAAATTTGAAAAAGACACGATCCACATCCGTGGGCTAAACGACGACGATTTTTACTGGGCCTCCACGGACGAAAGCAAACAGAAGCAGAAGCGACAGGAGTTGTACGACTTTGCGCGGTACGAGCGGCGCAAACTGCTAGAACAGCACAATGCCGACACGGCTTTCGAATCACTCCGATTGGGCGTGCGTCTGGACATTGGTGTCTCAAAAGAGTCTGAGGATGGGCGGTTCTTTGTGCTCGAGATCACGCGCTGGTGGAACGCGAATTACATGCCGGCTAGGATCCTGCCGGATCCTTACACGAAACTTTCGTACGACTATGGAAAGGCGCTGGCGAGGGAGTTGAGTGGCAGCTGAAAGGCTTGGTGAGGTTCAATGATCTTGAGGGAGTTACGGCCTTAGGATTGGCGATTGGTGTGTGTTGTTTTGTTTAGAATCTTGCATTTTGGCATCTTAACCTTGGTACTGGTCTAATTGTGCCATGCACTAAATGGAAATGGGTTAGAATGGAGTACAATCACCTGCAAAATAATGGAACACGACTTATGTGGGTAGGATTGAAACATTTAGACGGCAAAGAACTACCTAGGTCCTCAAACACAGAGCATAGTGCATTCTAGTACATACATGTTCCATGAAACCAGCCAAATTTATTGTTAGGCCCCTGCAAGCTTCTGCTTCAATCCCTTGGCTGCTACAACACCGAGCGCTTCGATGGTGCCAGTTGCCATGAGCTCCAGCACACTGACCTCGAGGTTAAAAGCAATCTTCCACCACCGCCGCAACTCAATCGCCATGAGCGAGTCAAGGCCAATCTGCTGCAACGTCAGGCTAGTGTCTAGGTCTTCAGTGTTCTTGAGCATTAGGCTGAACACCTTGCCGCCAATCTCTTGACCCAAGAAGACAGCGCTTGCTGCTTCATCTAGGATGCTTGGGTTATCCGCAGCACCAGCGAGGAAAGCGGCCAACTTGTTTGACGAGCCTTGTTGTTCAGTGTTTGCGCTGTGGTTTTCGTTGTGGTAGAAGCCCATCCTACGATCACGTCGCCAATTAGTTCGCGTGTTGGGATCGTTGAGGTCGCCCTCGGATCGCAGGCCCATGATCATCTGTCCAATGCTGGTCCATGGATGTTGGTGCGACAGCTTGCCAAAGTGATCTACTTCAAATTCTTCCACCGACTTCAGCGTGGAGTGTGAGGTAGTAATACTGTCAGCTGGTGACAGTCTGATGGCGAGTTCGAGAAAGTGGAGCAGTTCGGCTTCGCGAAGGAAGTACAGCCCCTGGCCTTTGATGTTCTTTTTCGCAAAAGGATTCTCAGCGACGAACCCAACATCCTCAATGGGACAAATGTTCAACACAGAAGCCGGTAGTGATAAAGATCGTCGGTACTGGGTAAAGGCCTCAAGGAACGTGTTGGCCGCTGCATAGTTGCCCTGACCCGGCTGCTCAACGATAGTAACGATAGAGCTAGCCATGACAAAGAAGTCGAGTTGGTGGTCCTGGAGGCTCTCGTGCAAGTTCCAAGCACCTTGTATCTTGGGAGCGCTGACGGCTTCCCAGTCTTGATGGGTCATTGTGGCGACGGGATCATCGCGGAGGACCATAGCGAGGTGGATGACGCCCCTGATGGGATGCGGCGCAAGTGAGATGGCTCGCTGGACATCTTGCATTGACTCGGCTCGACCGGCGACAGTGATGACTGAGCATCCACAACTCTCTAGCTCTCGGATGAAGGCCTTGTCTTTGGGCTTCTGACCGGCGCTGCGTGAGAGGAAGACTAGAGACTTGACTCCATGCTCTACTAGCCATGTTGAGATGCCGACGCCCAAACCTCCCATGCCTCCAGTGAGAAGGTAAGTAGCGTCGCTGTTAAGACGGAGCTCCGTGTGTCGAGGTGTCACTTCCAGCGTCAAGGAGTCTGTGGGCATCCTAATTACGACACTGTCGGTACAGTTGCTGGCCTGGGCTTCCTGGAGCGCGCTATGAACCTCCGTTGCTTCAAATACGGAACAAGGTCCAGGTGTGACTTTACCAGCCTCGTACAACTCGAGACACTTCTTAAGAGCTCTGTAGAAAACGTCAGTATGTCTCTATATCCAGACTTCTTGTGAAACTTACGCCCCCACCCGATGCGGTCTGGCTTGGACCAGATGTTCCATGTTCACACAGCTGTAAGACGCGTTCTTGGACAAGCTGTTTACTATAACATGGCCGCTGTTCTCAATGCCACTGTTGTCAATAGTGATCATCTTTCCGAACTCGGCGACACAATCCCACAAGGTCTCAATCGTCTCGCCGGAGGCCAAGTTGAGAACAATGTCGATACCTCGACCGCCCGTCTCACGCTGCAGATGAGCCACGAATGAATCGTCTTTAACGTCGAATATGTGATGCTGCGGAAGGTTGAAAGTGTTAGAGAGAAATTCGATTTGTTCCTGATTGCCGACGGTGGTATATATCTGCAATAACATGAATTAAAACGAATGCTTCTTTAGAACGGGATTGCTCATACCTCTGCACCGATGGTTTGGCAAATCTGGATGGCGGCGCGGCCAATACGGCCTGCTGCCGAATGTATAAGAACAGTCTAGAACACTGTTAGTTGGATCTTTACTCCTTTCTTTGATCGCAGCAACCAGTCCTTACCTGGCCGCTCTCGAGCTGTCCGACATTGACCAGACTCTCAATAGCTGCCGTGAAAGAAATCGGCACACTCGCAGCATCCTCAAAGCTCAAACTGTAAGGAATCTTCTGCACTAGAATAGACGGACAGGCGACCTCGCTCTTGAAAGCGGCTCCCGGTGTTATTGCTGTGACACGATCCCCGACGGTGAGGTTGTTCACGCTAGAGCCAGTGGTCAACACCACACCAGCGATCTCGAGAATTTGAAGACCAAAAGGCAAGCCATCAGAGCTGTTAGGATGAGATGTTTTGCTCTTCGAGTTGAGAACCCCTGCGCGTGTATCGATGAGGACTTCATCATCCCCAAGCTGAGGCAGAGGCTCACTCGCCCAGGCCACCTGCTCCAGCGACCCGGCCTTTTGCGCATATAAGGTCTTGACAAGATTGTTCTCGTTAATACAAGTGGCAGAGCTCGTCTCTTTGAGCTCTTTGTTGACGACAAAGGGCTGGTACCGGCCGATCTTGACAAGGCCTTCATCGACAATGTACTCTTTGTCCGGTGCCAGCAACTCGGTGTCTTCTGTCCGTTGGATCTTGCCAAAGACTTGACGAACGAGCTCCGCAAAGTGTGGCTCACTGGGCCTGATCTCAAGAGTATAGAAGGGAATCTGAGATTCGGAACGGATAGCCCGCGCTAAGCCGATGGATTGAGCTGATCGGGGGTCTTCGCAATTGACCTGGGCCGGCTTGGTGAGCCATAGGATGCGGCCCGACTCGTGATTCTTGATCATCGTTTGGAAAGCTTCAAAGCGTTCTTTGCTGATGTCGTCAAAGAAGTAGCTCTCAAGGTCAAGGAGGGAAATCATGTCTTGGTCTGGCGGAAGGGCGGTGGCCTCAGATAAGGTGTAAATGCTGGTTGGGATGCCAGACTTGTCGAGTTCTGCAGCTAGGGTCTTGGCCAAAGAACTCCATGGGCCATCTGACACAACAGCCAGACTTTTGTTGCTAACATTGACCTCTCTGCTCTTGCCGTTTTCGACCTTTGTGCTAACAATAGCAGCGCAGTAGTGATTTGGCTCTTCAGCATCAAGAACAGCCGTGTCGATGCCAGAAAAGCCAGCCGTCTTGAGCTCGTCCTCCCATCTATCGACAGTAACATAGGGCTCCCACGGCCTTCCGTCGGCTTCACCGAGCCACCAACCAGAGAAGTTGCCAAATATGTAATTTGGTGTACGTACAACCGCACAGAGCTCCGTCAGCACCAACAGGCCGCCAGAGCGCAGCAGCGGCTGTAGGTTGGAAAGTGTCTCGTGAAGAGACCCAGTTGCGTGGATAACGTTGGGCGCGAGAATGACGTCGTACGTGTTGGTTTTGAAACCCTGATCGAAGGGATTTTGCGAGATATCGAATACGCGGTAGTCCATGTTGGGTGCATAGGAGAATCGTTCCTGAGCCTGAGGGAAGAAACCAGCAGAAATGTCGCTGAAGGTATACAAGCTGTAGGCAGGCAAGCCACCTGGTCGAACAAGATTACGGAGAATCATCTCGGTCGTGCCACCAGTGCCGGCACCGACCTCAAGAATGCGAAGATCCGGACGAGCGTGTGCGAGAAGCTTGAAGAAGTCGCCTTTGCCAAAACTGACCGCGTTGTAGATCTCAGTCAGGACGTTGTCTTGCATGAGCGTGTCGAGTGTATCAACTTCGCCTGTGAAGATGGCCTCGCAACTGTCGTAGATACGCTTGAGGCCAACAGCGACGAAACCCTTAGAAGAAATGTGGATGAGCTTTTCGTAGTACTCTTCTATCATGGTACGTCGAGTTGCGGATGGTAACTCTATAAATGCTTTGCTGTCTTCCTTGAGGATTGGGTAGGTGCCTTGTTTGGCTCGACCTATTTCCCTATCCAGCCATGAACGGAATTTCTCAAAGTGCCAGTTACAGGCTTTTAGGCCTCGTACTCGATCGGCAGTTTCCAAGATGCAGAGCAAAGTCATCTCCTCCTGCATGCGGGTTTCTTCGGGAATAGAGCGTGGCGGGCTAAAGAGGGTCTTGTGGTCGATCAAGTCAAAGTCTGGCAGCCACTCGAGACGTGCGGCTGCGTGACGGTCTTGCTGTTGGTCTGACCCATCATCAACCGGCGTCAGCTGAAGTCCGTCGAGGCGAAGTGCAACTCTGCCATCAGCGACAACCTGGACGGAAAGGTCTTCCAAGCCTCGACCAGAAGCCACTGCGGCCATAACCGGCGCACTGCGTCGGATTGATAGCTCTTTGATAGCGGTGGGCACACGAAGCTGGCCAAAGTTTCTACCGAGACCCTTTGTCATAGCTACCAGGAGAAGTTGTAGACAGTTGTCAAGGCAAGCTGGGTGGAACAAAAAAGCCGCGTCGGCGTGTTGACTCTCATTTGCAATCTGGGCAGTCGCCAAGTTTTCTGTCGTCGACGACACGATATTCTTGAGGGACTGGAACTCGGGTCCGTAAATGAGACCGGCATTACTCATAGAGTCATACCAGTTGTTTGTGGCCACTTGGCGCACAAGACTGTCTGCTGCATGCTCTGGACCCGGTTCTAAGACATCTGTGCATGCTTTGATCTGACCCTCAAAGTGCTGAGTCCACGACGAACCGTTGTGAGACACAATTCGGAACTCATACCAAGCTGAAGCTGTAGTGTCGGACGACTTTAGAGGCTTGAGCGTTGTCACAACCTCGACGGGCTGCTCTGAGAGAACCATGGCGGAGCTTGCAACGGCGTGTCGGACTCTGTATCCCTCCTCAACCCCGGTGTGCTGCCGAATAGCCTCACCAGCCATGGCAACGTATCCAGCGAATGGAAAGACGACGTCAGTGCCAACTTTGTGATCTGCCAGCCAAGGCTCATCAACCAGGCTCAAGTTGTTTCGCCAAGCCGGCTCAATGCCAGAGCTTTGAGGGATGCGTAGACCGAGCAGACGGTGATGGCCAAATTCTCGGAACCTCGACTCCTTGGACAGACGAGCCTCGTACCAGAATGAGCCACTAGTATGATCCCAAGCATAGCGAGGCACGTTATCTAACACCTTGCCCTTTGGCACGATGTTTGACCAGTCGAGTGACACTCCCTTTTGATACAGTTGGCCTATGGTCGAGAGGAGATTGTGAGATGAGTCGCTTCCACGGATGAGGGTGGGGATATAGCGATACTCGGCGTTAACGGCAGCAGAGATCTGACGTAAAGGACCGGATAGAGTGGAATGGGGCCCAATCTCGACAAAAAGACTGCCCGGGAATTTTTGCAGGGCTTGGCCAATGGCCGCAGTGAAGCGGACGCGCGACGTCAAGTTGGAAACCCAGTAGTCTGGCCCCAGATCCTCACCAAAGGTGACGACCTTTCCAGTGACGGAGGAGAAGAAGGGGACACCGACAATGACAGGTCGCTTCAAGCCCTTTCTTGCCAACTCGGGTTCAATGAGCTCCTGGTATTGAGCCGCCAAAGACTTCATGTGATGCGAGTGGTAGGCAATCTCAACCTTGAGCCTCCTCGTGAGAGTCTCTGAGTTGTCGGCCTTGATGTTGCCGAGGACCTTGTCTAGTATATCGACGTCGCCTGATAAGGTGACGCTGCTGGGACTGTTGTCGCAGGCGATAACAACGCCGTCTTGGATGTACTTTGACACATCCTGCACACCGAGGCCAACAGCACCCATGCCACCAGTGCGAGTCTGGAGTTTGGTCACATAGCCCCGGTAGTAGGCTGTGATGATTGCTTCCTCGAGCGAGAGGGCCCCAGCTGCATAAGCTGCTGCAATTTCGCCGCTGGAATGGCCGACAACGCCGGACGGACGAACGCCTGCACGTTGGAGGCGACGTACGAGGGCAATCTGTAGTGCTGTGCAGAGAGGCTGGGCCAACTCGGCCTTGTGGATTCGGGTTTGGTCTGACGCAGCGAAAAGTTCATCTAGTATTTCTTTAGCGTAAAGTCCTCATAAGGTCTTCACAATGGCGAATAAAGCTAACCTTGCAGGTTCCAACTTGGAGGGTGCAGTAGAGACTTCAGAATGTAATTCATCTCGATGAGGTCCTTCTTAAAACCTGCATCAGAATGGTAGAGCTGCTTGCCCATCTCGGGCCACTGTGCACCCTGGCCGTTGAAGACCATGATGACTTCAAGATCCGAGTTGGGCGCCTTGGCCGGGGAAGAAGTCTCAGTGAGAGAGCCATCTGGCTTGACTACCATGAAACCCCGATGGGGCAGAAATTGGCGGTGGCAGGCAAGCGTGTATGCCAAGTTTGCAGTATTTCCTGGGTTTTGCGTCACATAGTCCTGCAGACTTGCCATGTATCGCTTCAACGACTCGTTGGTGTTGGCAGACGTGACGATGAGTTTGTGACTGGCAGATGTCCCATTTTGGATGGAACCGTTATAATAAGCAGGTTCGGGCGCCTCAAGGATGACCTAAGGATCAGTGTTAAATAGAGCAAAGAACTGGGAAGTGAAAGAGCCTACATGGACATTGGAGCCACCGATGCCAAAAGAGTTGATGCTGACGCGCCGGTCACGACCAGCAGGCCACTCCTCGGGTTTGGTCGGAACTTTGAGTTTCTTTTCCTCAAATGGAACTGAAGATTTTAGTGAGATGGCTTATGCTGATTGATAAATAGATGACGTACTTTTGGGATTTGGCTTGGAGAACTTGATGTTAGGAGGGATTGTGCTGTTCTCCAGGGCCAAGACTCCCTTGATCAGACTGGTGATGCCAGATGCTCCTTCGGAGTGTCCCACGTTGGGTTTGACCTTGCAAAAAGATTGTTAGCATGGAATAACTCAAGGTTAGTGTTACTTACGGATCCGATGTAAACGCCGTGCTCACCAAAGACGTTGCCCACGGCCGTGGTCTCGATGGGATCACCGGTCGGGGTACCAGTGCCATGGCACTACTCAACGTCAGTCTTGAAAAGTTCGATACGAGTGAGAGACACACCTCTACAAAGGCTGTCTTGCAAGGGTCGAGCCCGATGTCGGCATAGACCTTGTGCATCAATGCCTCATGGGCGGAGCTATTCGGCGCCATGATGCCCTGGCTCCTACCATCACTGTTTGTGCCAGTGTTACGAATGATAGCCCTGATTGGGTTATTATCTCGAATGGCATCGTCGAGGAGCTTGATGTAGACGGCGTTGATGGCTTCTCCGCGCGCATAGCCATTGGCCGAGGCATCAAAGGTCTTGGAGGAGCCGTCCGGTGATAGCATGCCTTCGCCTGCCATAACCGCCGTGGCGGATGGGCCCATGACGAGGTTGGCGCCGGCGACAATTGCACCGCTGCAGTCACCATTTTGGAGGGCGCGACATGCTTCATGGAGGCCGATGAGAGAGGCTGAGCAGCCAGTCTTGATGACCATGCTGTGGCAGAGTCAGCTAAAGCAGTATCCATCTCCAGGTTGGACTGACCTTGGGCCCTTGAGGTCATACTCAAAGGAAACACGGTTGGCAAGAATGAGGTCTCCATTGGCAGCAAGTGGGTAGCCCCCAACATGCTGGTCATCCTTGACACTCATATGCAGCCAGTCCTCACCAAAAGTCCCAACATAGCACCCAATGGGCTTACCGCGAAAATCTTTTTCTCCAGCGCTTTCAAGGACCTCACGTGTGATCTCAAGAAGCTGACGCTGCTGCGGATCACACCTCTCGAGTTCCCTCTTGGTCAGGGAGAAAAAGGAAGTATCGAGGGCTGAGAGGTCCTCGTCGAGAAAGTAGCCATGCTGCGTGGCAATGGCACCTCGGCTACCGAGCTTGTCTGTGTAGCCGGCAGCGTTCCAACGCTCGGCTGGGATTGGGCCACGGAGGTCCTTTTGGTTGACGAGGACGTCCCAAAAGGCTTCTGGATCTCTGACTCCGTTCGGGAGACGGAGGGCAATGCCGCAAATTGCGACTGGGGGACGGTTCAGACGCGGTTCATTGGAGGCCCCATTGAGATGGACTCCGTTTGTATGTCCGTTCAAAGACTGTGTGGTCTTTCCGTTGGTCTCAGGAGGCTTCCGGCTAGTGAGGTCAACTTGTCTGCCATTCATTGATGGCTGACGAGAGGGAATGGAGGATTCAGGGGTTGAACAGGGAGTGGTAGTAGACATTTCAGCGTAGTTCTTTGGAAATTGAATCAAGTAGTTTTACTATCAAGGTTGACTTGATATGGTGTTGAAGTTGATGTGTCTTTGTTCCCGTCAAGTAATGGCCCCCTTTATATCCACGTCGATGTATCTAGAGACCTTGTTCCTCTGTCCAGCTTCTATCATCGTCATCGGCCAAAGTCCTCCGTCTGGTGGCCTCTTTTCGCCTCATCCAATCGACCAAACGTGCGTCCAAGTCTATCGACTCTCACACAAACGACGCAGCTCCATCTCGGGGCATATCTTCGGCGGTTGCCTCATCTTGCACCTACCCAGCCAGGCGTCAAGGCCAAGAAATCCTTCATGCAAGTTTCAGTGCGGCGCTACGTGATACTTTCCAGGGCTGAGATATCCACACGCCGAGCGGACTTGTTGTTGGTGATTACTCCGTCGCTTTCCGAGTTTCGCATGAAAATATGAATCACTCTTAGAAAAAGCCTTTCTTGCGAAATGAACTTCCTTCTGCTATGATTGGACACGTAGAATGGCGAGCGAGTGCACAGGATTCCCAATCTGACATGCATCATTCTTGGCAAGAGCTTCATGACTGAATGCCTTATGGTTGGTGGCTATGCGAGGAGTTGTCCCTTACGGTCTTGCTCTGTGCCAGGGATTGCCAGTGACAGTGGATAACTTACGTCTCATTTGGTTACGCGGTGGGTCATGTTGGTGACAACCAACAGATACGGTACAATGGATCGTGACTGCAACCCCCACAGCCTCAATCTCAGTCCACTTTTGAGTTCCGTGAGGTCATAGATAAGAATTTCTCATCAGATTATGCGGGCAAGCGGTATTTCCGAGATGGGTATCAAGAATTGGGACGATTCCTTTCTATGTAGAATACAATTGTCTGACCGTTGAGTTACCATTGTATGTCCCCAGAATAAGCTTATTTTCCTGATCAACCGCATATGTCGCTGAAAGTCCTACATCGTACGATGCAACAAGTTCATGCTCTGTCAGAAAAGAGACTTTCGATGCGTTGCAGAAATGTCTCGCGGACCTTTGTGTCCGTCAGAATAGTTACTGGGTGACCGTGCTTGAGGCGCTGAGTTTCTAAAGACAATAGAATAGTTTGGTGGCTGGCCTCAACCTCCTTGCTTAAGATGTCACTTACTAGGGGCTGAATTAGTCTGACTTGTCATAACGAGGATAGACTACGTGGCCCGCCATTAACTCTAGCCTAGAAACATCTTCAAGTACTTGCTATGTGGTAGTACTCCTATCAATGCTCTTACCTACCGGATAGCTCCCCGAAAGCTGTCAGTCACACCATTAGCCGCCGTTAGCGGACGATCTTTGGGATAAGGAACTTTTAGATACCCCTGTTGCATGTGACACAGGCCCTTTAGCATCCTAATTAGGAGTACTACGAGTTGCCGTTCTGGTCTTCAGCTCGATCGCCGGCAGGTAAGACATGGCTGAGGCCTCGCACTCGTACAAGAGTCGCAAGACAACCAATCGTAGCTCGCGTGTTAGGCACAATGGCCAAGAATCATCGCTTACTTCGATTCGTGCTATCCCTTTGCCCGTTGCGAAGAAGCCAAGACCCCCGTGTATCACCGATCAAGATGCCCGGTCTTATCACCGAGAGCACATAATCGGACTGACTAGGGTCGATCGAGATCTCACAAAGTCAAGATTTGCCCCAAGTTGTCAGCTTCTTGGGTGATGTTGTAGGCACAACGTGAAACTTGGCTTGAGGTGACTCTCGGCTCCCGGGAACCGTTTACGATGCCAATTAACCTTGAACGGAGAATTCTTCAGTAAGCTTAAATCTCTGACAGGAGTTTACAAGGATTAGAGTCCGAAGGGCTGGCTCGGAAAAATTGACCTTCACATGAAGATCAAAAAGATAAGCTGCTTGACTAGTGCTATTGGAACAAAACGATCTGAACATCAAACCCCCACGACGATCATCTACCGCGACTGTAGCCGTTGAAGCAGTCAGATTCCAGGCTGAGCAGCTGTACGAGCACGACATGTCAGACGGGCCATGCATCACCAATCACAACTGGCATTTGCCAGGCGATAAACCCTCCGCTTACACCACGCCACCATGCAACAACTCGCGTCCAGGCCCAACAAATCTCACCCCTGAACTACCACGGGCTAGTTCCGTACACTCCCACAAGTCGACCAACATGCTCATCCTTCTCCCCCTTGATGACACTTGCCACGCGCTCCCCACCATCAGCCGGCTCCGCTGCACCTCTGCTCCTCAAAGCTTCAGGATCTTGTGTGAAATTCGTCGCGCACAGTCCAGGGTCAGCACCAAAGACAAGAATCCCCTCAGGCTTGAGACGGGCGTTGTACATGGCCATGAGCATGTTGAGGCCGGCCTTGCTGACGCGGTACTCGGTGCCGCGCGGGTTGTAATACGGGGAGGCCGGATCCGCCGCGTGCGTAATCGATCCCATGCTGGAGCTGACAAAGATCAACCGGGCCGGCTTATGCATTGCATTCCGCAGCAAGGGGAGGAAAGCCTCCGTCACGCTCAGGGCGCCGACGAGATTGGTCTCGAGGACGGAGCGGAAGGCTTCCCGTGTGGGTGGGTTGGCGGTTGAGATGATGCCCGCGTTGTTGACCAGGATGTCTACTCGTCCATATTCTGACCCTACGAGTTTCGCGGCTGCGTCGACAGACGTGTCGTCTGTGACGTCAAGTTCGGTGCTCAAGACTGTGCCCTTGATGTCGGGCAGTTCCTGGAGACTCGCTGCGGCTTCTTCGCCTTTGAGAATGTTTCGGCAGCCGAGGATCACGTGGTAATCAGGTGAAGACAGGACCAAGTTTTTTGCTGTCTCGTAGCCAACGCCCTGGTTGGCACCTGGTGCCGAGTGTGATCAGTTCGTTCTTTGGGGTTGGGTATAGCATATTTGATGTGGACGAGCTGCTCACCAGTAATCAGAACGATCTTTTTATATGCACTCATCGTTCAAGCTCTGAGTTTTGAGAAACCGGGTATTACTCCGAGCTGAATTAATGGGCAGAAAGTCCATTTGTCTCAAAAACCGGAGGAAGTTCTGGCTCCCCTCGCCCTCAAATCCATGCAGTGGGCGGAGATAAGAGCACGTCTGCACCGCAAAGTCCGCCGCGCAGTAGCATAGTACTAAAAATGGCAGAGTTTGCGCACCGATCCGCAATGTAGTTACGCTAATGGTAATTCTTATTTCCATTTGGCCCTTCGGAGCTTTGTATGCGTCGTTGGTTAATATTGGTGTAGTCACCATCGGCGCCAAGCCGAAGCCTAGGAAAAGATAGCCGCATAAGCCGGATCTGACAATCGTACTCAGGCTGGTCAAGTTTCTGTTTGCGTTTAGATTAAGTTGGGAAACACACTTCCGTTGATCTATGCATGAGCCGATCTAAGAAGTTACGTTGGGTGGAAGCATGTTGTGCAACCGACCAGCCACGCGAAAATCGGACGGCCAAGTTATTGGCGCGTCACGTCGGATTACCATCGACTCCCCTACAAATGCTCCGTGAATGGTAAAGACATGTTACATGAATTGATTCTTAGCTCTGTTACATATCTTTTTGCTAGGTTTCGAACACGTATTCTTTCGGAGGTGCTATCTTTGATACATTGCTAAAACCCAAATCCTTAAATAACCTTTGTCTCACTAGCTACGTTCAACACGGCGCTAATATCAAACAGACCTATCTGTCTGGCTGTCTGGCATGCTATAAAATGGCATGGTTTTAACTATATAGTAATGGAAATAACAACGAAACGCACAGCTATTAAGCCTATTTTAAGAAAGATATATAACTTCTTAACGCCTACGATTTACTTTGTAGCGGTATTTGCCCTGCAGTGTTGAGCTGAGAGATAGGACACGTTGAGTAATTTACCACCAGGCACAATCTATAGCCGAGATATAATCACTTTTTCACTGCGTGATCAACTCTCAATTGAAACCTCATCATCATCCCACCAACTCACTCTATCTCATGGCTAGGATGAGAAGTTCGAGTTAATTTCTGACTAATCGATAGCGCAACTCATTCTAGCTCGCACTGCCCTGTATTAGGTGGTGCGTTCGGAATCCCGGACAGCAAAACCCGCCGGGGAGATCATGGCTGCGGCAAGCCGCAACTTGAACCCTACCTAATTGGGATTGAATGCGCTCTCCAACGTTTAGAAGCCCAGACTTATCCTCGGCTAGACTGGGCCTGGGTTCTCCGCGTTGATCGACTACCCCAGGATCCGGAACTCCGAAATTACGACCATTTGACGAAGCTGGGGCTGACTTCAATGTCGGCTAGGAGGAGAGACTAGCAGCGGAAAATGATTTGGAACTGAGTATATGGCTGTCGGATCTCAGGTTTATTTTGAGTATTATTATTTAGATCAAGGTAGGTTGCTCACACAAACAGAAGACACGTTTGGTGTATGCCCCTACAAGTATCTCTATCACTACGATATCCACTTACCCTTGATGGGGTATACGAGCTTGGTTTGGCTATAGAACACGGCAATGCTCTACCCGAGATAACAAATACAACACTTTTGATATGCCCCCTGGAACCACTTTCGGAATATGGGCTTCGACTGGTCGCGTTTTTGACCGCCTGTACCAAAAATTCATTGCTGATTGGGGGATATATATACCAGACCAAATCCAACAACAGCTTCGCACAGAACCTGACCCTGAACCGGATGGCAAGCCAGTCTCAGCTTGGGCTTGACTTGGTATCACGCACTGATCACACAGCGTAAGCGCGCCTTTATTGCCCCGATTGAGTTAACTAGCGGGATAGGGGCTTTCGAACTGACCTATCATATTGCTTTAGCAATCCCGGATTAAAAAAGTGTCCGAGGTTGGCACCGAGGAACTGGTCCGGAAAGGCTAGCGTGAAGTGGTGATTGGATCGCCTACGACGCCAGTCGTTCCGGTCACCATTCCGCAACACGGCCATCCCGGTCTTGTAAGCGACAAATTGGGCTACTGTATGCGTTCAAGCCACTTTGCGACCGAGGTCGAATCTACGATTGACGATTTCCCCCATCCTGGAAGAATCCTAGCTGGTGATTCGCACTATCGGAGTCGGGTGCACCGGGTTCCGGGCACGGCCGGAAATACGACTGATCACCCGCATAGTTGACAGTCGCTAGCTGCTTGAGGGCAAGCCTCGTGATGGGATGTCATCCGGTCTTGTTAGTGCCAATCGATGTGATACTGTAGAGTTTGACACCTCCCCAATCGTCAGCGGTTGAGACAAACGGCAAACATGGCTGAGAAGGCGTCTCGTCTGCCAAGAAATGGTGTTTCATCACAGTTCCTAGATCTTAACTTGTGCGGGTTCACCTGCTGACAAGCTGCCCAGAGGAATGTCCCGGCGACAGCCTTGAATCATGCAGGGGCCTCGCTTCTCTGATCGGGCTTACAAGGTTCTGTGCTAGCCTGCTAGACTAACGATGAACGACTCGGCCGGCGCACGGTTCTCCCCCAGGTTATCGTTAGACTTTGAGCGATTTGCGTCCAGGTACTAGTTCCGAGGCCTGTCAGGCAATTTCTTACAGGTGTGCCTGGACGCGTATCCCCAAGACCGTTCCAGACCTCCACTTCCCGAGAGGACATTGGCACAAGTCTGTGGCCACCACGCTCTGTCACAGGCTCACAGCTGATGATAGAGTTCACCTAGAAGCCCCATGTCTTAAGCGAGTCTATAGAGGCTGAACTGATGTAGGTAAGGGGCTGGCTGCTGCATGCGCGAATGACTCGCCTGGCCGTTCTCTCTTCTCTCGATCTGGATCTGAGCAGCCGTTAAAATGCCGACGGCCCACGTTGCGCGCTGTCGATCTTGCCACCTTTGAATTCCACCCCATCGGTCCGTGTGTCACGTATTGGCCCTTCCATCTCAAGATGACGTCGCAGACCTCAACCGGGGACGACGCGCTCGGGTCGAGGAAACCTACCATTATCGCTGTAGTGGCTTCGGTGCTCGCTGTAGCCTTTATCCTCGTCTCACTAAGAGTGTACACCCGTGCTGTTATCCTGAGGAACTTGGGCATTGACGATGCATGCGTCATATTCGCCTTTGTGAGTATCATGACAGCCTGGCGATTTCTAGTAGCTAATGGCAACGACAGGTCTCAACGGTGGCATGTGGTCTTCTCGTTGCTTTGAGTAAGACGCCCCAAAAGCCTTTGCCTGGCTTGTTGCTCACGAGATCAGATACTCGAAATGGCTTCGGTGTACATCAATCCACCCTCACTGATGAGCAATTTGTGGCATACATGAAGGTCCGTTCCATGAGCTTTTTACACCTTTCATTGCTAACTCATGCAAAGATGTTCTACTTCTCCATTGTTGTCTATAACATCGCACTCGCAGCCATCAAGACAGCCTTCCTTCTGCAGTACTACCGCGCCATGACCGTTCACAAGCTGAAGAAGGCCTACGTTGCAGCTCTGGCCGTGGTCGGTGTCTGGAGTATCTCTCAGATTCTCCTCTATTGCCTTGCCTGCCAGCCCATTTCGGCATTCTGGGATAAATCTGTCAAGGGCTCTTGCGTGCCGGCGAACCCCTCGTGGTACATCAATGCGGCTGGGAACATCGCGACCGACATCCTGATTCTCTTGCTTCCGCTGCCTATCATCCGGAAGCTCCAGCTTGGCCGACGTCAGAAGGTTATTCTAATGTCCATCTTTTGCTTGGGATTCTTGTCAGTTTTTCCCGACCATATCTATCCGCTTCGCCACTAACATTGTCAAGTACTTGCACAATCTCCGTGATTAGAATCCGCTTTCTCAACATTCAAGGAGACCTTACCTGGCATAACGTCGAAGCGGCAGGATGGTCAGTGGGCGAGCTGTGCTCGGGTATTGCCTGCGTTTGTCTCCCGACTCTCCGCCCACTTGTATCGCACCACTTCCCTTCCTTCTCCAGCCGCAACGCATCATACGGCATAGCCGAAGACTCACGAGGCGGGATCAATATCAGCCAGGCCTATGGTTCGCGTGGCCATGAGATGAACCGCTTGCCCCCGAGTATCCATTCCTCAGAGAGCAAGGATCAGTTGTATGTCAGTCACTCGGCAGTTGTCATACGCACCGATATTAGCCAGGAGGTGCACCTGTCGGCGCATAGAGGGGAGCAGACCACACAGCATATTTCGATTAAAGCAGGGGATAGTGTCCGGACTAGCAGCTCGGATGGAAACGATGGTCAACTAGGGTCGGTTGAACTGCAACGCAAGGAGGATCCTAGGACAGTGCAAAGCTTGCAAGTTAAAGAGTTTACCTAGTTTAATAGCGCCTTTATTTTTTTTAAATACTTTACTATATAATGCCAGAAAGATTAGTAATAATATTAACTATCATTCCAGGTAGCATATCTGTCCATAGAGGGCTAGGCAGATGCCATGGGTTTGTCAGCAGAAATGAAAAAAAGGCGTTGCTAGAGCCCCCGCATTGCTTCCCCTGCTCCTCCCTTCCTCCTACATAGCGAAAATCTCTATACACTTTGACACGGCTACAATCAACTCATCATCGCGTTTGTTCTATAGCACAAGGACTGATATAAGCTACAAAGTCAATGGCACTAGACCTTTATATCCCGCCTTGTATCCAGTCCCCTGCTCATCCCCGCCACCCCCCATCAGTAGATCAGCCGCTGCGAATTCAGATTGAGGGTCCACTTAGCTCCGTCGACAAACTTCTGCCGGGTGTAGAATGGCAGCTCGAAGGCATGTTCCAGCCAACTGTGCAGCCAGCCGCCATGGAGCTTGCCAGGGTGGCGTTCCGGATGATATACGGACGTGATATTCGCCCCGAGGTCGATGGCGACATGGTTGTGCGAGATGAGTACCTGGGCTGGGTAAAGGAGGACCCGAGGCCATGGACGTAAGTGAGGTATCAGATAAGATCCTCTATCCCGTCACCCGGTTGCCAACTACTGCTTACAATTGGTAGGAGGATTGACTACTATGGGGTTACGTTTGACCACCTTGTCCCTTCCAGCGACACCGATCCTGAGGTCTTGCAGATCAACATCATTGAGATGGATGACGATGATGGAGCATACGCAAAAGAACATTTGCCCTTCTCTGTAGATCCAACAGAATACAAAGGCATGAAGGTACTGGCGGTGCCGAGATGTTGCCAGAAGAGGAAGGGTACCCAAGATCGTACACGAATTAATGCGTCGGTAATTAGGAAAAAAGAACTAATAAGAGAAGAGGAGAGAAGAAAGTCTTTTTCATCTTAAAGTAAAGCTCTAGCAATTCACTCTCAACGATATTGCATATGGCTTGAGTACTGAAATAAAGACACTCGCGCTGGGTGACATCCAACGACCTAGGGATATAACTGCAATCAATTTAGTGGTGATGGTTAGTTAACTATAGTAATGGTAATAAATGTAAATAAAGGCGGCAAGTAGGGTTTAGGAGCGATTGGATTGGTGATGATGGCAAGAGCAGAGTAAGATGTGGCTGAAAGCTTGCTTGTCCCGTTTTTTTATGTCGACATTGTCCGTCTGGGTTCTCACCATGTTGCTCAATTAGAAGGCAAGTGCTCTCCTGATCTTTCATCCTAGGGGGCAGAACCAGTTTCTTAAGTGTAAGTGAGGTATTAACTGACGATGCATCTGGCTGGGTGGCGGTGTCTACCTGTAGTGCCCAGGTGTGTAGAGTTTGCAGGGCATCTATGGGGGGCTTATTGAGAAGGCTTGCTGGATTGCTTATTTAAATATTAAACTAAAATGTTTCTCCCTCTATGTCTATACTTTATTAAATTTAAGACTAACTTATTACTTTATCTTTTATTTATATTAATAGGCACCTTACCTAAATATAATATAGCATATAGAATACCTATATTAAGACAAAGAGGCAGAAGTATTGCCACCACCAGGTGGGGCATCGCATGACCAATGATTATAGATATCCTTCCAAGCGCCTCAGGGATGGACTGATTACAAATAGCCAAACTCAAAAGGACCTCATCATAGATAGATCATATACCCTCATCCTGCCTGTAACCGCCATCTCTCAGCATCTGTCTGCTACACAGAAGGCAAATGCCTACACGTTCAAGGCTACTTGGGTCACTTGTTTAATGCAAGATGTCTACTATGAGAGCAGCTGTCCTCCACGCACCTGGACCCGCGGAGGCATTCCGACTTGAACAAATTCCGATCCCGGTGCCAGTCCAAGGTCAAGTCCTGATCCGGATCCGGGCTTTTGGGTTGAACCGTTCCGAGCTCTTCACCCGCCAAGGCCACTCTCCTGGCGTCAAATTCCCCCGCATTCTAGGAATCGAGGCTATCGGGACTGTGGCAGCAGCGCCAGGGGGAGAGTTTGCTGAAGAGGATGTTGTTGCGACCGCCATGGGTGGTCTTGGCCGTGACTTTGATGGTGGATATGCGGAATACACCTGCGTGCCTGCAAGTAACGTCCAAGCTATTCCACCAGACGCGGCTGACGGGCTCGGCTGGGAAGTGCTCGGCGCAATTCCAGAGATGCTGCAAACTGCGTGGGGATCACTAATCAAATCGCTAAAGCTGAGCCAAGGCGACAAACTTTTGATTCGTGGGGGAACGACCAGCGTGGGCCTCGCCGCTGCTTCCCTGGCCGCTGATCATGGGGCAACGGTCATGGCCACAACACGAAGAAGTAGCGAGGATGTCGCTGACCTTATGAGACAATATGGCGCAACCGAAGTTGTTGTCGACACTGGAAAGATCGCAGAAGAGGTGCACCGGGTTTGGCCCGGAGGTGCTGACAAGGTCTTGGAACTTGTTGGAACGACGACCTTGGATGACTCGCTGTTGTGTGTGAAGCAGGGCGGCATCGTCTGCATGTCTGGCATAGTGGGGAACAAATGGACATTGGACAACTGGAACCCGATGGAACATGTTCCCTTGGGGGTCTACTTGACGACATATAGTGGTGGACCGAACGAGTTCATGGAGACACCGCTGGCCGACATGGCGTGGAAGATTAAAGGCGGAAAGCTCAAGTTGCGAATTGGCAAGACGTTCAATCTGGACGAGATTGTAGATGCGCATAGGTTTTTGGAGGAGAATAAGGCCTTGGGTAAAATCGTGGTCCTTGTATAAATTGAAACCATCGGAACCAGCCGCAGCCTGGTAGCCAAGTGTTGTGATCGGTAGAGAGCTTGCCAGATATTTGCACGTCGACTTACTTTGAAGATAGCATTTTAGTATCCCGTTCTTCATCCTAGTCGCAAACAACTTGGTAAGCGATGTTGCATCATCTCCCATAGCCTTGTGGTGTAAAGAGAGGCTATTGTGTATATTGCCCCTCGAGACTGCTATAGCAGTCAACTCCGTCTCTAAAGAAACTATGCGATATAAAATAGAAAAGGTAGCCAATTCTATTCTTCGAAATATCTATAGTGTATGGTGTCCGAGCTATCCTTACTCCAGCTTCAGCTGCTTGAACTGTTCAATAGTAGCCTCAAACCCATTGGCTTCGCTCTCCAGGTCAGCTAGCTTCTGCTTGTCAGCGTCTTGCGTTGCGACGGCCACCTTCTGGATGTAAACCGGGTCAGTGACGAGCTTTCGCTGCTTCTGGACGGCGGCGCGGCTTTTCTCTAGCTTCTTGGTCGCTTTGGCGATCTCCTGGTCCAAGTCGACACGGTCCTTAATATGGATGAAGACAGAGACAGCACTCGACACGGGGAAGGCGACGCAGCCAATCGGGCGGGCGTGCCCCGGTGAGAGAATCTCGATTTTCATGGCTCCCTTTCCACTCAGAGACCGAATCGACGACTTCTCCTCGGACACAGTCCTATACGATGCTGCGTCATGGGCCTGGATGAAGATCTTTGCCTCATCCTTGGGTGCGTATCCAGCCATGAGGGACCGGACGCCCCTGGAGCAACCTAGGATAATGTCGTAGGCAGCCTCGGCCTCCAGATTCTCGAACTGCTGGTCCCATTCGGGGTACTTGGCCACCATGACACTCTTCGTTTCATCACCTGGTCGCCTGGGCAGTCTCTGCCACAGCTCTTCCGTAATGAATGGAAGGAATGGGTGTGAGAGGACGAGAGCCCCTTCAAGTGCCGAGTAGAGGGTCTGAAGCGTTGAGTTTGTCTGAGCTTCAGAACCCTCCTGAATCAAAGCCTTGGAGTTTTCAATAAAAATATCACATCTAGAAGACAAAGGGTTAGTTGAGTAAAGTAGTGACCTAAAGCAAAGGCGACTTACAGCTGGGAATACCAGAAAGCGTAGACATGGTGAGCACTCTTCATGAAGTTTCTCTGCTCGAGGGCCTCAGAAACTGCCTTTACAGCCGTGTTCATTTTGTGAAGTATCCAGAGCTCTGCTAGGGACTCATCGCCGGAAATAGCCCGCTGCTTCGCGGGAGCAAAGTCTTTAACGGTTTCAAGCTTGCCGAGAACGTACTTGCTTGCGTTCCAGATCTTGTTGCAAAAACGCCTGTACCCGTGAATAACGTTGACATCGAAGTTAATATCTCCACCCCCCGTGGTATAGGAGATCAGAGAGAAGTGAAGAGCGTCTGCTCCGCATTCCGGAATGCCCTGTGGAAATGCAGTCTTTTGGTACGCGGTGGCCCTCTTGACTTCGGTGGGGGCAAGGTTGCCTGTGAGAAGCTTTTCGTGAAGAGCCTCGAGCTCGATTCCGCGAATGACATCCAACGGATCGATGACGTTGCCGAGTGATTTACTCATCTTTCGCCCGTCGGAGTCACGGACTGTACAAGTGTCAGCTCATCATCGGTTTTGTCGAATTAGAGGCGAGGCTCACTCAAAGAATGACAAAATACTTCAGAGAATGGTACTTTGCCCTGTTCATCAAGTCAGCACCGCTCGCTTTTTAGGAAGAAGCTATGCGTAGTTTTGCCGCTCTAGTATAAGTGACATCATTGCTATCGAAATGGTACTTACGGTTAGCTTGATACTGAAGAATATCATACGAGCAACCCAAAAGGGACTGTGAAGCTCGAAGTTAGTACGTCCTCTCCAGTAGTGTTTGGGGGGTGTAGTGAACTTACATGATGTCCCATCCGGTCTCCAGAAGGCTAGTGGGGAATAGACGAGACAGATCTGGAGAGTCGTCTGGCCAGCCGAGAGTTACGAAGGGCCAGAGACCAGCACTGAACCATGTGTCAAGGACATCCTCGTCGCGGACCTAGAGCGTATGTAAGCCTACGAGCTTTTGGCTGTAGTGAATGAGAACTGTAAGGTTAGACCGGCCAGCTGATAGCACAGTCGCCTGTATCTCTGACTCGGGCCAACAAAGAAGAACACAAATATTGACTAACCAGTTCGAAATTCTTGTCCGGCCATGCCTTCTTAGCCCTGATGAGAGCTGTATTATAATTAGCATTGAACACCCACAGCAAGTGCTATTGACAAACCTTCTTCTTCAGTTCGTCCTGCAAACCACTTGTTGTCGGATGAATCCTCGCCTTCCTCCCCTTCGAAGCGAACGTGATAGACGGGGCACTGGTGCCCCCACCACAACTGCCTTGAGATGCACCAGTCGTTGATATTTGCCATCCAGTTCAGAAAGTTCTTCTCGGCCGACTCGGGCTTAATCTTGATCTCGCCGCTTTCAACTGCTTTGACCTATAAACAATCATCAGCATCAGAGGTGTACTGGATTAAGAATCATTGGACTCACCGCATCTGCCGTGAGATGAGACATGTTGACCCACCACTGTGGTTTCATGATGGGTTCTACAACATCCTTGGTTCTTTCCGACAATGGTACAGTCATCGGGTTGTCCTTCTTGTCTACATAGAGACCGAGTTTCTTTAGATCCTCCTGGATAATGTGTCGGACATCGAAGCGCTTCTGGCCCTGATATGGGCCGCCATTCTCGTTAATCAGTCCGTCATCTGTCAAAATATTGATAAACTCAAGCTTGTGAGATACACCAAGGCTGAAGTCATTGGGGTCATGAGCTGGTGTCAATTTAACGGCACCTGTACCGAATTCGCGGTCGACATATTTGTCAGCGACGATTGGAAGCTTCCGACCTTCGATGAATGGATGAACAGCAGACTTGCCGACGAGATGGGTGTACCGTAGATCGTCGGGGTGAACAGCGATGCCGCTATCGCCTAGCATGGTCTCGAGACGAGTTGTCGCAATTTCGATGGTTTCGTTAGAATTCTCGATCGGGTATTTAAAATGCACAATGACTCCAAATTCAATCTTTCTTTCATAACCAGGGACGTTGAGAAGTGTCCGTCCTGTCAATTCCTCGTTGTCAACCTCGAGGTTGCTGAGGGCGGTCATGAGCGTAGAATCCCAGTTGACCAGACGATTAGCTCGATAGATGATGCCCTCTTCGTGAAATCTAACGAAAACCTCTGTGACGGCTGCTGTAAAATTCTCGTCCTGTTGAGTGCTTAGTATGAGTATGGTGGCCATAGCATAGTCCTTGATACGCACCATTGTAAATGCTTCTCTGCTCCAATCAAGACTACATCCCATTTTTCGAAACGCATTGTTGATCTTCTGGTGATACTCCTCTTTCCAATCTTGAGCAAGCTCGATGAACTTTGTTCTGCCAAGATCATGCCTGGTCTGTTTCCTGACTTTCCAGAGCATCTTTTCTACGACGCTCTGGGTTGCGATGCCTGAGGAAACATCAGATCGTGTCAATCAGAGAGGTCAGGCCGCTGGAATCTTACCAGCATGGTCACACCCAGGCAGCCACAGCGTGGTCTTTCCCTTTTGCCGGTTGTAGCGGATCAATAGGTCTTGCAGAGAGTTACCCAAGGCGTGGCCCATGCTATTCATGACGTCAATGGCCACCATGCTAAATAGTGGGAGAATGGGCAAAGGGGCTTACTGCAGGGCTCCTGTGACATTTGGAGGAGGTACAACAATGACGAACGAACCCTCTGGCTTGGAGTTGCCTTCCGGTGTGAATTGTGGTTCGAAGAATCCCTCCTTCTCCCACCAAGCATACCACGCCGACTCGACAGCGATAGGATGGTATGAGGAATAGTAAGGATCGTCGAAAGGCTTAATCCGCTTTTTCTCTCCAAGCGGCGTATCTTCGACGAAAGCAGGCATGATCACCTCGGTATTCTTCGTTTTCTCTTTCTTCTCCTTGTTCTTGCTTGCATTGGCGGCTGCTGCCTGAGCTTGAGCAGCTTTCTTTAGCTCAAACTTGGCCTGCTTCTCTGCCTTCTTGCGCTCCTTTTCGAGTTCCTTCTCGGTCTTAGCCTTGGTAGGAGGGGGGTTGTGTGAGGACTTGTCGGAAGCACGAGAGTCGGTCGTCGCATCGGGTGGTGACGTCCCATCGTGTTGGGAGCTGGGGGTTGCACCGGCTACCTCGCGGAAATAGTGTGTTAGCTGCTCAGTCTATATTTGGTAACAGGGGTGATCGCGGGTAGACCTACTCGGGTTTCCATGTGACCCGTCGGTAGGCATTATGAATGTGTAGGGAAATGGTCGGATCAATGGCGGCGGGCGCACGAAGGGTACACAAAAACTAGTTGAGATCGCAACAATGAAGCCAGCAGAGGACAACACTAGGAAACAAATTTATACCGCCAAGCTGTGAGTCAGATAGAGATTGAGTAACAAGGGCGGACTTGAGACTCTGACTCAGACAGCTTGGAGGAAGGGCCCGAGGGGGAATAGACCGATTTCGTCATATCCCAACCCCCCTTTAAGCATTACCCCGCTATAACTTGGTTTCGAGACTTGAAGTTTATTCTTAGATGGAGGATTTACCACACCCAGAAAGTCGACAGACGAATTGACATTGAGATTAGAGGGTATCAAATAATATTAGATTAACACTACTGCGGGTGGTATAACAATCCCGTGCCACTGTTCCCATTCATACAACTCATTGATACATGGCTCTGTCCAGCATGAGCATCTATCCCGGCGCTGTGAGTACCAAGTCTATACTCTGGTAGGACCAAGAATACTCTCTTGTGAATCAAGCGGAGCATGTCCCCGCGCCCCCATGTATTTGCCAGTAAGAGTAGCTGTCTGTTTGCTCCTGCCTTTACTTCCGAGCTCGATGTTGTCGTGGTGTTGACCAGAGGTATGATTCGACCCGTAGCTTTGACCCGCGGGGGCGGATGAAAATGCGCGTCGGCCGAGGATGGTGTCGATGAGGGGTTGCAGTATCGGGATGCAGGATGCGATGATGAGGGAGCTCGCTTCGAGGCTGTGGAATGCCAATCAGTATGTTGGCTTCCTCTGGGAGCAGGTCAAAACTTACACAGTCCAGATAATGAGATCCGCTGTATCATCTAAGGCGACGTTAGAACGCGACAAGCAATCAATTCCTTGCCGTTAATAACTTACAGGAAAAGTCCTTGCTCTTTAGCGAGGGCAACCTAGTGCACTTGGTAATGGCAAAAACAGCCGAGCTGTTGGTCAGCAAGCATCCGCATTGACGGCAGCTTAGCACTCACATGGCACCGATGCCTAGAGCCACGGACAAGGCAACCTTCTTCTTAATGTTCATCTGAAGGTGCCATAGAACCGAGGCAGGATAGAGAGCGAGGTAAAAGTCTGTAACGGCACAGACAGCTTCGTCGAGTTAGTAAGAGCCTGCCGGCATCGAACACACGATCAGCACCTACCGCCTGTAAAAATGCCAAAAATAACCAGAACATCTTCGCTGTAGCACTTCTTTTCTGTGATTGCAAAGTTCCATAGCGACTCGGTAGGAAGACATCTTGTGTAAAGCAAGGCGACACAGACAAGCAGATTCATCATGGAAAAACTAGGGAGAGCCCAGAGCAGGACTCTGTGGACCCTCTCGGGAAGAATGAGGCGCATCAGCAGCGACGAGACTGCGAGCTTAGGAAGTCCCAGGGCCATCAAGCCAAAGGGGAATCCTAGGATGGTCCAGAAGATGACGCCTTCTTGTTCTTTCAACTCGAGGAGATCAAAATGTCTCCCGTTACCGTTTTGAACGGCCTTGACAGCGCCCGCCACAGCCGCCCATTCGAACAGCTGTCGCAGTGTTAGAGAGACTTCAACTTTTACCTAATGGAGGAACACGCACCATTGCTGCGAGGGAGAGCCAGTCGTCGAGATGTAATCTGCCCATCCATTTTTGTCTCGTAAACAGCCGCGCCGCAACAGCAATTGTGCTCAAGGCACAGACGGCGATGGAAAGGCCGACAGTAACAGGACCTTTGTTGTCATCGAGATAACTCTGAGGGTGTTCGACTGGCGGTTCTCCCGCCATCTTGGTTGTGAAAGGAGAAGACTGGAATCCTCATACAAAAAGTGAAACGGAAACATGCACATCTTGGCGAACGAGGCGTCTTAATAGTTGATACAAGGTTGCATCTCGATGCCGTACCTAGCAGTGTCAGCCTTTAGTTGAAGAAAATCAGGCTGCGGAGGGAAATCCGCTCTCCCTGAGTGGCCAGTTTGCTGGGCTATTGGGCATCTTCAATGCAAGGCGCGCTGATTCAAGGCACTGCATAGCAGGGCACACCCTGAGATCGGCGTCCGGGGAACTGAAAGTCATAGCGCCATCGTAGTCAAAGCGCATACTTTTCCAGTAATCCGGGCCAAGTGGACAAATTTGACTCTACCCATTTGACTAGAGTGTTTTCTGTCTCCCACCAAACTGGGGTAACATGGCTCGTCAAGCCGATTTTCTTACATGCGCTTGGACTCCTTGATTGCGCTTCCAACCACGTTGCTGCCAGGGGTCACCATCAGCGTGAACTGTCAGAAATGGCCCCTAGCGCTGTCATTTTTTGCCAGGTCGGGGACACCCTCTTCCCCCAAAATCACCCCATGATAGACGGCAGAAGACGCGCTATTCAAGCCCGCCCTTGAATCCCGCAGGTTCCGTCAGCACTTGGCGTTGGATAGTTCAGGGACATGTGCAAAGGCGTCAGCCAAGTCTTTTTAGAACCCCTCTTTCGGTTGGACATGACTTGTGGTAATCACGAGGCTGAAGGCGAGAGTCTCAATTTTATGCTCGTGTTGCGCTCCACGATGTTACACAACTTCAGATAACGCACATCATTCATCGCATGCGTCCCCCATCTCCGGCATGCGAGCCTCTCGGATTCTGTCCCTCGGTCGGTACGAACCCGTATCGTCAATTGTGCTTGCTTTTGTGGAGATGATTACACCCCTTTGTTGGTTTGCTTACGGATTTACGCGACGCGTTGGACGGGACCCCTGATCTAGCCGTGGGCGCGCCCGTACCTGCGCTGAGGGGCGACCGAGGTAAAGAGATGGTATGGCAACTCTTTAAATACCGAGCAGTGCTTCAACTCGGCACTTGATGCTTCTTCTTCGATCACGCGCTCATGGAATCAGCCACTTCGCGCTGGTGCGTCTCAAGCAAAGCCACAAGCCTGACAAGCGCAATGTAATGCGGCAACGTGGCAACGTGGAAACAAGACCAGGCCAGAAGCGGCCGAGAATACAACTGCCGGCGATCAGACATAACCTCATTGGCTTAGGGCTTTGCGAAGCGTATCTCGCAGCATTCAGAAAGTTGCCTCAATCACTACCACCGGGCAGGTTCCTGAGATCTTCTCGTCCATCTTCTCAGAAATACGACGTGGCAGCCTTCTAGTGCCGGAGTTGACAACCTCGTTGAATCAAGGCCGCATACAGCGCTTATGGCCATGTTAAAGCCAGCTAAGCAGGGCTGAAAGCAGCGGCCGCGCGTCATTCGGGTGTGCAGCCTCTCTGTTTTGTGTTTATTCCCAGTGGCCGGAGAGTAAGAGTTATACAAGGCCCGGGTGTTGAGAGCTTCCGTCTCCTTTGGCATAATGAGCGTAAGCAAAGCAGGCTCATTTTCTCACTCCATCCTTATTTCTCTCTTTGGTTCTCCCCTGGCTCGCTTTATCAGCTTTCTTCTTTTCTCTTCTCTCCCACTTCTTGCTTTTTGCCTCAGTCGATATCTCCTTCAATTCCCCTGACTATCGTGATACTCGTGATTGGTTGCATCGATCTCGATCGAGGCCTTTTTTTTTGCTTTTGCCGTCCCGGGGAACCTGTGGCGCGTAAGCGTGTGGCGCTGATGGTTCCGAGCCTCCGGCGGCCGCTCGGAAAACATCCCGGGAATCATTCCGGGAAATCATCTGATCTGGGAGCGTGTTCGCTGAACTTGAGCCAGTATTGCTTAATTTGAAGGTCTTTTTCCGGTCATTCCTCAAACAATGTCAATTTGGATTCTGGGGTCAATTGACTACCTGCGCGGACAAAAGCAGAATTGCTTCACGACACTGGGCAACGCTTTTGAGCAGTATGCCGAGTCGAGGATTAATAATCGTTATACATTGCTATCTCCATGTGATCCAATCTGACTCCAGCTGTTCACGGACATTCATGCGTTCTTCTCGCTTAGGTACTTAGTAAGCGGCGATGCTTTGTTCAAGACGAGCAGTGCCGAGGTAGTTGCCGAGACTAATAATAAACTCTGCCGGTAACTGGTTTAACATGCTTGGCGTAATGCCTCATAAGAAGCCATTTTTCATAATACCAACAGGCTGGATTGAAGGTAAGAAGACCTTATGGGTACTGACCCTGTGGCCCAAACCCCACCGGCGGAGGGTTCAAGATTCACAATTGCACGATCAACTGCGCGGTGGCTGGGGAACGAATCTCACCGACTCGATTGACTCTCTATAATTCCTCGAGGTCTCCATTTTGACGCCTGAAATGCTCTCTTCACGACCAATCACTTGTAGCATTTATGAGACAGAACCAACAGCTGGTCAACCAGCCAATCAACAGTCCGAGCCTGGTCAAGGGACGACCAACAGCCCAGGCATCCATTAGGCTGGCGACCCATTTTTCTCGCTCCGAGTTGACTCAACATCTCAGGAACACAGTTCTGCCCGTTTCTTTAGTGAATATATACAATACCTTTCCATAGTCAACTGTTCTTTTTCAACATGACCTTTCCCATCTTTCAAGCACCGAGCGTCAGCCTTTAGCTATGGGTGACAATCACCGACTTCCAGATTGGTTCATTGCCTGCAACACTATTCTTGAAGCAGACCTTGACAAGATCATTCCCAAGGTTGAGATTGTACAGTCCAGCACAGAAGAGAACAACGCTGAGCAGTCGAATGACGGGGTCAACCACGACCCGACAAAGATCCCAGACGACTCTTCGCTAACTCAGATATCGTCCCATGACTTCTCGCTGCTGCGCGATACGACAGCGGCTGCATTTACACGGGATTTCTCAGGCGTGCTGGGGCGGATGCGGTCAGTTGTCACTCTTCACACGACAACCACAGGGCCAGAGCATTTCCTGGACGACGTTGTCAAGTTACTAGCGAAGGACATGCGAACATCGCTGATATCATTTGGACTGGAAGACCTCGAAGACATGGGTACAGAGTTCAGCAATCAAACGCCAGAGGACTCTTCAGGATCCTCATCGTCAAACAGCAAAGAGTGGAAGCCTTGCTCTGCAAAATATTGGTTTACATCATCGTCCGACGAAAAGGCCAACCCAGAAGCCTCCGAAAGGTGCCAAAGGAGCTTCTCGACACTCCTCGATGCAATTCCAAGCCGACAACTAGATATCAACGGAGGAACAACAGACGGCACACAAGAAGAACAAGCGACGTCTGACAGTTACGTCTTGGTTCATGTACGCGAAGCACCAAGAATGTTGGTCGCCGACAAGGGCCATCGTTTTCTTTCCCGGCTCGATCACTGCGTTCAGCAGCGACGTCGGAATGGCCAAAATATTGCCCTCATTGTGACAATTCGAAGCCTTGACTGTCGCAACCACGACTGCTCATGCCCAGATTGCGAAGAATGGTTGTTTAATTGGAAACTGTTCTATAACAACACTTCTGCAACAGAATTTTCCACAGTCACGATAAACCCGGTCAACATTGATCAGGTCTTCTGTCGCACTCATGTCGACACTATCAACTCGGTAAACACTAGACGCATGAAACGCATCCTCGGCATAAAGTTCTATCACCTATTCGCCCCCGAGATCCTTCGGCCAGATTCGGATTGGGGCCAGTTGCTGTGCAACAAACATGACCAGTGTTTTGCCCAGGCTCTATGGCCTTGGGAAGACATTTGTCGAGCAAGCGTGCAGATAAGTGGTCGCTCGTGGGGAAGAGGGCATATCGAGCCGAGAGATATTCTCCTCGTTCTCTCGAGACTCGGCCTTCATAGGCAAGTTGAACCACCAAATCAAAGTGAAAAAGAACAACAGGACCTTGTCGTGGAAAGCGACCCCCCCGAATCGGTACACGAAGAAGCAGAGCAAACTTGGGAGCAGAAAATGGAAGCTATTCGTTACGATTGTAACTCGCATGAGCAATCTCTGCTTCCAAATGTGGTTGATCCAGGTAAGATAGACGGAAGGAGACGACAGGCTTTAGCAGCTGATTTGCTGACCTTGATGATTGCTAGACAAGATACAGTCCCGTTACTCCCAGGTCATCATCAACGAAGAGTTAAAAGAGACGGTTCTACATCTGGTTTCAGCATCATATCTCGGCCCTACAACAACCAATGGGTCGCTCCTCAGTCAACTCCGTCTCAGAGGGATCATGCTCTACGGTCCTCCCGGAACTGGCAAAACTCACCTCACACGAGCCATGGCCAAAGAATCCGGCGCCGCCATGCTCTCTGTCGATACTTCGACTCTCGTGTCAAAGTGGGTCGGCGAGACGGAAAAGTCCATTAGCGCAGCGTTCAGTTTGGCCTCCAAGCTCTCCCCCTGCATTCTTTTCATCGACGAAGCAGATGCGCTGTTCTATGATCGGAAAACAGCGAGACATAGCTGGGAAAGGAGCGCAGTCACGCAGTTTCTTACCGAGATGGATGGCTTGGTTGACAACGCCAATGCACCGTGTGTCGTCGTTGCGACGAATCGACCTGATGTTCTCGATAGTGCTTTCCTGCGCCGACTGCCACAAAAGGTCTCTATCGGGCTTCCCGATCTTGAAGCGCGTTCCAAGATATTGGGGTTGTTTTTGGAGGGCGAAGAGCTGGAGCCGCTCGTAAACATCGGCTCTTTGGCTCGGGAGGCAGATGGTTACTCGGGTTCTGACTTGCGAAGTCTCTGTGCAGAAGCAGCACTGCTTTGGGCTATTGAGCAGAGCAAGAAAAGTCGAGCCAAGGGATCTTCTGAAGCACTGGAAAAGATGCGTCTTGGGCTGACACACTTTGCTCGAGCTTTTCAGAAGATCCGCCCAAGTGTTTCGAAAGCGGACGTAGATGACCTCGCAGAGTTTACTAGGAGATTCAACCCAAACGCCATCGAGTAATGAGCCCAGCAGCTCGTACCCCAATGACTACTATGTGTAGAAGAAGGAAGGATCTGAACGTGGGATGGAACGGTAGATGGCTGTTGTCATCTGGAGATAGTTGTCATTACGAATCGATTACCCTACACAACTCTTCTAAGATTTCAGGGATTAATAGCACCATAACTCCAGTGTCGGGAGTAAATAGGCTCATGTAAAATTGGTGTGAGTGAACGGATGAGCCCTCTGGTGGAAATTCCGCTACCTAGCCTGGCAACCCTGGTGATATGGACCAGTATGACGCATGAATTTCCTGTTCGAACCTGGTCCTATTGAGCCATTCACAAAGGGTGCCCCAAAGTTTCCACAAGTTATATCCGCGGCTGATTGGAGCGCTTGTTTCAACTCCATTTCCTCATCACGCGGGGCCCCGCACTACGACTAAAGTTTGCCAGGGTTAGAACCGTAGTGACATGTTTAAACCGGATAGGCTACCAGAGGAAGCGGGAATATGTCAAAAAGCGGAAGTGCGGAATTAAGTTGCTCCCATTACCGCACCATTAACGTGGAGGCATTCAAGGCACAGACGCCAAGAGTCACGGACCACGACGTTTCTGAGGCTTGCCGAGGTCAGACCTGGCAAGGGTTGTGTAGTTTATAAAGAGATGAAGCCCTCGACAATTCACCGCATCAGGAGGATCAACATCCCAGACAATTGCCCTCGTCAGGATGCTCGTCAAAACTCTCCTAGCAGGCCTTTTCTGCCTGCCCGCAGTTCTAGCTGCCCCAACCCCCAAGGCACTTGAGAATACGTCGCCTACACTTGTAGAACGCACTCTTCCGTCCTCAACCTTCTCAAACAATGTCATCTTCTCTCCCCCCTCTAACGCTGGCTGGACGGACCCTCGTGTGCTCTACTCTCGTGCGATAGAGCTCTCAGATGGTTCGCTTCTTGCCACCTGGGAGAACTATTCTCCTGAGCCGCCGCTGGTTTACTTCCCCATCTACAAGTCCACCGATGGAGGCGTGACATGGACAGAGATTAGCAAGGTCGAGGATACAGAAAACGGCTGGGGCTTGAGGTATCAGCCCGACCTCTTTGAGCTGCCGATTGCGATTGGCAAGTATCCCAAGGGAACCATCTTGTGCTCCGGAAACAGCATTCCCACAGATCTGAGCAAGACCAAGATCGACGTCTACGCCAGCACTGACGGTGGTGAAACTTGGGAGTTTGTTAGTTCTATCGCAGAAGGAGGCGAGGCGAGACCAAACAACGGGCTTACCCCAGTGTGGGAACCCTACATGATGTATGAGCCCCTGTCCGCAAGTTTGAGAGTCACTGCTAATACGCTGCCAGGGTGTACAAGGACCAGCTCGTCTGCTATTATTCTGACCAGCGTGACCCCAAGTACGGTCAGAAGCTCGTCCACCAAACTACCACAGACCTTGTCAACTGGTCTGCGCTGGTTGACGATGTCCATGATAACAACAACTACTCAGCCCGTCCTGGAATGCCCTCGCTCGCTTTGCTTCCCAATGGCCAGTACATCTACGCCTACGAAGTGTGCGGCACTGACGGATGCCGTATCCACTATCGCCTGTCCTCCGACCCGCTCAACATCCTCAACGCGCCGTCTCACAGCCTCGTCTCGGACAAGGGCACTCGTCTCGTTAGCTCGCCCTCTGTTGTCTGGAGCAGCAAAGGTGGAGAGAACGGCAGCATCATTCTCAGTTCCGGAAGTCAGTCGGCTATCTTTGTCAACAAGAACCTCGGCGCTGAAGGATCTTGGGTCGAATATGCTACGCCCCAGCCCAACGCGTACTCGAGGTGGTTGGCGACGTTTGATGAAGATGATGATTATCTGCTCATCATTGGAGGTGGAAGGCTACCACCTAGCAGCACTAACCAGGTTAGCTTGAGTGTTGTCAAGTTGAGCGACCTTGGAGTATAGCCGATAGCTAGGTTGGAGTAAAATACTGCCATCAATATAAGGTTCTTTAACTGTCCATCAGCTATCGTTTACTCTGCAAACCTGTACATAATGACATTATTATTTCGATATATGAGAAACCACCAAACAGGATGGGCAAGTTATACAAAGCCATATGCGCATATAGGAAAGAAACATGAAAGTGAAAACTCTATAGAAGAAGGAATGCTCCTATCGCAAATGCAGACGCAAGAAGAACCACCCGAGAGACCCATGTGGTTTTATCAGCCGCTGCAACAATGACTGGACTATCTGGACTAGTAGACGGCGCATTCACATGGACAAGCGTAGAAGTACTCAACACTTTTCCACCTTCAGGTTGCTGAACAGTTGGTGCTGCTAGAGACGCTACCCTCTCTGGGAGGTCCGTCACTTGGGACTCCTTAGGATGCCTGTTGACGCCTCCTACGCCGGTTGGCCGCGCGTTTCCAGACTTGGCCGGCGGTCCTTCTAACTGGCTGGCTTTTGAGAAAGAGTCTTGGGGAAGTTTAGATACACTTGGCGCATCCTCGGTGTGGAGATTGGTCGGCTGGAGCTTCACGGCTGGTTGGTCGTGTTGTGAAGTTGCGCCTGCATCAATGCTAACTTTTGTGAGGCTTGAATGAGAGGTATCGTAGAATTTGGAGTTGCCATTGACTTTGTGAGCAGGCGAGCCATTATGTTGAGGCAACTCACTGTCGTCGGAAGACCCATTGTCATCAGGAGACACTAAATGGCCAGAGTGTTCGATACTGCGTAGCTGTTCCATTGGCTTGGGTCTGGTGGAAGATTCCTCTGGCTTTGCAGTAATGACTGGAGCCTGACCCGAGTGTATCTCCGGTTCTTCGGGGCGCGGAAAAGTGAATGATGGCTCCGCAATAGCTGCTATTGGTACTGTAAGAATGATGCTGTTCTCGCCATGGTATCCGCACGCATCGCATGGCCTTTCGATGGTGGCCATTTCCACGGTAGGTAAACTCTGTTCAACACAGACCTGGCACGGAGTATACTCCATGGTCGTGCAGTACTCAGTGACGGTCAAGTTGGATGAGTCCAAAGGATCAACAATGGTATATGCCATGGTGATTACGGTGGTTGCAGGAATCGCCAGATCCTGAGTTCGGATGGTTTGGTTGAGAGTGTTAATCCAGTCCGACGGTGGTATACCAGGGGTATTGGAGGAAACACGCTCGGGCAAGTCCATGGTTAAAATATCCGGAGAAAGGGCTGGTGTAGTGGGAACGGGCATCGAAACTGCTGAATCCGCTGTTGTTGCATCTCCAAGATCCGACGAAGATATATCGGTAGGGAGATTAGTGCTTAACAAGTTGGAGACTTCGCCATTCAACCCGTATAGAGAGAGAAGTATGTCTGCAGGTGCATCGCGCTTTTCAAGGAACTGCGCGGCGTTGAATCTTCTGGCCGCGATTGACCTATCCGAGTCGACGAGACCACCGCAAAAAATGTTCGAGTCACCAGGACATAGCTCATCGCAATATCCACCTTCAGTCAGAGTGGTAGAGTCCAGTGATGAGGCCGCATAACAATTTCTTGCGAAGGAATTAGCAACTTATGAATGGAAAGAGAACGGGGACGCACCGGTCGTGAACACCGATGTACGGTTGTCCTTCGGCGATCAAAATGCACGCAGATGGTGTCATGTCATCGCTGCTGGCGACGAGGCTGAAGGTTGGGTAACCATCCGAGGAGCTCAAGCAGCCGAGGTAGGCATATTGCCCAATGAACAGGAGGTTTGAAGCGGTTGCCGAACTAGCAGAAGCTATCGAGATTGGAAATACGTTAGCCTTGTCAGATAGAAGGGATCTGATTAATGTGGTACCTGAAACTGTGGTTGCCAATGACGTTAACGGTGATTCATTGAGCACACTGGTTGAAAGTATCAAACTGGGCAAAGTTTCGGCTTCCGTGGAGCCTATGGTGGCTCTTAGTCAGTTTTCAGGGTGATCCTAAAGCCCATGGCTGGTTGGTACCTGTTCCGATTTCATTTGGTGTCTCTTTGATGGTCTCAGAAGTAAGCTCGGTTCGAGTTGCGACTGATGTTGATTGCTGGTCTGTGGTAGGGTTCTTGGAGTCAAGAGTAGAAAGTGATGAAAGGTCTGTGGTGGCTGAAAACGAATCGCCTGCATTTGTGGTTGTTGTGGTTAGTGACCCGTCTGCGGTCGAAGTATCCGAGTCATCAGCCGATATTGTCATAGACTCAGCAGTTGGCGTAGTTGATAAGGTTTCGGTGTCTGATGTGCTTATTGTAGTTGAGCCAGAGTCTGCAGAGGAGACACTAGAAATAGTTGAAGAGTCTGTGGTACTTGGGGTAGATGAGACAGAAGGAATAGAGTCAGTTATAGAATCAGACAAGGAGAGTGAAGAAGTAGAAGCGGAAGCAGAAGCGGAAGCAGAAGTGAAAATAGAGACAGTAATAGATGAGGAAGTGGGTGGATTAGTAGAAGAAGTAGAAAATAGATTAGAAGAAGAAGTTTCTGCATCGGAAGTGGACGTAGTTGTAGTAGGGGAATCAGAGGGCGTTGGAGTAGACTCAGTAGTGGGCTCGGGGGTTGGTGTCGACCTCTCTACCACACCAATTACCACAGTTCCCGAAGTTTCTTGAAAAGCCTTGATGGTGGACGTGAACGATGTAGAGGGTGGGTAGACAGTTGTCGTAGACGTCTCGTAGTTGATTCTGGCTGGCTCTTCGCAATTAACACAGCCTCGGACCTTGACAAACAAAGCCGAATCATGGCGTCCGTCGATTATATCACAGACGGCAAAGATCATTGAGTGTTGTCCAGGATACGTGTCTACACCCATGATTAGGGGAGGGGCCGCGGCGGCGTAGGCAGTGGAGGTGTTCTGGCCGATGATGGCGACGTCGGGTGAGAAGAATCGAGATTGCGCTGTTAGCTCGACAGCGTCGGTGGGATCACGGGCGTATTGAATACCATCCAGGTAAATCCCGAACTTATCCGGGCGTTGGCTTCTCTCCGTTAGTCGTACTGCCTGAAGCGTACACGAAGAGTGACTTACTAGGTGTATTCATCCGAGGCAAGGATATACTCAATCTGGACACCGTTCCACTCCTCCGTGATCTCTATATCCACATACAATGCGGATACATCGTGAGAGTCAGGGTCGCAGTCGAGCCAGTTGCCGGCGCCGTTTTCCACGTCCGTGTTGCTACCAGGCTTTAGCTCTGCTGATTTCGCCTTGCCACTGGTGACGATGGCGCCGCTTCCGATGCCGAAGGGTCCGCCTGTGAAAGTGCCAGAACTCCCTTCGGCGTGGTTCAGCCATTCCGCGTCTTCAATCGTGATTCCTGGGCCCATGAAAATCGCCTCGGCGACCGTGATGGGATCATCGGAAACTTGGACTGACAGTGAACCACCCATTGCGATGGTTCAAGATGACAAAGGAAACATGGAAAATGAGTTGAGTTCTTGTTTTCAGAATGTGAAAGTGAGAGGGATTTCAGGCCATCTTTATGCCTTGTGTGATGAACAGAAAAGCTATGAGACCAATGCATACCAGCCAGGAACAATTGGCAGCCACCAACAGCTGCCTCTACCCACGAGCTCGAAAGCTCCACCGCAGTTTTCGATTCGTGATGTCGTTCTGGGCCATGACACACACACGGATGGTATTTTGGCTCACGTTACTGCAGGATAATTTACTCGGAGCCGAAGGGAGAGTTTCGTGCAGTGACATGAATGCAAGGGATCGTATTTGTCTACGGACCCGACTCAACCAAGCGGGAATCAAGCCACATGACAAATTGGCTGCTGTCTTTCCATGACAACCACCTTCGTGGTCTCATGCCACGTTACTGTGTCGCCATCTGGCCGATCTCATTTTTCCTGCGTGATTATCGACCCTTTGGAATCAAGCGCTTCATCACGGCCACATTTATCTACTTCCCGAGCTACCAAAGCTCTGTGCAGCAATTGAGATGGAGGTATTCGAGTCCAATTACCCTTGCATTAGTCGCAACCGGATACACATGGCTGTTAGGTCAACTCCATGATCTGATGTCCCTGCTTTGGGGGCTAAGCATTTAATGTCGCACAATTTTGGGCCAGTGGCTTTTCTCGTATAGATTGAGAGCCAACAACCACCTCATGGCTTGCTCATGATTGGTTACTAAACGCTCAATGAAACATATTTGGATCTAGTCTGCAAGGGCGGCCACGATGGTCTGTGACTCCGCCTTTTCCGGTCTGGTCCAAGTTTTGTCGCGGAGCGGAAGGTCGCCGCAACGCGGAAACAGCAGCAGATTGGTATCGAGGACATTGGTCTTGCCATATCGTTGCATTTGTTTGTTCAATGAATCTGCGCGTATTATACAGCCTCAGCAGACGGCAAACCACAAGTAAATCACTGACTTTGGCATTTTCTAGGATTCATAAAAGAAGTTCTCTGTTAGGGCCTACAATCAACCTTTTCCTTCCCATATTTAACATATCTACTAAGGGTAGCTGAGTGAAAGATGTTGCCAGTTAGTGCATCATAAAGTCCGTTGATGAAGACGAGCTGCCCGTCACTACAGGCATTACCATTAGTCAAATTCTGACATATTTCGAAAAACTCCTTCTCCATGTCCCACGTCATCACACGGACAATGCTCTTTGCCTGGTCCGGCGAGATTGAGAGCAGCTCCTCGACGACGGCCACCGCGTTGACGATGGAGGCATCGACAGCCTTGACCTCGTACTGCTCCTTGTCGTACGAGTATAGGTCGTTAATCAAAATTGAGTGCCGCACATATAGATCCGCCAACTTCTCGATGGGCTTGAATTCGCTTGGTGTTAGGTCGACGCCGCAGCCAAACATGATGGCTGCCAGCATGAATCTACACGATGAAAACTTAATTAGAACTGTCTATAAGTCCCCAAGTCGTACTGAATGGGCTTACTCTTTTCCAACGTCGTTCCTCCTGTATACCATGTAGTCGGAAAGTTGCAAGTATTTATTCTGCTTGAAGGGTGACTGTACACGGCCATCATGGACGAAAGAGCGGATAGCCCTGAGTAACGGTGGGCCAAGAACAGGGTCAGTCTCCAATACGTCGGAGAAGAACTGTTTGATGTGCTCATTTTTCGGTTTCATTGTCAGAAATTCGTCCACGACAGTAGTATCCTGTAAAGCCCTTAGTACAACAACACCGAGATCATCAGATTTCTGGATCATCTTACATCCTTGGTATCACCACGTTCTATAACATCTACACAAACAATATCAGTATACCATCACATGAAGGTTGATTGTCAGCTGTACCATCATGGAGGAAAAGGAGGATAACGGCCTTGGTTAACAGTTCTAATCTCCTTGGGGTTGATGTCGGATAGAGGTAGGTAGTGCATGAGATACCGTCCTCGACAAGCTCGTCTATTTTCTGTAGCCGTCGGTCGTCGTCCATCTCCATAGGCAACGTGCCGCGCTTTGATGCTTTGTCAAGACTGATTTTGTTCAGCATATCTTGTGCCTCGGCCTCGGCGTAGGCCCAATGCCGCGACTGCTTGGTCCACGGCAGCGAGGTATTCCACGGGACACCTATTGACTCGGGGTCCAGGACTATAGAGTTTTCATCATCGCGCTTCTCGAAAAGTGACAAAAAGTCCAGTTGGGGTGCCGCAAGAGAGGTTGGAATGGGCTCAAAGGCAAAAAGCAAAGGTCTGAACGGTCGACCGGTGGGTGGCATAGATCCAAAGTATACAAAAGGTTATCAGGTAATTTGTTCTTACGTTGTATACTAACTTGTGATAAATACAGCCTTTTATAGATTTTCGGGGTGTTCGACCAGTTTGGCGGTGAATGTGAATATGTTGGCTCGAGGATCGTGACCCTGGGCTTTGCATATCCTGAATCAATCCCGGTGCTCTCGGTACCAGCGGCGATAGTATTGATTCTCATTGTTGGCTGAAAAGTCGTATGGGCGCGTGAAATCACCCAAGTTGGTTAAGAGGCGGCCCACCAGGCCGGGGGGACTCTACTATGCAGGCTTTAGTCCATATCCGCAGCAGTTGCGAACTCCATAGCAATACCACCTACCACGCCATGATATAGCTCTCGGCTTGTTGAGCCGGAGTTCGTATCAATTCTTGGCGCACCCAACTGGTCGCAGATCAGAAGGAGTGGTCTGACGCCTTATCGTTCAACGTTAAGCAACTTCGCCGGGCCATTACGTCTCAAATTTCGTTGCCCCCTGTTGATGGCAACATGTGATAGCGCACTATCTCCAATGAAGACTGGGTCCATAAAAACTTTTACCAGCCATGGGGTTGAAACTTCCATGAGCCATAAGAAGTTAGGGCTGTGTTGTTGGTTGTGTGCTCTCTACACCTTGCATGTCTTGTTGGCGCTAGGTTGACTGGGAAGTCTACCCCCGGCAATCCTGGCACATCCGACCCCAGTACCAGGGTTCTTGTCCATTCAGATCCAATGGAATATTCTTATGATTCGGCCATTGCCAGGGTGCATCAGCGGACATGAACCATAATTGTGTAACCGAGCGCTGCGCCTACCATCACCACAAGGATCCTCAACACTCCCCTTCTTCCGTGGTTCAACACCTTCTTCATGGAGAGATAGAAGCCCCGTCAAAGTGATTCATATTGGCCAAATCCTAGTTTGGGGCGGCTCTTAAGCTATCTGATACATAGCTTAATCGCTGAAGGGCAGGTCGCTACTATGGAGGGTCCTAGGAGTTAGAGAGCCTAGAGCCTCGGCTCTAGTATGCCGAGACCCTACTCGTTCTCGTTTACTTGTCAGGAGCTTAGAAAAGGAAGGAAGGATACGCTACGTATTGGCTTGGCTTGTTCAACGAAGGCCCATGCGGTAGAGTACTCGGGCCTATAGATTCACGAGTAGGTGGATGAGAAAAGTCGCCGCCCCATACAAATTCAACGTCGAGACTGGTGTTTTCGTCTACTCGTGCGACATGTCTGGTCATTCCCAACCGAGAAGACCAAGTCTCCAGCTATTCCGGTTTATTACATCTCATTATTGGTAGATTTAATAACTCATTTGTAAAATACAGTCACTTGTGATAGAAGCCATGTATCCGAAACCAACAAGCCAACATCTAAGAGCACGTGACAGAAACACGCCATATCAGCCCAGCAGAGCTTCGCTCAACCCAACATGTACCTAGAGCCTTCATCTTCAGATCTGCAGCATGGCATCCACATCGTTGACCCCGCAACAGGAAACCGCCATCAATGATTTTCTATCCCAGCATCAAATATTCAGGCCCAGATTCTCCGTTCTAGGGACAGCCTACAGCAGACGGCATGGCTTCCTTCAACGGGTCAGCCATCCAACTCTTGGTGAAGTCCAACGGCTGACATATAACAAAAGATAGCCTATGGTGAATTGTACAATGAATATGATCCCACCGACAATGGACAGTGGAGTCTGCAGCAGCCGGTCAACAATCATAAAGTCTTGATCGAACTGGAAATGCATCTCGGCGCTGAAAAAACCTCCATAGAGAATGCTTGGCATCGACTGCTCGTCGAACAATGCGACGGCATCCTGCTTCTTTATCATGTGCAGGACCGTACTACCTTTGAGTGGGTTCAAGCTTTCAACGAAAAGGTTCTAGTGCCCAGCGCTGCCGTCAGATCAGATTAACAATCAGATATATCAATCAATTCAATCAATTCAAACCAGATATGGAATTCTCCCAGATCAACCAATTCAGATACGGGCGTCCGTACGTCTGATATATCTGATATCTCTTGCAAGGAGAGTGGTTACCCTAGAGTCACCGGATCATCTATATGTTCCAGCTCCGCAGAGTAAGGGCGTTCCCAAGAAGCAGCAGTGTTACAGGGGCCAGTCAAGCTGATTGGTCGGTTCCGAACCCCGGCCTGCCCAGGTCCGACGAAGGCAAATTAGTTACTCCTTTTTCCTGCGTCTCTATCCGGTACGACACGGCCTTAACCAGAGAAGTCAACACCCACCGCCCTGGGCTGTTCGGAAACGTATCTTGGCTGATTGATTTCGACCTGTCGAAGCTCCTACTAATTACAGCATACAATGTCGGAGACCACTTTAAAAGGTAGCCTTGCTAGTAGCCCATCGTCATCGCCGCCACCACCCGCATTTCCTCGTCTAGGGTCCCGATCCAAGTGCATCGGCAAGCAGTATGATGCAGCTTTGGCTTCAGCCTCAACTACCGATTCTTCCGTGGACGACCTTTACAAGATTATTTGGGGCCAACGACGTTTTGTTATCGCAAGCCTGTTGGATAAGAAAAAGAGCAGGGGCAGGCGGAGCTGGATTGGAAACCATGGCTGGTTCCTGGCAGAGTTGAGAAAAGACAATACATCTAGCGGGGATATCTGGTGTTGTCGGCTCTGCGATGATAAGGGCACACCGCGATTTTTCAATGCTCAGTCGACATCCTCGGCATTGGCTCATCTGTACAAGTTAGTGGTCTTTCCCACTTCCAGGCTATCACTGACGTTTTCAGAGCTCATGGAATCACTGAGACCTTCGAACCGGGTTCATCTGGCGATTCGTCGGTTCTCGATCTTCAAAGGAGCGCATCCAAGAAGCGGCCGGCTTCTTCTTCCCTCGTTCTTCCCCGAGCGAAGATAGCACGGATAAAAGAGCTCTCCGTTGGCTATATTGTTGATTCCAATCTCCCCTTTACTACTTTCGAGAGTTCCTATCTACAGGAGCTGTTCCGTCAGCTGGACACTGAACTTTATGCTCAGGTGCCCTGGGGTCGAACTGCAACCAAGAAAGATCTAGAGGACATACTCTCTTCAAAGAAAGCAGCTGTCAAGGAGGAACTCACTGAGGCTGTTACCCAGATACATCTCAGCTTCGATCTCTGGACCTCTCCAAACAGACTAGCTTTTATTTCGATCTTCGGTCACTTTATTGATCGGAGACACTCATACCAAAGCCGGCTGCTTGCTTTCAGGAGGCAGATCGGTTCTCACGCGGGTGAGAACATCGCTTACACCATAAGGAATGTCGTCTATGAGTGGGGTATAGATTGCAAGCTCGGCGTCTCAATCTGTGATAATGCGGCCAGCAACGATGTTTGCTTGCGAAGCCTATACGCAACTCTCGATGCCTCGATCACGAGAGCGGATACGGAGGCACGAAGGATGCGATGTTTCGGACATATTCTAAACCTTGTTGCACGAGCTTTCCTCTATGGTGACGATGCAGCTTCTTTCGAACTTCAATCTGATGCTTATGGCATGCTGGAGCAGGTTGAAGAAGACCTCGAACACTGGCGAGCGAAGGGTCCGGTTGGGAAACTGCATAATATCGTTCGGTTCATCCGAGCCTCTCCGCAACGCACCGAAGCATTCAAAGCACATGCAAGGGAGCAGGAGGAGGCAGACATATACAAGCTTGCAGAAGAATCAACGGCCGAGCTTGAAGTCATACAGAACAACGCTACGAGATGGAACTCAACCTATATGATGATTAAGCGTGCCTTGATCAAGCAGTCTGAGCTCAACAGCTTCATCCAAGAGTTGGGGCTAGAAGCAGACGCCTCAAGAAGGGTTCCTACGGCTGATATCCTGACTTCTGATGACTGGAAGGTCCTCAGGGAAGTTAGTCATATCTTGGAACCAATCTACAGTATGACGATGAGAACACAGGGATGGGGTACGAGCGGAGGCCATGGCCGGCTCTGGGAAGTCATGACAGGAATGGAGTTTGTCTTGGAACACCTCGAAGGCTGGAAGGCTCTCTACGAGGATGAACCCGCTGGCCCAGCTGCGGAAGGAAGATGTATGACCCAGGGGGAGGAGGCCGGACCGGCCACGGGTGTGAAATCAACACTTGCGCGGCCACCGACAGTCGGACAAACCCGAGAGCGACCCTCACGGCAGTCACGACTACCATCGCGACTCCAGGGATACGAAATTGCGCCGTTGCGCCGCCGCCGTGAAACGGCTCTTCCAGCTCATCCACCTGCTAGCCCACAGTTTAATGAAGATGCCCTTCCTGTACATTCTCGAGAGGACTACCTGCAGGATGATGCTCGATCGGTGAGTAATATTACTAGTATGGAAGGCCAGGAGCGCGCCAGTATTAGGGCAAGCATAAACAGTGCCTGGATCAAGCTGAACGAGTACTACACTCTCCTCGGGCGGTCGCCTCTGTTTGCAGGGTCTGTTGTTTTGAACCCGGACCTTGGCCTCCGGTGGCTCGAGACCAATTGGACTTCTCCAGAGCAGCTACAATGGCTTCGGGATGCAAAGGACGGCATCAAAGCCTACTTTGAGCGTTGGTACTCGAAAGACGATGATGATGCCTCTGAGGGGATCTTCGCCACGCCCCCACTGACGGCCCAACCTGAGCAAAGTAGGTTTGAGCAGTGGGTGAAAAGTCGGCAGCCCAAGCTCTCAGCAACAGGCAGTGAGCTTGAACGATACTACAGGCTTGAGCCGGAGCAGGTGGATGACCCGATTCGGTGGTGGATTGATCATAGCAATGCTTTCCCGCGTTTGAGCAGATTTGCATTGGATGTCCTTGCTATTCCAGCCATGGCAACTGACTGTGAGAGAGCATTCAGTCTTGCGAAGCTTACAGTCACCTCACAGCGACATTCTCTGCTTGGATCGAGCATTGAGTCGGTCCAACTACTGAAGAACTGGGTTAGGGGAGGGTGTGTTACTCTCGGGGGCCTATGCTTGAGTAACAAGGTTAGTCAGGACCCAAGAGCAGGATCCAGAGGCCGGGGATAGCTTCAAGTGAGCTGCTACGTATCAGATATCAATCAATCAATCAGATCAGATCAGATACAGAGGGCAAATAATCAGTTCAGATCAGATTTAGGTCCTAATCTGATTTGATTGATCTGACGGTAGCCCTGCTAGTGCCAAGGCCAGGCAAGCCTATATGGCTGTGCGCCGGCAGAACACATCTCCCGAAGGAGCAGTGGAAAGTATCGACAGAAGAGGGAGCGGAGCTGAGCAGGAGAATCGGGGCGCGGTTCCACGAGTTTTCGGCTCAGACCAACGAAGGTCTAGGCGAGCCGTTTGTGGATACGATGGTCAAGACTTTAATTCTCAGCAAGATTTCAGAGTCGACGATTGTGGGAGAGCCAAGCCAGGATCTACGTGGAAACGATAGTGGGAAAGTGGACGCTGCAAAGGAGCGTAGTTTCTCATTGAAGAGTATTTGGGACCGAGTGGCTACCTTTTTGCACATAAAAAACAAGTGAAAATATGTCTGTTAGTAAATTAAAGGCAGTCCGGTTCTCCTTAATGACCATTGACACCTGTTGCTTGAAACCAAGGCCAGTAATCTTCCTTCTATCGTGTATTGAGCCATTCAAACGTATTCAGTAACTCAAACCTAAAGTTCAAACGCCCTGCCAGGCCAGAACTAAAATCCTCGAGAGATCCCGCATTATTCATCGGGTTATTGAGATGATAGTCCAGCACACGTTGGATGACCGTCTTGCAGCTGGCGCAAAGATCCCCATTCGGTGCAGAGATATGGACCCAGTCCAAGAAACCAACCAACAAGCTCAACTGCTGAACAATGCTCGAGCGGCTCAAGCGACTGTCCTTTGGGTGCCTTGCTTGAAAGGTCGGCCGTAGAAGCTCTAGGCATAGAATACCACCGCCCGGGACTGCAAATGCCATCAACTACGCAAGATGTCAGAATCATAACAGCGAACAAGGGTGTTGAGGCCCACCAGCCACTCAATCTTGAGACCTACCAGCCATTCAAAGTCCCGCCGAGCATCATGAAATCGGTCCTTGTGTTTCCAGAATAACAGAGTGAGTGCGACCATCTCAAACGAGACCACAAGCACATCACCCTCATCCAAAGACCCATATTGTAGCAGCAGCCTCTCTAGCAGAAACACATTCTGCAAATGTGTTAGCCGAAGCAGCATCCTGATGGAGAGAACATTTGTTTCAAGGTTGAGATTCGAGAGGTCGTCCGGATTATATATCAGGCTTGCGGGAATATTCGCCGCAGCATCCATCTCACGCTGCTTGAGACTCCTGTTTGTGGTTAGCAGGCGGTGTTCAAAAAAGAAAGAGCTGATACCTCAAAGTTTCCACAGTCGCGTTGGACTCGGCAACAAGGACAATCTCAAAGATTTCATTGAGTATTGGGGCCATTAAATACCCTGCTCGACAAATGGTCGAAGGATAGACACCTCCCTGTGTATTCCAGCCACGGGGGTCGAGAGAAGCCACCGCACGTTCAAGGGTAGCGCCACCAGCGATGAGATCCTCGTCTGACAAGTCAAGAGGCTGCGGCGTCGTGCAATACCGAGGATCGAGTAGAGGGGGACGCCCCGTGAAAGCGACGACAGCCTTATCCAAGTTATGCGTCTGCACGAAAAGACGTCGCTTGTACTCAGAACACATAGAAGGTTTGTATGGGCCGATGTCCTTTTGAGCGTGCACTCCTAGATAAGTCATCATGGCTACTGTTTCCGCATGGGAATTCCAGCAAGTTAGACCTATGGATCGTGAGTAGTTGAGCCATAAAGTAGTGCAATAACTCACTTGCATCACCAACAATCATCGACTCTATGACTGTCTTTTGACGATGAAGGTTCAGTAGAATAACATTGCCCAGAGTGAAATGACGCGCCAGTGAGATGCTATGTCTCAAGAATGACAACATCGTTTCGCCGCCCGGCGTTCCGTATTCAGTGCTGTTAAGCTGATGCTGCTCGATTGGATCTAACGCATTCGGAACACGCCTTATAACGCTCCATAGCAGAGCAATTGACTCCCACCGCAAATTCGGGCTGCAGAGTTGATCTAACCATGCCTGCGAGCTGGTATGAATGTCTTGAAGCGGCCGGGCTGTATTATTGCAAATCACTTCGGCGATGCGTTCAAGGTTAATCGTGCGTCTATCCAAATGTGACCCAAAAGTCGCTTCAAGTGACTTGAGGATAACAGGCACATGTAGGTCAGCCCAGAGTTTGTTCTCGCCCTTTGTCCCCCGAGCAATTAGGCGATCGTAGCAGGGGCCAAAGACACACTCTAGGACGGCGAGACTAGTCTGACGTATAGTGGGCGGAAGGTCCTGGAAGCGAATGCCGTTGCTTGATTGCGATCCTGGCATACTGGCTCCCTCAAGCTCAGTGTCGGATGAGTCGAGCTGTGAGAGGTAATTCTTTGTTTCATTAAAGATGTCATTATGACCGGTGAACCTAAAGAACACAGGCTTTGACGGGGGAGTCTCGCCCGACATGACCTATCCTTCTTCAGATATAGTAGAAGATGATGGCGTGGTTGTCTCTGATTTCTTTGTGGTTGCAAGACAAACAAGTTCGTTTCCCATTCTCACGCTGACATCTACCGCAGGGAAGTGGTGCGCGGTCGCAAACCAACGCTCATCTCCAACACGTAAGAGAAGCTTGTGTCAACAGTTTTGAGCTAAATATGCAAAATGTTCCACGTAAGCTGTGACTCAGGCAATCAACTGTAGCTTTGCAACTCGATAGCTGTGGTTGCCTGGGGCGGGATTGACACTATGACACACATCAACTGATGACGCGGAGTGGGTGCGGGATCGGATAACCTAGTCACCTCACTTGCATCTATACACGACATGAACTTAGCGAGGTTCGACGCTTACCCTCCCAATCCATATTGAGGACTCTTATCCTTTCCAAGGTTCATGATCCTTCATGATCATGCCTGTACTTAATTGGTTCAGCTTAAAATGAAATGCCAGCAAACAAGTTGTTGGAGACGAAATGACGCTCGGCTACTAGGTGAGTCAGCTCATAACTAGGGGCCATTTTTACGATATGACACGACTGAGTGCAATTCTAACCACGAGAGCAACCATTTAATTAGAACCTAACTAATACTCATAAAGAATTGACATTCTTGATACGCTACAGCCAACCTTTGTCACCCTGGATGACGAACTAGCTGGCCCCAGGCTTGCGTCCGTAAACAATCTTAATCCGATAGTAAGGATGATGGTTTCCAGAACGAATCTCTTTCCGAAGCTTTGCGCAGTAGACAGTAACCTCTTCCTTGGACCAGCCCCAGGCAAGGGTAGCCACTTGGAGAACATGGCCCTCGATGTCGCCCTCTAGCACCTCTTGAGCGAAAATTCCAATATTTCTCAATGCTGTGTCTTTGGGCCACCTTCCAAGCGGAACCTAAGGATGATGTTAGCTCTAGTCAATTATGGACATACAATATCATCCAACGCCTTACCTTGAACATCCTCGATTCGATATCCACCAGGCCGGCCTTCTTCATTCCCTCCTCCTGCAGTTTATCATCCACGACGGTAAACGGTCTACCTAACTTTCTTCCTGCCTCTATAAACGTCTTGCCCCAGGCGTGCATGGCGCTATCTTCAGACACGGTGCCGTCATCGCTCTCCATAATGGGGACACCTTCAAAGCTTTCGACCCAACCACCTGGCCTACACACACGATATGCTTGTTCAAAGAGCGTGAACCAATCTTGAATACTTCCTACCAGATAGCGCATGTGCACGTAGTCAAAAGAGTCGGGGCGAAAGGTCCATGGCTGGGTGCAATCCTCAATTTCACTTATTGAAAAAGGAAGTCAGACAAAATCGCGAATGATAAACCAAACACCTACAATTTCAGATTCGGTGGGACCCAAGACGGTTGGATTGGGGACAAATCCGTACCAATGACTTCGGTAGAAGGAAATTCATCGGCAAAGTCACTATAGTTCGTCAGCTCTCTGAGCTTATTGAAGCCGAAAGTCTCTCTCAACGTACATTGCCCAAATCCCTACAAGCTCAAGTAATCAGCATCTCACTGGGATCGTCATTAGAAGCGGTACGATACCTGTGCCAGTTCCAATATCGAGAGCGGTCTAGTTTGATGTCAGCTTGGCGGCATATCCCTGATTCGACTTGTGGAAGGTTCAAACCTCGATGTACTTCTTGAGAGGAGCGAGATAAAGCTTTTCGTCACCAGCAAGGGTCATGAGATGGTGGCTATATCATTTATTATGATGTTTGAACGACATATCATTCCACATACTGAATATCCATCATCTCGTTCTGCTGAGCATCGATTGGCGCCCTACAAGTAGGTTAGCTCCTTGACTTCTATCAGTATGCTCAAGATCTCCTACCAATACTGGGCATTACCCCGCTCAGAATGGTAGGTCCGCCCGTGTATAGTTCTATAATCCAAGATACTGGAAGAAATTGACGCTGAAGAGCTGCTGGCTTCAGAGCCAAGAGTGGAATCGACATCCTCTGGAGCAGGGTCATCGCCTCCGACCTCAATAGGTGCTGCATCTGGCGTGACTTCAGCCGGGTTATCTGAAGTCTGTGACTTGGGTGATTTCTGCGATTTGGGCGATGATGCCGCTGCGGGAGGTGTTGTGCCAGTCATTGCTCTTAGCTGAAAGGTTTAATAGCGTCGATATTAACTTGTGGAGCGGCGATGTAGGAGAAAGTGTCCAACGTCAATCATCAGCAGCGGAAGATGAAAAAGAGTGAGGGGCACAAGTGTGGCATGTTATATCAGAAACTGGAACGATACATCCCGGCACTTCAAGGCAAGAGCTTAATAATCTCTTTGCTCATGTTGGCTGTTCAGAGTTATTGACAAGCATAATTGCGGCACGGAACAGACAAGTAGGCTAGTATGGTTTCAATATGCTACAATCTGCAAATTCACACAGAAGCTTGCCCTTAAAATGCCTCGTCGGTTAAGTAGCTGCAACAAGCTAGGAGGATGTACCGTAACAGGTCATAAACCACGGACACTTCAACCAACAAGACACGACAAGAATATGCAGTTGGTTGCTCCCATGTTCAAGAGAGCGGCACTCTTCCCGATTGGCGGTACAGCCTTCGAAGTCCAGGGTTCACAGTTAAAGTTCCACTATAGTTGTCTCTTTTCTCATCTTGCGGGGTTATTGAGAAGTATGTGCAACTCATCTCACTGATCAAATAGTTGAATTATAATTGATAGAATATTTATATACCTTTCATTGTTCAGCAGTTTCATACTCGAGACAAAAGTGAGCCAATCCCGTTGGATCCCCACAGCTACAACAGTCATGCAACACCGCACGGCGAGACGAATCGCAGGAATTAACTTGGAACTGGGAGCCCAAAGGCCAGGCAGGGCAAGTGTCCAAACATGGGCATCCTTCCAGAGTCTCCTTGTTTATTTGCTATGACTCCTAGTTCAATGGCGCGCCAGATGCCGCTAGCGTAGCATAGAACAACTTGGTTCTTCCCATAATGACCATTCGGCCATCACCAGCGAATTGGAAGTTGGCAGCAACAACTCCGGTGTAAATTTTGCCGATGAGCTTTCCTGAGGGGTTCCAAACATGGACGCCGTCTCCGCAACCAGAGTAGACGTAGCCCTTAGAGTCACAGTGAATGCCTAGAGTTTTATAGTTAATACAGCTGACTCAAAATCATGGAATGGCGGCAGAGAAGATGTAGTGTAACTTACCATCAGGAAGACCAGAGCCAACGTAGGCAAACGTCTTGCGGTTCTCCCACGTGCCGTCCTCCTTGACGTCAAAGCTGTAACTGTTCATTATGTGAGCCTCACTCACTTCCTAGCGCTTGTAATCAAATCACTTACACCGTAGCAGGTCTCGTGGCGTTTTTGTCAAACAGACCGTGGCTCATGCCCGTATCTGTGACGTAAGCCTTCAATCCATCCGGAGAAAAGGTGAGGCCTATATGCATCTCGTTAACAGCAGCTCTTGACATGTCTTTGTTCTAGCGGCTCACCGTTGCAAGAGTCGAAACCATCAGCAACCACCGTGAGGGCACCAGTCTCAGCGATGTAGCGGTAGATCTGGTTGGGGAAGCCTGGGTTGGGGCGGAAGTACTGCCAGAAGCCGTACATGGTGTCGGTGAAGTAGATGTCGCCGTTGCGAGGGTTAACGGTGACATCGTTGAGGGAGTTGAACTGTCTACCGAAGTAGTTGTTGACAACAGCTGAGGGTAATTTGTTAGTTGAATTGTCACTTAGAACTTGGGTAAAGTCTTCGTACCAGTGGTGTTGTAGGGCTCAACGGGGTTCATCAGGTAGAGTGTGGAGGGCTTCTCCTCGCCCTGGCCTTCGCCTGTGAAGAGAATCTGACCCTTGTAGTTTGTGCCACCTGTGATGAATCAGTATATGTTACTAAAGGATTTTCTTTTCTGCTTACCATTGGGATTGATGACCTGTGGGTTGGAGGGCACAACCGTGATCTTGACTTCGCTAGCGGAATGGGTGCCATTTCTCAAGGCCTCGGCCTCCGCTAGAGAAATCTTTTGAATGATTGACGACTTGGCCAAGCCGGTTCCGGCATCGGGATCACCAGCATTCTGCACGAAGAAGACTTCCTCGGTGGGAGGATACCTAGCGCATTTAATGAGATTGGCTACCCAAGAGCTTAAGAGTGTTGTACTCACCAGACCACGGCCTCGTGGAAAATAGGATCCTTGGGTGAGGTAGCGAGCAATGTCAATGACGGGTCGCTTCCAATAATGTCGTAAAACTCTGGATCATAAATATGAAACGGTTTCTCAGTGAGGGATTTAAACGTGACACCAGGCCAGATGAACTGTGATCGTCAGCATCTCCCTAACACCTTAGTTACGGATCAATTGAAGACTTACTGTAGCATTGGCCTTGCTCGGAGGTGTGACGTAGTCCAAGACATTGAAGCTCTTCTGGTCAATCACCTGAGCCGCGGCTGGCACAGGTCTCTCAGCGCCCGTTGCGTCGACATGGCCAAAGAGGCCCAGGCCCATGGGCACAAGGACACTAAGAGCGAGCACAGAGATAGCCATGATTGTATGAGTAAACAAGGTCGATCTCTCCGTCTCGGGCTTGGCCTCGTCCGGGCTGCCGACACCGGATTTCACGCCGTCTTTATACTCGACGTCTTGGCGAGCCATACCCCGCTGCGGTGTCACTTTGGCTTTTCCCATGGGGCTGGGGGCTGGCATCTGGCTTGTCGATCCCTCTTCAAGTCAATGCACAGGTTCGGGGGGCTTCCATTTGCAACTGCCGGTCCGAGAGTTGGGCGTTAAAACCAAGGTTAATTGTCGTCGAATCTGGGGAATCTGGAGAAGATCGTACCACCTTGGCAAAGTGCGGGGGACACACGTCGGGAGCTAGGGCTGTGACCTTGGATTTGTGCAACACGATTGCATCACCGATGTCGTACATGTAGCTATATCCAGTCGATGTTGTCTCTATGAAACCCGAACCATCAATTTTCGTCGTCAATTAGCAATTCTGTACTATCTTGTCCTGATCATCGGCGGTGAATCAACGTCACACCGAAGCAAAGGCCTCACATCTCCACCACAGCAGGGGTTAAAAGGTTGAGTTTCGGATAACAAGGCGGAAGCGGAAAAGACTCCGATACGGAAAAGACATCGCAATAAAAGCCCGAGAAACAACCAGCGAGCATTGACCATTCATTATCTTGTTTTCTAGTGACGATCCGCATAAACGTGGATGTTTGTTTAATTGGCGCAGTCCTTAAATGAACCTGTTTCGTCGATCTGTCTGGCATACAAGACACCGGGCCAGCGCTGTCTCAGCCTGAGTGAAAACTGCCACACCTGGATGTTTTATGCTACTCGCACGTTTATTTCTCGTGCTACATCTCACTCTCTTTTGTCGCTCGGCGTCCCACCACAGTCGGCCATGTCAAGTGTGGCGCCGAACAGGTCCATGGGCCTCCGAAGCTACAGGGGGATGAGAGGTTGCACCAAAGACAAATGGTGGAGTAGAGTCAATGGGACAGACCGAATGTCATGGTACGAGGACGAACCCGTCTTGGCCCATTATCCCGGGACCTCCGGGTAACATGACTTCAAGATCTCAACGGACTCGGATTCACCGGATCTGGTCCACTTATTCACGTCTTGGCTTTGGAATATCTCGCTTCTAGTATCTCTATTTTCGACTCTCAGCCCTTCAGTGTCTCGTGACGTTGATACTTCCAGAGTCTTTGACGGTGAAAGCGAGAACAGACGGTCAGATGATACCAGCCGCGCGCTCAAATTGAGCTCTAAACCGAACCTAGGCTTGTCTAAGCTATTAATATGCCACCACCGATTAGCTTTTGTACAGGCTCGTTTTGAATCTTTCCGATCAAGTCGCAGAGTGCAAAGTCGATTGTCGAAATGGCGGCTAATGGGAGTCCTTTTCGGCCGTGGAACATGCATGCTGGGTACATCAACCCGAACAAGTTGTTTGTATCCCGAGGATCTATCATATCAGAAATTATATCAATGGTGCGTGCTTTAAGTCACCTGCTCTGATGAGAAACTTGTCGAAATGGTAGTGAGCAAGTCAACAAGTGGGAACTTTACCGAAAGCTGTGGCTAATCCTCCAAAGCCATCCGCAGCTTCAATTTCGACACACAACGAGCCGAGAACATTGCCATATCAGTTAGTCCGAGAGCCACGATAATTCTCCCATTTTGACATCGGGGTTGCCATTAGGCTGTCTATCAATCAATGCTCCGATTCGACCTAGGTTTTCAGTTAACATGTACTATAGGGTGGGAGGTCAGGGACACCAGCTACATCGTGAAAATCCCCACCACTGCCCTTCTCATCAACGATAAAAGTCCTGAGAGCTTTACTTCCAGAACTATGAAGTCTCCATTGGATTCTGAGAGCTGGGCACACAAGCTTCAGTCGACAAGTGAACTCGTGAGGTTCAAGAAATGGGAGTGTTACCACTAATTTCTCCCGTCATAGTTTCGCTGTTGTTACTACCAGTGAGTAATGGGGTCGCCCACCATTTTTGGCGACGGGCCTTACAAACATGTTGTTTCTTAAATTGGGTCTATACATGGCACTTTCAACCCTCCGGTTGTGGACGCTTTCATGCAGCTGCTGCCGGTACAAAGATGCGCCGTATGAGGATCGGTGGATCCGTCCGTAACCGGCGTTAGTGCCGGCGTCCCCACACCTCGGTGTATGTTCGCACCGAATTACGTCGAGTCGAGAATCCCTCACCCAAGTAAAAAGGCACGCGTCGATGCTACACCACAGCTTCTCACATGACCAGAACATTGTGACAGGCTTACTCAATCATGGCGCTTTCTGATATTCTGTGTATTGCCGATCTAGAGAAGGCCGCAACGGGTACCCTAAGCCGCTCGGTGCGAGGTGCGTATGCCATTGGCCTGTAACAGAATAATAATAATACTAACATCTCTCAGATTACTTCAATGAAGGCGCCGAGGACAACATCGCCTTGAAAGAAAATATCTCTGCATTTGACAGATACAAGATCCGACCGAGGATTCTTCGAGATGTCTCCAAGGTCGAAACAACCAAGCAAGCCTTGGGCTCGACCATGTCGTTTCCCCTAGCGATTGCACCATCCGGCATGCAATGCATGGCACACGAGGATGGAGAACGGGGGACTGCTCGAGCAGCAACAAAATCTGGCGTCTTCATGGGCGTTTCAACTTTTGCGACCATGTCTCTGGAAGACATCAAAGCTGCGGGAGATGAGGTTGGCAAGAACACATACATGCTCCAGCTGTACATCTTCAAAAACAGGAAGACGACCGAGAACCTGGTTAAACGGGCCGAGAAAGCGGGCTACAAGGCTCTTCTGCTTACATGCGACACTCCTAAGCTTGGGAATAGATACAACATGACTCGAAACGATTTCAAGATGCCTTCTCACCTCACGCTTCCAAACTTTGGGCCAGAAAAGGTGAGCCCGTTGAGGGTCAAAGTCGACAAGGAAGAGGCAGCGGCACAGACAGATCCGAACATCAATGGTGAGTCCATAGATGCGTCCTTGTTACCCATTGACTAACGGCATCAAGATGATTCAATTACGTGGACAGAGACTTTGCTGTGGCTCCGCTCAATCACAAAGCTGGAAATCTGGCTCAAGGGAGTTACAACAGCCGAAGATGTGGAACTTGCAATCAAGTCTCCTGCAAACATCTCGGGTATCATCGTATCAAACCACGGTGGTAGACAACTAGAGTCCGCTCTTCCAACGCTTGACTCGCTCTCCGAATGCGTAGAGGTTGCAAAGGCAGCACGCAGAGATATCGAAGTATGGCTCGATGGTGGCATTCGAAAAGGGAGTGACATCTTCAAGGCGCTGGCCCTGGGAGCCGATGGAGTCATGATTGGACGAGTGCCTCTTTGGGGACTGGCAGTCGGCGGAGAGGCGGGAGTTGCCAAAGCGCTGAATATCCTCGAATCTGAATTTCGGCATACGATGGCTCTGGCTGGTTGTCAGAGTTTGACAGACATTAAGAAATCAAGTCTGGCAAAAAGGATCGAAGGAGGCTTTTATGCCCGGTTGTAAGAGAGGCATTCGGTAACACATCCAGGTAGCCTGCGATCGCTTGTGAGATATTTCTATAGATTTCTCAGTCAATAGACCACTTCCAAAATTATAAGGTATGTCTTACCTTGTGTTTGATAGTGTTAAACCCTCTAAGCCCTTGTAATGAGTCCTGGTGGAACGCTGCATGATCACCACCGGCCACCTGAGGCATCGGGGTGAAAAATGCACTTTGCTGCCATGATCCTTATTAATTTAGGCAAAGGACGTCAATAGTTGAGGTAACTTAAATAAATCACTACTGTAACTAAAGCTAAGACTTTACTATAGCTTAATTTCCTTCTTCTAAGAATTACTACGCCCTTAAAGGAGTATTCGTTAAGAATTATAAAGATGCCTAGTCTCATGCTGCATTTCAGCCCGTAGTGTGGCTTTGGCAAGCCTCTGCCGGGGCCTCAGCCACGAATTAACATTCATTGTTGTGTCAAAACCGATCGCATTCATCAGCCGCTGTGGATAAGCATGTGTCTTAGCACGTAATCCGGATTCTAATTCACAAACTGGCCAATCCGGCACCAGAACAGGGCTGATCACCTCCAGAGATGAGCTTCAGTGATATCAGACGCGGATCAGGGCTGAGAGATCCACCCCCAAGGCTTAGCACACATCGCCCACTAAACCGAAAATGGAGACACGGTGCGCTGTGACGAAGGGGCTGAGCAAGAGATAATGATTACGCAAATACACAATCGATGTTTATAAGAATGAATCGGTCCCAGTAATGAATGTTTTCTCTCATCTTGTCTTTGACATCAAAGCTTTGCATCCATCAACTTTGAAATGACAGAATCAGGCTCTATCACCAAAAGCGTTGTCGGCCTCCTCTCCGACCTAAAGCACGCTGCCAAAGGGGGTTCATCAGCGCCTTCTTACGGAGCATACCCTCCCCAACAGTATCAGGGGCCGAACCAAGGTCAATACAATGCCCCGCAACAATGGCCTCCTCACAACAGTCCCAACCCTCAGCAGTACTCGGGCCCAGGATACGGGCAACCTCCTCCGCAACAATATTCACAACAATACAATGGCCCTCCTCAGCAAGGATACCAACCACCACCTCAACCAGGTCCCCAGGGCCAGCCAGATCCGTATGGATTTCCCCAGTATCAACAACAACAGCAGCCTGCTTTTGCCCAGGGCCCAGGGCCCATGGCTACAACCTTGATTTTCAGAGAGACCGGCAAAAAATCGTATCAAATGGTAGACGCAGGCACCAACCAAGTCCTGTACACAGTCAACTACTCATCAAGTAGTTCGACCGGATCACTGCAAGTCTCCCGGGGTGAAGGTGGACCCCCAGCCGGAAGCGCAAAGTTCCACTCCCTTTCGAGCAAGGTCGACTTGGACCTTGGCACGGGACACGTCAAGTTCAAGAAGGAATTCCAAAGCACCACCGGCCAGGGCTACATGAAGTGGCGCAGAGAGTCACACGGCTTCCTTTCCAGCAGGGGAAACCTCGTGCTCGACAGCGCAGGCAGCCCCGTTGCTACCTTTAGGCTGGAGAAGGGCCCAGACGATTCGAGACGACAGGGAGGAACGTTGGAGATTCACAGGCAAGGTTTGAGTCCGCCTCAGTTGGATGAGATCGTCATTAGTGGAGTCGCAGAGTTGGAACGACGAAAGGCTGCAGCGCAATCAGCGGCAGCGTCGTCGGCGTCCAACGCCGCAGCCGGTGGCGCGGCCGTCGCTTCCTCGTGCTAATTCATGAAAGTTGCATGATACAGCGAACTATGAACTTTGTAAAATAGAAACAGTAGAAATCTCGACTAGCCATTCACAAGTTTACCAGGTGCGCGTTGAAATGTACATCCAAAAACCTGCAGAGCGGCGTTGCGGAGATTGGGGCGGACTTTCTCCTCGACTCCGCCCATGAATCATTATGATCTTATAAATCCAAAACTCCATATATGTAGTCCAAAAAGAACACAATAAAATTAAAGAAGCCAGAATTATGCATCCGTACCGATCACGTCGCAATTACCGTCAGTCTTGTGATAGATGTCACGGCCAGAAGCTGCGTTGCAAGCGCGACAACGACAGTTCCAGTTGCCAGCGATGTCTCCGAGCCAAGACAACATGCAGTCTCTCAAAGACCAATCCTTTACAGCCTATTCATACAATAACTCGGGAACATGCAGCAATGCAGCCCTCATTCTTTCTTGGTAACTGAGACTCGACTGGGGATCTGGTGTTAATATCTGGCTGACTAGCTATTTTCCAGATGCCCATGTTGATGTATACCATCATCTTGATTCAGGTCACATGCACAACCCTCCAACTCAATGGAACTTGGAGTCCTTCGATACCTCCATAGATGCCTCGATCGACAGCCTTTTCAACGAAGGGTCGCGGTCTATGTCGCATGACCCACCTCGAACAACAGCCTTTATGGACAACAACGTGTCCCCGGATGAGGTCTCCGGCATTGCTGGGTCTCGAGAACTGGGCAGATTATCCCATGTAGCCTTAGTCTCTACGCGGAATAGACAATCCCCGGTCCGCCAACTCTCTGAGCTGAATGCCACTCTGTGCGAGTTTGCATCACCGCTTCCTCCAGCCAGTGCTTGGGATAATCCAGAAAACTACCCTCTAGAGGACAAGGAAGCCGCCATGGGCACAGTTCTAAGCTTGTCTCAAACTTTCATCGAGGTTCTGACTGAGCTCAGCTCACAGCCAAGTCCCAACTTGTCGGTGTTAGAGGGAGAAATGCCGCCTCTAAGAGAAATACAGCCGGCAGTTGGTACCTCCATTTTAGATCAAGCCTCTCAGCTTCTGATATTATCGACATATCTACGTGTCATTGATCTATACCGCACTGTATTAGAGCATGTCATTGCCTGCGTCAAACAGAAGCAGAAAGCATCAGATATCAACCAAGTTGAAGACTTCTGGCACCTTCCCCCTCTGGTTGTTGGAAAGTTCACCATGAAATCAACGGATATTACCCAAGTCCTGATAGTTGTTCACATGATTGAAATCATGATCAGACGATCACGTCACCTGAAAGAAGGTCTTTTTAGACCTCTGGCAACTATAGGTGGTCACGGGGATGGTAGAATCTCAAACGAGGGGAGTTCGGAGAGTACCCTTGAAGCGGCAGCCACAGGAGGTGTGATGGATAGCACTCGACCTAAGGAGGAGGCAGTTTTGAATCTAGTCATTACCGCCCGACAGTCTTTGCGGTCCCTAGTTGTTTAATGAATCACACCAGACGCATGACGACGACTCGTTGACTAACATTGTGCAACACCAGTGCTATGTGATTAAGAATAGACAATTACGTTTCACCGTCAGGTGGCTTAATTATCCCAGAGAATTGCATTTACATCATTGAACGCCATAGACTATGGACATTATCTGGTGAAGCTATAGTCATCAGACTCCGTTTTAAACCCGTATCTGAGCTTCACCCTAGGGCCCATGTCAAATCCCGACACTTGTCATGCTTTCCTTCCTCCAAATCCAAGCTGAGCCATTGCAACTGGTTTTAGCTATCTAGCTCAGCTATAAAGTCTAGGAATTGTTCCCATAATTTGTATTACAATACTGGCAAGATGTCCACGGTAGATACCTGCGGCGGGTCACCCGCTGTATCCGGCAGTCGTAAGCGTGGCCAGGAAATGCGCAAGGCCTGAAAAACCCACGCTGGTCGAGTATTGTACCGCAGTTGTTGCAGTACCATACGGTCAGAACCATCATGCACATTGCGACTACACAGTCCTTGTCAAGGCTTTGCTCAGGTGATGTTTGCGATGGGGATCTCAAAGGTGTTTGGTTTAAATGGCGTGGAGTAAATACCCAAGTGCCTACCTATTTATACCTCCTAAGGCAACTTAGAGTCCCTCCAGCGGCTGTGAAAGACACGCAGTGTTGTGAGCAATCGAGTGAGTGACGCAGTGATGCAAGCACTCGATAGATTCCATGGCATCTGCTCTTGCTCACCTAAGCGAGCTTTAAGAACATTGGGTCGTCCTGGTAGCCTGGAGTGCAATGCTTACAAACTCCATATCCTATATTCTTCCGCTGAGTCCCGGTTGAGACTTTGCAATTCTCTCTATGTCCAGGGTGGCTGCACTTTCTGTAGTGTGTCCGCTGAGTGATGACTAGGCCGCACCGGTTGCAGTAGTACTGGATTTGAACGATGACACACATGGCGATGCGTTCCAGTCCAGGGAATGTTTTTCTGACGCTTGTGTTAGGAGTTTCGGGTTGTCTTTTGGGTTTAATCTTAAGAAATTGCAATTAGAATTCTAGAGCGAAGGTATACCTATATAGTGTTTGGACATCTTCTGGGACCGTGAAAAGACGCATTGCGTTGTGGGTGATGGGAGAGTGATGCACAGATAACAATTCATACTGTTGCGACTATCCAGTTACTCAGGTGAGATACTTTATACCAAACTCACGGAAGAGTAAAGATTTGACCTGAAGCCCTGATCAAGTGGCAACCTTGAATGATGCAGGTCGCCTCGAGAGCCCACAGTTACAGTTAATAAGAGAAGATCAAAATCTTCACTTATCACATCTAGGACATTGACTTTCGGACATTTATGTTTGTGATACAGTCAACTGGCGGCATTGTCATCATCTCAGGGCTTCTCTTGCCTGGGACTCCTCGGCAAATAGCACGAGGTAGAGAGGCATGCCACAGCACCAAACAACACAGCTTTGGCAAAGATTTACGGCTTCTGATTCCGCCCAGATTGACTGCTTAGATTAGTCCAGTCTGCTGCATCGTGGTGGGTTGAGGATGTTAGCTACGTGTTGTTTAGCCCAGAGTCGCTCATTCACGAAGTCCAGGAGACATTTTAGTCATAATTCAACCGCCGTATCTCAAGGGAGAGTGACGTCGATCGTATATGAAACAGCGGCCTGAGCAGCATTGTTACCCTGGGTAGACGGCCGTTTTTCGGTCGGAGTTTCCTACTTTCTACCTTAGCCTTTGCCGTCTTTTCCGTCGGATATTCGACCTAGAGCTATATCACCGAGGCTACAGAGGATCCACGGAAAGGTCCGTGTCTTACCACACACCGAGAAGTTCGCCATTTTTAGTAGCCCAAAATAGCATTTCTACTCAGTAACTTAGGTGGACCTTGTCCTAATGCTTAAGATTGGTTAGTCAGAAGCTATTAAGGTCCTTAGCTGCAGGTGAGCTTATAGAGTGTGATAAGACAAGGGTGACTAGACCTATAGGCTTAGCTAACTTGCCGAGTTGATACGATACTTCTTCACTTATGGGGACTTTGGACTTCTGTGTGGCACACAAACCTCACCATCGACCACTACATCCTTGAGTCTATCCCCTCGACTGTCAAAACCTCTTTATGCCTCATTGTATCTTCGTTGTTGGGACTTTAATCTTTTATCGCGTTCTAGTGGGTATGATGAAGGATAAAGTGTGCAACTAGGCTACCTAACGACCCAAGGTAGGCCATGAGTACTGGAGAAAGAGACTTGAATATCACGCAACTGGGTATCACAGAAAAGAGTCTCGAGGCTCTGCGGGGGACCTCACCACCACTCTGCGTTGAACCGCTTGCGCCACGATGTAGTAGGATTCACAGCAGGTGGGATAATACGACATAATGAACAGCGCATGCAGCGGTATGCTGTCATGCGGAAGAGAAGCTCCAAATATGCATGTCACCATCGGTGCATAACCTTCCAAAGTCCTGAAGAGTTGGCCAAAGAGGCCTGTGGAAGAAGCGTCATGTCTAGGAATGACTTCTAAAGAGAGGCTGTAGGATTCGTCAGCTCTGTTTTGTTCAGCCATCATCTGAGGAAACCTGCAGCGAGAAGAAGGGGAACTTTGGGGTGAAGTGTGCAGCCCTCGGCGTAAGCCCAACACTCGCTTCCTTCAAGGCTGAGTTCATGAAATCGATTGGAAAAACGTTGAATTGTGAGGCATAAGTCATCGTGCTGACTATTGCCAAGATGTTAGCCAGTCCAAGGTGGCTCAGGTCGTCGGCTTTCATCGGGGTGCTTGGTAAAGTGTAGGATGTCTCCTTCGGAAAATGCAGATTGTCCGGACCAGATTATTAATTACTGCACCAGTTTAGACATATCTTTGCCCCAATGACAAAGCCAAGTAAGGATACGAGGCGCGCTGACGAATAACCGTGTGCCAGGCTCTCGGGAAGGATTGCTGACGGGAGACAGCAACAGAAGGCAACGTGCCAAGCTAGGCTGTTGTCAATCTCGCAGCCAGATCCTACTCGGATTCCGAGAAAAGGAAAGCTGCAGACGTAGCCCATAGCTCATCTGATAATCTTTTTTTAGCCCCCGCAATATTCGCAGATGTGCCGCACCAGCCTTGGGTGTACTTACCGGCGAGACATATGCGGCACAGCGTGCCGATTCTGTACCACCGCAATTCTAGCATTGCCACAATCTCGGAATATTGTGACGTTGCGTGGTTGTCAGCAAGATGTTGTGCTGTCCAAAGTTCTCCCCGCGCATTGGCAAGAATCAATCTCACAAGCCTACGGCTGCACGTGTAGCTAATGGCATCAGCCGACAGCGGAATGGCGCATTCAGCCCAATATTGACCAAGGTCTCGGATGAGGGGTTAACTACATACAGACGATAGTGCATTTCGGCGCACCCTTCAAAGTCAACTTGGTGACCAAAATCCGGTGCACATCGTCGTTCGGAATGCCCACGCAGGCGGGCTGAGCAGCTACCGGCTTGACAAGGCGTAAAGCGTGGTCCTTGACGTAATTTTAGCTAAAGATTCCTTAGTTTGCGAGAGACTCTCGGTTCCCTCCGCCTCGACAGACCGAATACACCGCTACGTGTCTTGGGTAGCACACCCTTCGAGGGTCAGCCGCACTTTGGCGCATCTGACATCACAGCTGCCATCGGCACAGCCCTACGGCTTTACTCGGGGAAATGGCCAGAATAGCTTAGTCAGAACCTTCAGAGAGCAATCTCATTGGCGAATTGCAGGCCAAATTAAGCTCGCAAGAAAAACTCCTAATGCGAGATGGCTAAAGAGTTACAGTAACCGTAAGGCGAGCTGAGCTTATTTTGGACCCGGTCATCGCGAACTGGTGCATCCACCTCGCAAAGACATTACGGCATCTGATGTGGTGGCCATTTTCACTTCTGGCAGCCTTATGCTGCGGGTGATGCTTTTTCTGACTGCCAAGACGGGATCGGCTTATTTACTTTGTACGCCCGATATTGCGCAATCTTGTCCAATATCGGGTTATTTACATGATGTGGTGAGACAGAGGCAATGACGTGCCGTGTATACGAGAAGGAATTGCGAATTAATCCTCCAGCGCTGTCGATTTCCAAGGGCAGTATCGAGCTGCCAGCTGGTCAGACGCCTCGTGATTCCCTCGTCCCGAAGGCGGTGGCACAGCTGACACGCTCAGCCCCAACGCCCAACTCTTCGGTAACGAGCACCTCATTTTGCGGGGTTGTCCATGCGTTTCCAGTCTGTCGTGGGGGCCACCATCATCGGACTCGACCAGATGGGCTTCCCGGGGTCCAGGCCCTCAGCCACCCGGGCACTAGCACCTCGAGCGAGTTTATCGCCGATTATTATTGTTAGTGCTGATCTGGGCTCTCGGGCGCAGCTGCGAGTCCGATTCAGTGGAGGCTCGGTGGCTTGTGGAGCTGAAAATAGCAACTCGGCCTATGAGGTTCGTATGGCTGACTGCAACGCCTCAGCCCTAGACGTTGTCAGATGGGGGAGCTTCAGCCAAGGCTTGACTGCGCCGGCCAGCATCGTGTAAGTCAACATGTGTTGCAAAGATAGAATCATGTAGACAAGAAATTCAATTATTTAAGACACCGTCGAGTCCCTCAATCAGTCCATTCTCATCATCACCCATTCACATCTCTTCTCTCTCACCAACAACAACCACCTTCGCTCAACAGCACTCGCTACACTCAACAACTCTCTCACTTTACCAACTCTAATTTCTTACTTTTCCTACTCTCTTCTCAGCCTTCAAAATGCGTTACTCTTACACCTTCCTCGCCTTTGCTGTCACAGCTCTGGCTCTTCCCACTGCTAAGCCTGCCGACGACGGCAAGTGGGCTCCCGGCAAGTACGAGGGCAAGGGAACTCCCTACGACGATGGCAAGTGGTACCCAGGAAAGTACCCTTCCAAGGAGAAGCGTGAGGACGACGGCTCTTGGCACCCTGGCAAGTATGAGGGTGAGGGCACTCCTTACGATGACGGAAAATGGTACCCCGGAAAGTACCCTGGCGACAAGGAGAAGAGGAACGACGATGGTTCCTGGCACGAGGGAAAGTATGAGGGCGGCAACACAGGATTCGACGACGGAAAGTGGTCTCCTGATAAGTACCCCAAGGGAGACAAGGCCAAGCGCAATGACGATGGTTCTTGGCACGAGGGAAAGTACGAGGGGGAAGGAACCCCTTACGATGATGGAAAGTGGACTCCCGAAAAGTATCCTTCTGGAGACAAGACCAAGCGCAACGATGATGGATCTTGGCATGAGGGAAAATATGAGGGTGAGGGAACTCCCTACGACGACGGAAAGTGGACTCCCGAGAAATACCCCAACGGCAGCAAGACAAAGCGAAATGACGACGGCAGCTGGCACGAGGGCAAGTACGAGGGTGGTAACACTGGTTTTGATGATGGCAAGTGGACACCCGAGAAGTATCCCTCCGGAGACAAGGCCAAGCGCAACGACGACGGATCTTGGCATGAGGGCAAGTACGAAGGCGAGGGTACTCCCTATGATGATGGAAAGTGGACCCCTGAGAAGTACCCCAACGGTAGTAAGAACTGAGCGATTTGCATAATTCGGGGCATTGGGTTGATAATATTCTGGGAGTTTGGGGCTTTAGACTTGGTACATATTGCGTTCTTGCCCTAGCTGAGGGTTACTATTCTTGCATTCTTGTTACATAGATTCACTCCTTTTCTTACTACTCAAATACATGGACTTCATACTGGAAAACTACTTCTCTCTCTAATCGCCCTGTTGAAACATGCCTGATCTACAACTGCCGACTTCCGACACGAAGAGTCCATCTCTCACATCCATCAGCTCCACGTTTTAATCTGCAGCAACAGTCCCTTACCAAGTTTACAATAGACAGTCTTACCATATTTGGTTGTAGTACTTTTTTATTTAACACAAGTCATTCACTGTAATTGGTAGTTACCTCTGAATCCCAATCTGATTACATATCTGAAGGACCTACTGTGATGTTAGGGGATAGGAATGGATTAATTAAGTCGGGAGCCAAAAAGGGATATGGGAAAAAAGGCATCAGCTTTCATTTATTCAACTTTTTTCGCACCTACAATTTTTGTCTTGAACATAGAATGTCAAGTGTTGTGCAGAGTAAGTTGGTAGTAATGTGTCGGGCTGGCCTCCGAGATCGCATCAGTACGTACCTGTGACAGAATTCTGTCTCCAGCTCAGCCACAGGAGCTGTGCCGCAAAGACCTATGGCAAGAGCCGTCGAAAATGATCCTAGTTGACTTGGAAGCAAGTGCGAACCGAAGAAACTGTTCCGGTTCTCCTCTGAACGGAGCCCCAGAGAGACGAACGTTTCCGGTTGCTATCATACATAGGAACACGGATGAATGATCCGGCATTCATTGTAGAAAAAACGAGGAGCTGCTTTTTGCAAAACCAACAATGGCGCCAAATGAGACAATAGGCGACCATGCCAAGGCCACTCCTTTCGCTACGGGCGACCCAGGCAGTGATTCAACTGCCAATCACGCATATTATCTGTTGCTTACTGAGCCTTCTCTTTCAGCTGGTTGGTTCAGGGTCCTCATAGCCACAGCGCCTCGTTGATGCATTCGAGCCTGATTTATGAGGACGAGAGCCTGATCAACCACAGCCTGATTTATCCTGCCACAGCGGCCTCCCACTCACTTCCCAAGATGCATGTCAATTTCCGTCTCTTTTTAGTCATGACACAGGCGGCACCTAAACCATGACCAAGGTTAACGACGTCGGTTTTACCTGCTTGGGGGAGAAAGACAAGGCATATCGGGTCAAGTCCGTAAACATTCGTTCATTTGCCATCCGTTTAGCTATCTGACACCATGGCTTTAGTGTCATATTCGTACACGGCTTACGGGGCCATCCCAAGCGGACGTGGGGTAGAGGCCCGGACGACGACGTTGAAACACGATCGACGGCGAGCTCCCGCGAACGAAGGTCCTTTAGGTCTCTTTTCCGACGGAGCCAACAAACTTCCAACACCGTCACGACAAAAGATTCTGAAGTTTCCCCATCACCAAAGCCATTCTGGCCTGCCGAATTCTTGCCCGAGGATATACCAGAAGCAAGAGTCTGGACCTATGGATACAACGCGAATGTAGTCGAGAGCGTTTTCCAGGCAAGCAACCAGAATAGCGTGTCGCAACACGGACAAGATCTTGCCGTCAAGTTTGAGCGGGTGATTGACAATCAGGTTGGTCACCTTGGCAGTTCCATACGATTGATCGCCAACGAGAATAGGATCCAGTCATTTTCGTGGCACACAGTCTTGGCGGCATCGTGGTCAAAGAGGTCCGTGCGATCTATTAGGAACCTAGAGCCAACTGAGTTGACATGATGCAGGCCATTCGCGTTTCCAAGATTTGCTGTTTGCGAACAAAGATGATTGTCTTCCTTGGGACTCCTCACCGGGGGAGCCAACTTGCTGAATGGGGCACAATTGCTTCAAGATTGGCCAATTACGCACTACAAGACACTAACAGAAAAATCGTCGGTGCACTAGAAGTCAACGGTGAAGTACTCAACATGATCCACAAGGGATTCGTCAGCGCTGTACATGAATCGGGCATCAAAATCCATTCGTTTCAAGAAGGCCGTGGCTTTAAAGGAGTCAGAGGTTTGCACGGAAAGGTCAGTTGCAACAGTTGAGGCGAACCCTCATGCTAGGTAACAGGTTCACAAATGCCAACATTCACAGGTTGTTGACGACTTTTCCTCCAAGCTCGACCTCCCACCAACAATTGAGACGGTTGAGACCATTGATGCGAACCATAGTCAGATGACAAAGTTTGCTGACAAAAGTAATGCTGGTTATTGTGATGTCTCGGGAGTGCTCAAGGCTTTCATCCGTTCAAGCATCGAGAACGAGACGTCGAGGTCGACGCCTGTTGGCGAACAGGTAGAGGCAGCAGCTAGGCCAAACGTAACCCAGAGCGGTTAGTTACTGAAGAATCAATTTCATACACAATCTCGGCTAACGATTAAAAGGCCCACCATTCTTTCATGTTCCGTTCTCCCTCAATCGACAGTTCGTAGGACGCACCGATATCCTAGAGACACTTCAAGACAAACTTTTTGGAAGTGACGAATTTCAGCAAGTTGCACTTGCTGGTCTCGGGGGGATTGGCAAAACACAAATTGCCATCAAAATGGCGTTCTGGACCAAGCAACACAAGCCTGATTATTCGGTGTTTTGGGTTCCCGCACTGAGCGATGCCACCATCGAGCAAGCATGCGCTGAAATTGTGCGAGTATGCTGCATCCAGAAAGATGGGCGAGAAAACCCGAAGAAATCAGTGCGAGAGTATCTCAGCTCGCCCAATACGGGCAAATGGTTACTCATCATCGACAATGCTGACGACATGGACGTCGTGTTTCCATCAGCCGTGGGTGGCCAATATGGACGAAATTGGCTACCAAGCTGTGACCAAGGGCGGATTCTCTTTACGACAAGGTCCACCGAGCTCGCATTACGAGTTGCTCCCATCCCCGGCGACATGATCAAGCTCTCGCAAATGAGCCCCTCAGAGGGAGTGGGCTATTTGAAAAAGTCACTCCACCAACAAGAGCTTATTGAGGACGACCAGGCCATGACTGATTTACTACAAGCACTCACCCATCTCCCACTGGCCATCAAGCAGGCGGCCGCGTACATCAACAAGAACGGCATAACCATTGGAAAGTATCTCGAGCTTTTCCGCAACACCGACGGCTCCCAGGTCGAATTACTGAGCAGCCAGTTCCCCGACGACACTCGATATGAGCACAGCGAGCTGTCTAAAAATTCTATAGCTACCACGTGGCTCGTTTCGTTTAATCAGATTCGAAAATTCAACGAACCTGCTGCTGACCTTCTTTCCTTCATGGCATTCATCGAACCTAGAGCAATCCCTCATTCTATGTTGCCAATGCCAGAAACAGAGCAGCAGTTGACGGCTTCGATTGGAACCTTGTGCGGCTACGGCTTCTTGAATAAAGATGCGGATGGCCGAATGTTCGACATGCATCGTCTGGTACATTTTTCAACGCGCATCTGGGTCCAGAAAGAAGGCCTTCTCGACGAAACATTGCAAGATGTGACAGCTCATCTTCAAGAAATCTTCCCTAACAACGACTGGGGAAATCGTGAGCTGTGGCGGCAGTACCTTCCACATGCTGTTGCAATCCTTCGGCAAAGCAGTGAGAATCCAACTGAAGATTATCCCCACGAGCTGGCCGATTGCGTTGGAAGTTGTTTGGAAATGGATGACCGGCTTAATGAGGCTATCCAAATATTCGAACAGGCGGTAAAGATTGGTGTGACTACTTTGGCAAGAGACTCTCACCGGCAAATCCGGCATCACTACACACTTGCAGATGCATATGACAAAAATGGGCGGAGCGAGGATGCAATGAATCTACTTGAGCCTGTGGTATTGGCGCTCCAGGAAACCCGATGCGAAGACGACAAGGATCTACTTGATAGCCAAGTTATTCTGAGCTCAGCTTACGCAGGTGTCGCGAAAACAAAAGATGCGATCCAGCTCCTCCAGCACGTGATGAAGATACAAGACGCAATTTTACCTGAAGAGGATGAAGACCGACTGTTTTCGATGCATGCGCTAGCTCGCCTATATTGGTACAATAATCAGATTGAAGAGTCTATTCAGCTCTTAGAGCAAGTCGTCGCCGTGCTCAAGAAAAAATTGGCTGAGGACCATCCCGACCTTCTCACATCGCAGAGGGTGCTTGCGAGTGCATACCTAGACAAAGGTATGTCACTGGAAGCGATCAAGCTATTCAAGCACGTAGTAGCTATTGAAGCCCAGACAGTACCAGAACATCATCACAATTACCTGACCTCAGAACGTGAATTGGCACGCGCATACCTAAAGAGCGGTAACGCAGATAAGGCTATTGAGCTACTTAAGCATGTAGTGGCCATGTCGCAGAAAACAGTACCAGAGCATCATCCCGAACGCTTGAACGCGGAGGATCAACTTGCGCGGGCACATCTGGAAATTGGCGACACGAACGAGGCGATTCAACTGTACAAGCACCTCATCTCTGTTCAGACAAGAACCTCGGCCTCAGACGACCCGAATCTCCTCCACACAACCGAAAGTCTAGCAGGCGCATACGAGGCCAGCGGACAGATGCAGGAAGCAATTCAACTCCTCGAGAAGGTGGTGGATGCTAGGGTGGCGGGTTTGAAGGAAGATGACCCAGATCTACTAAAATCACAGCACAATCTTGGTTTAAGCTACATGAGGACGGGACAACTCACAAAAGCCATCGAGCTGCTTGAACAGGTTGTCAATATTGAGACGTTGACGTCAGATGATGATGATTCTTCCCGGTTGGCATCACAATTTTGGCTCGGGCAAGCCTACCTTGACTGTGGCCAAGCCGAGAAAGCAATCAGGGTGCTTGAACGGGTTGTCAAGATTGACACGTTGACGTTAGGGTGATGATTCTTCCCGGTTGGTGTCACAGTACTTTCTTGGGGAAGCTTACTTGAATAATGGCCAAGCCGAGAAAGCAATCAAGACGCTCGAAAGGGTAGTTGAGGTTGAGGCGTCAGTCCTAGATGACGATGATAATGAGCGGCTGATGTCACAACATTTGCTTGGCCGGGCATATTTCGACGACAACCGGTTCAAGGAAGCAATTGACACCCTTGAGCGAGTTGTATCGATCAGGAGGAGGGTGCTACCAAAGGATGACCCTGTCGTTTTAAGGTCGTGCAAAATTCTTTCAGAAGCTTACGAAGCCAACGGGCAATTGGACAAAGCCAATGAACTGCGAGTGAGGATCCAGGGCTTGCACTAAACGCGTTCGTTATGGTCGCCGACCTTGGAAAGATTGTTTATGTTTACTATAATTTCATTGCTCAACGTTTTTGCAACCTCATTTGACATCGGAACTGCTATATGAAATAATACACCACTACCAAGGTACGATAAAAGAGAATGATAACTGTGTGACGAAGAAGACCACGTCTGCCGCTGTTCTTACTGCGTTCGTTGTTGGTTGCGAAGAAACATATGCCAGCAGAAGGAGCTCCAAGTCTGGCAGTTATATCCATCCTTTTCCAAATTCAACTCTCCAGGTTAGCCTATAAGTATTGTAGTGATGATTATCAATTGGCACGATCCACAATAGCCTCGGTGGGCTGATCACTCTTCATCGTTTACCAGCAAAATTAACGAGTATGTCGTTGAAAAGGCCGGGCGAAAGCTGTGGTCCAAATATAAACGTCAAATTCTGCTCCGCCGTCATCCAACAGCGCTTCTAGCGCCAGTGTTCGGATCGATAGCTCAGTGGTATGAGCGAGGGATTGCAGATCCCTAGGTCGCGTGTTCGATCCACGCTCGGTCCTCACCTCTTTTTTTGCCTCACTCGCCGTCCATAGATGCATCACTCGTACCATCGATTTTGAGTCATTTCTATTAACTTGGATTGCCCTTATTTTCTAGATGTGTAACCCAAAATCCCAGTTGATGGTACAAATCGTATCTCGGTAGTGACAGCGTTGCACCCCCTTTGCCGCACTGTTTGCAGCCGTTTTGAAGGGGCTACCATCTTGCTGGTGCCGCTACGGCAAAATCCCATTATGCTATGTTGCAACAGTAAACGCAGAAGCTCCTTGGTGAGCTCCGGGCACGTCTCCATTAACACATCTACCAAATTATCAGTCTCGTCGATAGTTAAAGAATCCACAAGTTTGTGGCTTGCAATGTCCAAAGTCATGCCGCGAAGCTCTCTCGAAACCTCGAATGGCAAGTTGTAAATATCAGATATTGAGCGAATAAAATCAGAACTGTCCCGATCACTTCGCAGCTCGGCCGCGTACTTCTTGGTTGCCAAAGCCCAGGGCTCTTTGATGTCGTACTTGTCTGCCAAGGCGAGCATCTCGGTGTGGAGTGAAAGCGGAGGGATGTCCTCCTCAGTATCGTCGCCACAATCACCCGAGATTAGGTCGCTGTAGTTCCCCGTGTAGAGGTAGTCAACCATGCGGCGTACCAGTACAAGAGATTGATCATTTAGATCATATGTTCCAGATGAGGCTCCCTAGAACCAAGTGTTAGTTTGACGCCATGTAGTGGAGTGAACTGATTCTCTACCTGGAATTGGCCAAGACAAGCTGCCCCAAACACTGAGGGCTGGCTGCAGACGATGACTTTGTGGACATAAATCTTTCATTGATCACAAATAAAGGTAAGGTCTGTGAACTCCTCGGCATTCTGTGCCCTGAATGACGAGCCAGTTTCTCGGGAATGAATAAAAGAGACCGGGGTGCATACTGGATCAGGCCCGATCTAGCCTCCTTTGACAAGATCATTTCAGCCATTTATATATAAATAGAGTTCTCGAAGGTTAAAAAGAAGTTGAATAGAACTACAAGTTCACCCAGGTGAGGTGAGACTGATGCAGTGTGGAATTTCGTACGTGGCAGTTTAAGACAGACCAGGATTCCTTCGTCTAGCCTGAAGATTTATGCAGTATTAATGTACCCTGAGAAGGCAAAAGAAGAAGAAATAGGGCTTGACATTTCTGGCAACGTTTGGCCATTGACCTCTAATAACAGGTTACCGTCCATACCTAACATTCAGCTTATAGCTAAGGTAAGGCCAATCTAATATGCATAGAATTGATCATAAAAGGCCAGGACGTTTCAGGAATACACTGTAAGAAAGAATCTATGGAGTACATGTAATCTATAGAACATATGGGAAACCAGTGAACGAACCAGAGCCAGCAACAACTCCCGGACTGCCTCGCAACTAGCAGCCGCAACAGAATGGGCGAGAGCTACGACAGAGACCGCCAAATATCCCTCGGTTAACACCTCAGCTACCTACAAGAGATTCCAAGTCGCGTTCTCCATCCCTGAGAAAGCTTATTGGCCATCCGTGCGAAGACCAAGTTAGAGAAGGGAGAGAATATCTCGCCGCAAAGGTAGACGAAGTAGAAGAACGGTTCTCGCGAAGGTTGATTGTCACACGGTTGTCTTATTAAGCCTCGGCACAAAACTCTCACCGGCATTAATAAAAAAGACTACCGAGCTTCCTGCTATCAACCTTGTCTCTGTCTGGCAAATGGATGACCTGGTCGTGGTCAGAACAACGGGAGATACGAGATGCGCTCTTACCTTATGATAAATTAGGCCTAAATTTATGTTATTTGAAGATAATCCAAGCTATAGAGTAACTAAACCTTTTCATGGCATTACGTAAAATGAAGTAAGTATTAACCTAATATTAAATTAGATTTTGGACATAAACTAAGACTCATATAAACCCTATTCTAAGTTTAAGTCGCATCACCAGCTAAGAAAAGGCTCTCGGTAGCAAGAACAAAAGGAAGTATAAATGCTGGCTTGATGCTTCAAACATCGTCTCCTCCCGGACCCTTGATTCGACCCTATTAATGTACTAAAATCTGCGGAAAGGCTACCGTCAGGATGTCAGATTCCGAGTTCGAATGGCCCCACGACATGATTCCCATGGACGAGCTGGACCGTCGATACTCGATCATGGAGGACATTCGAAACCGACAGAGACTCGCGCGGGATGAGCCAGACTGGAATTTTACCCGGCTCCAACATTCAGTCTTGAAGGTTTTGCCTTTTGATGATCTTGAGAGCGTCGGCCGCCTTAGTGCAAGCGGACTCGTCCCCTTGTTTAACGATATGAACAAACTTGTCCGTCATTGTGAGTTTTTTCGTCTTTCATCAGCTTATTGGGGCGGTTGGTGGCTAACAGACGTTAGTTTTTCACAAGAAGACCAAAGATGTACCCGACAATCAGGTAATCGCAAGCACCGCGCCGCATAGCTCCCAGAAACCCCACCCGGCGTCCAGAATTCCAACTCCGAGCGCAGTAGCCTCGTCAAGCATACCGTCCAAACGAACTCACGAAGACTCGGCACTCGCTGAGAACAAGTCTGCAGCCGACGATAACGCTCAGCAAAGGCCAGACAAGCCAAAGCCAAAGCCACGCACGAAGGTTGACCGCAACCCGACGGAAAAGGGGAAGTGTCTCTCACGAGATAAGTTTGAGTGCATTGTTACGAAGACCTTGTATCCCCAAGTCTGTCATATTGTTCCTTTTTCATGGAATAATAGGGAGTCTAACCGGCAAACAACGGAATCGCTCATGACTCTCCTGGCTATGTGTTTTGGACTTGCACAAACGGGAACTGTTGACAGTTCTCTGTCCAAACTACACACAGGACTGGGCACATCAGACAGACCATTTAATATGGTGGCTATGACTGCAACGCTCCATACGTGGTGGGACAAGGGATGCTTTGCCTTGAAGTGGCTGGGCGCAACGCCATCTCTCCGCCTCGGTCTGACGGATATCAAGCTTCAATTTATATGGATGCCTTGGAGTCCGGTTCGTGACGCGACCCAAGTCGCCTTGCTGGAAGATGAGAAGGACGAAAAGAAGTGTCTGCTGAGCGGACTGAACCACTTTTGTGGCCCCCAGGGACCGCCATCTGGTTGCGACCCCGACTGCAAAGACTGCGCCAAGGTCAACAAGGTGCCAGGCATTGCCCATCCTCATACGGCCCATTCCATTGAATCCGGTACTATCATCTTTGTCACTCGCCCTTCCGATATGGTTGAAGACTTTAAGGTCATGATCGACATTCAGTACGCATTGGTTCGTGTGGGGGCAATGTCTGGTGCAGCACAGGCACCTGAGCTGCTTACTCCCGACGATGACGACGGCGATTATGGATATCCTTCCCGCATTTGGGACTGGTTGCGACAGATCGGCTAGGAGCCCAAGAGCCACTTATTCTACTAGTCTACACAAAGTCTTAGGTAAAGATATTTAAGGGTATTTTATAAAATTAATAAAGCTTTAGTCTGCTCTATTACAAGTATTCCACGGGTATGATCTAAGACATCATCCAATACCCTTGATAATACCCTTGATGAGAACTATTAGTTTTACCACCTTGGAGTCAACAGTAAAGATAGACAGCCCCCATCTACTCTCTCTATAGTGCACCTGTCGTCTATTTACCTGTATGCTCGGCAACAAGCCAGCTTCGTCTTCCTACCAAGAGTGTGCCATCACGTGATACATGTGGTGTGCGGAACTGCGGAAGTGATCCGTCGGCCAAGATGTGCCTACCCTGCAGAAAATGAGAGCATTGAGTCAAAAGCAGGACATACTCGCGGAAACTCATGGACGATATTAAGATTGCCGTTGTCTAGACCTTCTCTTCTACTGTATTTATATTCGCTCATGGTCATGCATCTTCTAGTTCAAGTCTTGCCCGAAGCAATCGGTTTCACATGCCATTTCACCTCGAGGTGAGCCAAGCCTTTGACAACTTGACAGCGCCAAGCTGGATCAAGAGTTGCCGCTCCCTGCAATGCTACACAACTTGTTCAACGTCTCAACAACTACGCGACCTTCTCTAGCAAGTAAATGTTCCGCGTTTCTGTGTAACCTCGCGCCAAAAACCTGGCCCTGTCACGGAGGATTTCCTCTTCGGAGATCCAAGAATTGAGGTCGCCCGGACATGGGCCAATGACAACTCCATCAACAGCTGTTGGCAGTGGATCCCTAATCCCCGCTCCCACGTTCCCCGAGGCTAGCAAGGAACGTCATTCGTTACCGGCTGGCCCTGGGGACCTGGACCCTGCGCTCTACGCGGCCGTCTGAATGGTACTGTCAAACCCGCGATGTGGTCAAATCGTGTGAATTGTGCTTCTTGCTTGCATTGCGTAATTCTGACTGACTTCTGTCAAACCCGCTTTTGGGCTGATGCTTTGCGCTATTCCTATCTAAGGCTTGCGTTGTCAGGTGACTTTGCCTTTCCTGCTTCTGAGGCTCGTATGGTTAAAACGCCTTGCGGATCCCTGTACCTCTTATTGTATGTACATGACCGCTACGGTTCAACAGGTACGACCCAAGCAACGTGATGCGAGACCCGTTTTGACGTTTGGACCAACCGGTCGTGAGGGGGACACTTTCTCCTTTGCGCAAACCTCTTTTGCTCTCCCTCCACATTTGAACGCTTTTGTGGAAATTAGTCGCCATTATGGGTGCTAGTGATCGAGCTCGTGCTGCTGAGGCTGATATCCCAGCCACAGCAGCTACTGGACCTCAGGATGAGAGCGCCGCCAACCCTCAAGCAATGCTTGCGCCGTCGCATTGGGAAGTGAGTGTTTGATGGGAATTGTGCCGTGTCGAGATTAACATAGACTTAGAACCCTGCCGAGGACACTGATGATGCTTCCGAGACCGATTCGGCCATAGGTGATGACGCAGCCAGCTCGACTGCGTCTATTAGCTCGAGCATTTTGGATTATCGAGTCATTAATGGCCGAACATACCATGCAGAGCGCGGCGACGCTCAGTACTGGGCTTCCAACGATGCTCAGGCCTCTGAGGCTCTTGACGTTATCCACCACACGTCTACTCTCATCCTCAACGGCAAACTTCACCTCGCACCACTCGACAAGAAGGAGGTTAGCAAAGTCCTCGACGTCGGAACCGGCACTGGTATCTGGGCCATGGACTTTGGTGATGAATTCCCCGAAGCCGAGGTCATTGGCACAGACATCTCGCCTATCCAGCCATCCTGGGTGCCGCCGAATGTCAAGTTTGAGATAGAAGACTTTACCCTGGATTGGACGTTCCCCGAGAACTCGTTTGACTTTGTGCACATGCGATTCCTCTACGGCAGTGTGCCAGACTGGTACCAGCTTTATGAGCGCGCATTCCGTGCGACCAAGCCTGGTGGCTGGATCGAGTCACATGAGGGCGATCCCATGGGCTACAGCGACGATGGCTCACTCAAGGCGGGTAGCGCCATCGCGGAATGGGGCAAGTTCTTCCACGAGGGTGGCAGGAAGTTGGGTCGCGTCTTTACGCCTATTCCCGATAATCTCCAGGTCAAGGGCCTCGAAGCAGCCGGGTTTGTCGACATCCAGACCCTGACGGTCAAGGTGCCGGTTGGAGATTGGCCCAAGGACGAGAAGCTCAAGGAGATTGGACGATTCACCAACCTCAGCATCGAATCTGATGTCGAGGGCCATATCCAATTCATGGCCAACCTTCTCGATGGATGGACGCGGGAGCAGGTTATTCTGTACTGCGCTCAGTTGCGTCGTGAGCTCAAGTCCAAGAAGACGCATGCATACTACCTCCAGAGGATTGTTTATGCTCGGAAGCCTGAGGTGGCAAAGGAGGCTTCGGAGTGAAGCGGGATGGATGGACTTTTCAGTAGCGTACATGACTGTATTTAACCTGTTTGTAAATCCATGAAGAGTCTTGCAATCTGCGACTCAGCTTGCCCCTGGCCTTTTTGTCCTGGCCAAGCTATAAACTTTTATGTCATATCAAAAGTACGCATCATTCACTCATTTCACATCTTCCGATGGCTCTACGTCATACTCAATCTCCGTCCGGATCACATACTTGGCTCCCTTCCTCACGCCTGTTCCCTCGTGCAGCAATGCGCCCTTGGGGTCTCCGTGGGGGAAGATGGCTGCGCCGCCCATGACAGGCCGAATGGGGTATGCGTTGAGCGTCCCTTCGCGAACTGCAGGTAGGAAGTAGGTTGTCTCTCCACCTTCGAACTCGTCGTTGAGATAGATCAGAAAGGTGAATAGTGAACTCTGTTTCTTTTCTGCTGGCGAGTTGTCGTATACGTATGTGTCGTCCTTTGTGATGCCTGACGGTGGCCACGCTCCGTCAATGTGGCACCGGTACTCGGCACCGGGGACGTAGCGGTATACACGGAAGCGTCGATTGATGCCTCTCGCCAAGAGGCCGCCCACTGAAGCTGGGACATATGGGGAGATGCGCGACCATAGGGTGTCGTGGAATGCGGTGTCGACGACCCAGTAGAAGTTGTGGGCTAGGATGCTGATGTCTCCGTCCTCACGGAGGGGCGCGTCTGGCACGAAGTTGACGAATTCGCCGGCAGTAATGATGGCTTTGCACTCGTCGGGATATAGAACGTTGGTGGCAACACTGAGGCCGGGTACAACGGGGTGTGGTTTGTGGGATATCGGCGGGCATGTGGTTGAGAGAGGGACGGCTTCGGGGGTAGAGGCGTAGAGGATTGCGTCGTGGTGGTTCGGCGGTTTGCGTTCGGGGCCGGGTGTTGTCTCGATAATTCGAAGGGATTTCGCGAGGGAAGCGGGCACTGAGGCGAGAAGTGACCCATCCAACACTGAGGCGTAGACTTGTTCGGGTGGCGAAGAAGGACGGCGATCCCAGATGGATTGAAGGACAATTGGCGACGACGGCTGCACCAATGCGTTGGGACTGTTGTCAGCGTGACCGCAAGCACGCAGAACAGCGTCAATGACACAGATGAGCTCCTCTTCCTTCGCAGAGCGCTTGATAGGAGCTCCCTCATCCGGCTTCGTCGACAATCCGCTGATCACGTCGAGGTCTCGCACCCAGCGACAAAAGGCACCAAGCTTGGGCTCTTCACCACGAATCCTCATCTCGGCCAGCAGAATGCGAGCTTCTGTGTATCTTCGATCGGCGAGGGCGGCAGTAATCTGCGCCGTGAGGTTTGCGCCCGCTGTGACATGATCAGAGTCGGCCTCTTGCTGCTCCGGAGACAAGACAGCGTACCAGCATTGTTATTGACGCCCGTAGTGCAGGCCTGTCGAAAGTCGTACACGGCCACACGAAGGTCCTTGCACCATTTCGACTTGATCAGACTCGGGTACTGGGCCAGCGACGTGAGCGTCTCGATGGTGATGTCGAGCTCCTCGGTGGATACGACCGTGTGCAGGTTCTTAGGCTCGAACTGGGCGCCGGCGTCGGGGGGAGGGGTCAGGACGGCGGCGGTGGCCGTCTTGGGGACTTTGTTTGGGTGACTGGGCTGCGCATTCTGCTGCTTTCTCTTGCGTGACTTTGTCTTGGCCATGGCTTGGATCAGGGACTTGACACGATGTTGGTGGGGGATGTGGGTTGCTTCAGAAATATCGATGTTGGTGTGGCTGTGGGGTTTGGGTGAGGCGCTGATCATGGCTTGATTGGGCGAGAAGTGGTCAAGGATGGCAGAAAAATATGTACTGTTTGCATAACTGACTCTTGTTGATGCATAAAACATCATAGCGGCACGCAGTGCTAAGAACGGGCAGCGACCTAATAACTAGGTAAAGAATTTGAGAAGAATAATCATAAAGAAACCAAAGCTTTCTATATTTTATGAATAGTTGTTACTCATCTTTTTCTATCACTGTCAGGTGATTCCTTTGATGAGAATTCTACTCATACGGTGCTCCCCGTTTCTCTGAGTCTTCACGTCCAGGCCTCCCAAAGCCTTTCAAAAGTATGCTCATCCCACAAACCACATTCTCGCCTTCTTTCCACCGTCTGCATCATTTCATCAACACCTCTCAGAGCAGCACGATCCTCTTCACTGTAAAAAAGGGGCTCGTGTCTGCTGCAAAAGACATATGTTCCGTCAAGCTTGTCCCAATATTTGCCATCGACGCGAACCTCGAAGTCGCCCATGTTCTGGTACCACAAGCGTCCATAGAGTCCATAAGGGTGATCCACGCTCATCAAGTCAAAGACGTCCAGGATTTCCCTCCCGAGGTGGTGTGCAGGTTCAAGTCTTCCTTCTGGCTTTAGTCGATACGCTGGCCACGGGGCGTCTCTGTCAAATACATCGTCACCAAACTTACAGAGGTTGGCCTTTTTGGGGTCTGCTCTCAGAGTATCCCAGTAGGCATCGGCGGTTGGACCTGTGATGTCGATGATGATATTCTTGATCGTGTATGGGGCCGTGGTTCGGTATTCGAATTGGGTATCTCCGTCTTTGGGGCTCGTCGGTTCTTTCACCGGCAAGGTTCTGGTGCCATTTTGCGCTGGATCATCCAGCATATTCAGGATGTAGCAGCTGAGAAGCACCATGATGTTCCAGGTAGTCAAGATGATTCCATCACCGTACCATTCCGCCCTATCGAACCATGGAAAAGCCTCATCAACGTCTCCCACGGGGTCTAATATTCGAAACTGGATATGGAGGGTATTGATTTGCTTCTGCCGGGCTGGAAATGAGAGCCAAGTTGGCATCAAGCCGACACTCTTGACGACCGCGACATCGAGAGTATACGGCAAGCTGTCCAGTCTCCGGATGACCCCTTGTGTGTCACGACGAAGTTGACGATTTGTTCCGAGCAGTGGATTCTTTAACCATCTCCTTTGATCATGCTCGACAAATATGTTGGTTGCCCTAGCCCACTGGGGATGGGGATCGATAGTGTTTTGTAAAGGTACTCTGTTTTCTTTCAAGGCGGCGAGACTTGGGGCTGCGCGCGAGGATAGGATGGATTCTCTAATGATTTGATCACGGACTTCTTGGGGAAGCTTTAAGAGTGATGCCATGGCCACCAAGGGAGGAATTTGGTTGAAATAATGTGAGTGAGGAAGACGGGTGAGATTTGGTCTTACCAGGCAACTGCAAGGGAGCTTGGCGAAGCGGGGGTTTATACTGGCCCCTCTATGGCCTTGATTGGTTCAACTGAGCTCAGCACACTTGACAACAGTCTTCAGGTAGAAGTCTATGAAAAGAGTATGCTTCCGCGTTGAGAATCTGGTGTCAATTAGGAATGGCTTCCTTTTGCCGATAAGCCCGCTGTAGTCCTTTCCAAGCTCATGGCGCAACGTTCCTCCGTCTGACAACATGGGAAAACCTTCACAACCTCGGCATAAAAATGATATTCAACTTATGATACAGAAAAACTCGCTCCCACCGAAACTGACAAAGAGAGGCGTTTGCCGAATTCCAAAAGCACCATACTCCGTACCAAGCCATCAACTCCAACAATTGATGTAACAAACTTCAGTCAAAAACGCCACACAAGCCAAGTCCCACAAACCCCCAGACACAAGACCCGGCGGTTAATATCGTCATCCTAGACAGGTCAGAAGATTCTTTGGCGGTGATGGTTTCGCTTACTCGATGTAACTCCTCCTTGTCCAGACAAGATATATGTCGGCGACACTGACACATAGCGTGCTGAGGATGACGGTTCCCATGGCGTCGTTTTGTCCTTTGCTGGCCAATAGGAACAAGGCGAAGCTGATGGCTATGTCTCGGGAGCCAATGAGTCCCGAAAAGCCCACTAGGCTTTCACGACCGGCAATTTTGCTGTCTGTGAGGGCGGTTATGCCGAAGAGTTCTGCCGTCATTCGCGGTTTGAGGATGGCGACGATGCCGAGGGTCGACCAGGAGCAGGCAACGCCCAGCCCCATTGCGTTCCATGTAGCCGGTGGGTAGGAGAACATTGTTGATCAGGTTGTGTTGTTTCTGAGACAAGAGTCTGTTATTGAACAAGATGTTGTTGTCAAAGAAGAACAGAGTGGTTGGTGGCGGGGTAAAGTTGTTGTCTGGGCAAATGACGCACGCGTGACTTGGCCAAAGCTAAATAGTGCCAACGGGATAATGACCATCCTGCTTATGGTCACAACGCGACATCATTTATTGTCTAGTCTAGTGTCATTCGACTAATTTCAACTCAAGCTACTGTATCAACTTAGCCAGTTGGGTAGAGCCTCTAGGTCATTAAAACCTTATCCTAATACTTAAAGATCAGTTAGTTAGAAACTGTTAAGACCCTTAGCTGCGGGTAAGCCTATAGAATGCCATAAGACAGGGATGACTAGGCCCATAGGCTCTACCTAGCTTGTTGATGATACGGTATTAATGTGCATCTCTTAAAATTGCCCGAACCATATACTATCATCAGGCCTCATTCCGGTTGTCACACCCTCTCGTCCACACATCTCGCGGTGTTCAGAGTCGACCTTCCATTTATTCACCACCTCGGAACGAACAAGCATCTGCATCAACATGCCCGACTCGGCATGCCACGTGTTGTGACAGTGGAATGCCCACATCCCTGGATTGTCCAGTACAACGCGAATAATAGCCCAGGCGTATCCTTCCACTGTGACGGTATCTCGCCGTAGAGGGTTTTCTAATAGTCCATGCTTCTCAAGATGATGTGGCAGCTCCGTTGCGTTCGGGGGATATCCGCTGTTCCCTTGCAACAACACAAAGAACTTGTGGCCGTGAAGGTGGAAGGGGTGCGCACCATCGTCAAAGTTGTTGATGGAAATGTCGATGGTTCGGATGTCTGTAGACTCAAGAACCATCTCATTCTCACGGTCGAATACCTGCTCGTTTATTCCGAGCGGCGTGATGACAGAGCTTTTGACCTTGGCATCGAGATATCGGTGCAATGATGGATGTGTGGCATTTCCGTGCCAAGTCGAATCATTAAAGAACCCTCTGGCTAGACGCCAATCGCCAATCTCAAAGTTTGCACGCAATACGACAAAGTCGTCTGCTGCAGGGGGAGATATGGACTCGACAGGACGAAGAGCGGTTGTGTTGAGGTCACGGCAGATCACTTCGATTGCGTCCGACCATTCTTTGCTAGTTGGCTTATCCGTTGAAGGCTTGGAGTCGGGCGACGTGTAGCGTATTATAGCTCTGATCTCTGGTTGTAGGTACTGATTATCTCTCTTGAAACAGTGAGTGACCATGCGCGCTCGCATCCAAAATGCTGGCTGCGATGCGGTGACGTTTGTTTCAAGCACCACGCTGTATCGCTGAGCCGGCATCACATTTAGGCGATGAAACGGCTCTGGAAGTACGTCCGTCCCGTCAACTTCGGTGATGTAGAATGGGTGTTCATCAAATTGAATCTGAACCTCGGCAAATGCGCCAACGTTGATGATTCGTAACCTGTGGCGTTGTCCAGCAGCGAGATCAATGGTGGGCGTCGACACATTGGTGGCATCGCAGGGCCAGCCTTCGAAGTCTGCACAATCACGAACCCCTCGTCCATTAATCAGAGCATTGTCGGGCACCGGTTCGTCATTCTCCTGGTCTGGGGCGAGATACTCCATCAGAAGCTCTGAGGTCAGGTTGTGATAATGGTCCTGCACCATGACGACTCTGTCGGTCACATAGTCTAGCTTTTGGAGCTCTTTCTCTCGTTTCGAGTGAATCACCATAGGGCCGAGCAGACCATCAGATGCTTGGGCGCTGTGATGAGCGTGATACCAGTACGTACCATGCTGTCCGTTGACATCGAATTGATAGGTGAAGTTTGAGTTGGGTGCAATGGGGCATTGTGTAACGCCAACAGTGCCATCCATGTTATTCGTGCCGTTCTGGAACATGCCATGGAAGTGTATCGCTGTGGCGTTTGGAGCCTTGTTCATAACATGAACAATGACTGTGTCACCCTCGTTGCATTCAACCAAGGGACCTGGATATTGGTTGTTGATGAGAAGCATCGGGCGATAGACCCCATCTGGATTAAGAGTGGCCGAGTTGATGGTCCAATAGTATTCTCGTGTTGTTGGACGCGCATCAAAGTCCCATGAAAGAGGGAGGATGTACTCGTCAGAGTCCCGAAGCTTAGGTGAAGAGGGGACATCTTCATGATACTGAATGCCCTCCGATGGTGGTGATGGCTTTGGTTGGTGCTCAGTGTGGCCATTGTCGTGGGTCTTTGCTGAAAGGATAGATTGACTTAGAAAGACAACCGCCAGCGCGAATGTGGATAAGATGCAGAAAAAACCAACAGAGAGCCTTTGCCACCAGGTTCTTTGAGTCTTGTCATTTTTAGGATTCAAGTTGACCAGTCCTAGGTCCTCGCTAGCTTCAAGAACCCAAGGACTCTTGGTGTTGTGAGTGGCATCCCTGAACCATGGCGTTCTCTCATCGGCTTCAGCCATTGTAGGGCCGTAGTTGAAGTTGGAAGGTTCTGCGAGTGACTCTTGACTGCATTGACAAGATCATCTTGGCTGGTCCCAAGAAGGCAACTCACAAGATAGGCCCGAGCTAGCCAAAGGGACCCTGCCCCAGAGGACTTTTGGTGGTGGAGGCGACAGGGATGCGCCAAAGCTGACGTCAAATGGGCGCCCCGGATCAGTCGGCACACGAGCAGCGCGCGTCCTGCCCTCCATTTTTGAGCTTTTAGCAACACGTGCAGGGCGTTTGCAGTCCATTGGACCTGGTTTGTCGAACGAAAGCTCCTTATAAACAAGAGATGGCAATGTCACCCAGCACCAAAGACGATGCGTTGACCGACGGTGGAGACTCACTCGGCACGATATCCGGAGGTGCCTCCTGGCTTGTGTTGGGACGGTAGCATTGCAGCGAGGGGAGAGTATATGATCAAGGTTAACATCTTCAAGCTTATGAGCCGATCCGCTGTCACTCAAGCCACTGTCAACTCTCCGATTGGTTTCGTTATTGGATCGCCATGCTGTTTCAAGCCGCTACCTTTTTGGCCGTCGCTGGCCTGGCTCTTGGCCACTCTCCCTACAATCCTCCCCAGGAGGAAGGATGGGAGACCAAGTACACGGCAACAGGTACTGCTGAGGTCGCGGCTGCTGCTGCGACGGCAAAGACCAGCAGCCCGACTAGCAAGGTCCAAGGCAAGGCTTTTGATCGCATCGCCATCATTTACTTTGAGAATGAAAACTACGACAAGGCCTTTGGTGATCGTGAGTATCCGAATATTATCTCATGTTAAAAACCAGTCAGCTAAGATGAGACAGCCAACTTTGCCTGGTTCAAATCCAAGGGCATCACGCTCTCCAACTACTTTGGCGTCACCCATCCTTCTGAGCCCAACTACATGGCTTCAATTGCTGGCGACTATTTTGGCATGCAGAATGATGACTTTAACCGCAACCCTCGTAATGTTTCGAGTGTGATTGATCTACTCGAGCACCGCGGAATCTCTTGGGGCCTGTACCAAGAGGACCAGCCTTTCTCAAGTTTCGAAGGCTTCGCTTGGGTCAACCACAAGAACGGCAAAAACGACTACGTTCGCAAGCACAACCCCGCCGTTCTTCACGACAGCGTCACGTTCTCCGAGAAGCGACTGTCGCAGATCAAGAATCTCTCCCTTGTTGACACCTCGCAATCCATGTTTCACAAGGACCTCAAGGAGAACAAGCTGCCGCAATGGATGTTCATCACTCCCAACATGACCTCGGACGGACATGATACCTCTGTTACCGTCGCTGGCAACTGGTGTCGCCAGTTTTTGGAGCCTCTGTTGAAGGACAAGCACTTTATGGACAACACGCTCGTCTTGATCACCTGGGATGAGAACGAGACTTATGCCATGCAGAACCACATTCTGGGTATCTTGATTGGCGATGCTGTCCCCAAGCATCTCGTCGGCACCACTGACAACAACTTTTACAACCACTACTCCGAGATCTCTACCGTCCAAGCTAATTGGGACCTCCCTACTCTTGGTCGCTGGGACGTCGGTGCCAACGTCTTCCAGCTGGTTGCTCGCAAGACGGGTGACAAGCTCCGCCGATGGAAGTCTCACAAGCTGGACAGCATGTTCTGGAATGTTTCGTACGCTGGTCCTTTCAACACTGCTGGAGGAGATCATGAATATCCTGCGCCTAATTTGGACCTTGAACATAGCTTCTCTGGTCGCAAGATCTTTGAGCCTATCCGACATGAGTGGCACAAGAGCGATGCGCCGAGCTACTACAAGGACAGCATTGAGGTGCCTGATGGATTGAGCCCTCCTAAGGGATATGAACCAGTCAAGTCCAAGTAGAGGAGAGCTCTGTATTTTGTACAGCCTGTAGATAGATCAACTTGGGCAATTCTCAATTACAATATTTATACTGCATTATTTCTGTCGCTTGTGGTTTCATTGACTGAACCACTTCGCCAAGCACCGAAGATCGCCAAGGACGGGAGCATCTGCAGGATCCTTTGCTCCCCGGCTTCAGCGGCATCTTGGACCCTGATGAAAGTGGTCCACTGGAGCTAGCATGGCGCCAGGGACAAGCGAATGAAACGGCTCAAGTTGGTCAGCGTCGGCGGGGCAATTGGACCGTCCTGTAAGATGGTAGCATTGTCCCATGTGCTTCCCCCGGGATCTGCAGACCTTTTGGAGTAGAGCCGGATACAAACCGACGGCAAGATAATGCCGAGGGGCCCAGCGCTATCCAAGCTCGTCACCGAGAGGGATGAGCACATGGGTCGGCTGGGAGGGTTGATATGTGTGGTGTGCGCTTTTTGTTGGAGTAGGTATGCCCTTGACCTGGAATTCGAGCCTGACAGCATTCGACAAGTCTATCGCTGAATTTGATCTCTGAATATTGGACATCAACCTACACTTGATCCACGACGCGATCGCATATTTGAGATGAAATCATCGCTAAGCCCCGCCTTCAAGCGATTCCTCTCCGATTTTACGCTTGGCTTTTCCGATGGCATCACTGTCCCATTTGCCCTGACAGCAGGGCTCAGCTCTCTCGGCAAAACTGACACAGTCATATCTGGAGGGTTGGCAGAGCTATGTGCGGGCAGCATCAGCATGGGCATTGGGGGGTATCTTGCGGCTCGGGATGAGATTACCCCCGAGAGTTGCCCTGATCAACCCGATGCGGTGGACGAGGAAGAAGTGCGAGGCATTCTAAGTTACGACGCCAGCAGTGAAAGCGACAGTGTTCACGGCGGCGAAAAGTCTCAAATCCGAGCTGAGGAGCTTGTACGACAGCATCTTGAGCCTCTGAATCTCCCCACATCAACTGTTACTTCAATACTCGACACACTGCAACAGGATCCGGCAGACCTCCAAAGTACAGTCTTGAGGTTACAAACATTCAAAGACGCTACATCATTTCAACCACCGCACTTCGTGCCTTCTCCTATCATTTGCGGGCTTTCAATATCCCTCGGCTACGCAGTTGGCGGCACCGTCCCTCTCTTTCCCTACTTTTTCGCCAGCACGGTAGGACTTGGCTTACAGTGGAGTGTTGGACTTTGCTTGCTGGTTTTATTTGCATTTGGTTCTGGGAAAAGTTGCATTTTGAGGAGGCATACTTCAACTGTTGGCCGGTGTGTCGTGGAAGGGCTGCAAATGCTGGTTTTGGGTGTTGCTGCTGCTGCGGCTGCTGTTGGTTGTGTGAGATTAGTGGGAGGTTCATAAGACTCTCAAGAAGGATAAGTTGAATAATATTAAGATTAAACAAAAAAAAGGAATAGTCGGATGATGAAAGAAATTCTCGATGCGGATGGGCGACCAGGCACTTGTGTCAAGTCAAAAGTTAGGGGAGTTGTGCAAAACTTGGTAGTTGTTGGGACCGCAGTTCGATGCAACGGTATAGTTAGTTGCTCTACAATAGTACGACAGTAATGCTCCATTAGCACACAGAAAATGATCCTAACGATATTTTTAGGCCTCGCCAAAAGAGTACGATGGAGGCAGGTTGCTGAGAGGGAACCAAGGTTACTGTTAAGCATAGCTCGGCTCCTCAAAGAAACAATGATCAGTTAGATTCAGGTTTCTGTCAACAAAAAAAAAGCCTATTAGAAACTAATAGGTAGTAGCCTTGAACTGAAACAGATGTACTACGCATGGACCCTTGTCTTGCTAGTGGCGATTAGACGAGAAACTTGTGAACAATGGATCAATAGACACGAACCATTGTCCAAGTGGTAGAGCAAGTAGACAATCGCGAACTAATAGTTAACCAACCGTACCCTCAAAGTGACAGATGAATGGTGTGAACGGTCTCTTGCTTCGCACAACTGGAAGAGTTGATGTTTACATGTCACTGAAGAACAAAAGCACGAGAACATCAACTCACCGAACGAACATGAGAACACACATTCACCAATGCCTTAAAAGTTCAAGTATAAAGGTAGAATTGAGCTCCTACTCAGTCTCAACTCATCATCCACTCACACTCCCATCATCAACATTTGGCATCCGGCATCACAGCCACAAACACAACCACAACACACATCTACCTACAAAACATCTAGCATCCCTACACTAACTTCAACAACAGTCATCACGTTCAAAATGTGCTCTCACACTGCTACCGTTGTCCCCAGCGCTGCCAAGGCTGCCGCCGCTCCCGCTCCCGTCGACATGGCCCAGCCGCTCCGCATCTGCAACTGCGGATGCCGACGTGTTGTCACCTATCCCGGTGGCCAGCTCTGCGAGTACTGCAATGACAACCACACTTAAATCTTACACCCATACACACACACACACACACACACATTTCCTTTGTTGGGTTTTCCTTCAGTATCAGGGTGGAGATAGATGAACAGAAATGTCAAAAGAAAAAAAGAAGGGAAAGAAAGAAAAACAGAAACAAAAAACAATTGATGAACAGGCTGGATGATGGACTAGAGATAGATTGATCATAGATAGAGAATACATCACTTGAGTATCTCATCAACTACACAATACGTAACGCTTATCTAAAGTGACCGTCATGCGCATCTTATTGACTCCCTGATGAACATCGATCTAGGTCCAAGATCTAGAACAAGAACATATACGAATCTATATCAAATTCGAGGTATCACGCTATCTTCGTAAACTGCGGGTCTTACTATCTAGTTGCATCCATCCTTCCCATCAAGAGCAGGGGTTTCACATTGAAAAAGAGCACAGTTTCTCTCTAAATCAATAGCATTATAACCCAATGCGAACACCAGACTATTGCCTTTATTAAACTTCTATGCTGCGCGGCGGCAAAGAACCACGGTGAGATGCATCATAGGGGTTATTATGCCCCTAAATGACTAAAAGAATGCCTACTTACATAAATGATTGCATGAACAACATCCCACAACGAGCGGATTTTTATTTGCATCCGCGCGGCCGTTGAAAATCCGCCTCCGCGTAGACACTAAGCATGTAAAGTAACCCTCTGCAAAGAGATCAAGGTGAGATACGAGATGCAACAATAATCAATGGTCTCATCTTACCTGAACCCAAATTTGGGTCAAAGTGAAAGAACAGAACCGATACCCTGCGGTGGCATTCTGAATGTCCAGGACTCGAATCCTACTGCTTGATAGGGCTCATGCTATGCATAGCTGGGGGCTGCTCATGCGAGATTAAGCTTCTGACCGTCTTGGAATTCAGCCTCGGCATCGTCGATATAGGGACTGTGCCACCCCAGCTAAGAGGAGATGCAGACTGAAGCTCCGCTCGTGCAGACGGGGCGCGGGCCGCTGAGGGGAATTGAGCCGAGGGCCAAGCCAATGAGACATCACGCGTTGCAATATACTCTTTTCGTTTGCGTCACTAGCCCTAATAAGGACCCGATCGTGCCCATCACATTCCGGGCTACCGATAAAGACGTGGGACCAAGTCTCAGATGAAAGCAATGGGCGGCTCGTGATTCGACTATATCGGGTACGCGTTGCGTGTAACCTTCCCCTCACTTTGCAGGTTGCTCAAGTGATGAAATGCCGATATCTGAGACACGTTGAGATGCCGATTGACGTACAAAATGGAGGGGCTCCTCTCATGGACAACTTGCACTTTGCATGGCCAGTTGTGCCATTAACCAGCCGTTCAAGATGACTATCCTTACTGACTACCCGGGCCAATCAAAGGCATACCTGATCACCTTTGCACTCGGCATCTTTGTCCATGTCGGTGGCTTCCGACGTGGTGAATGGGATCTGTACACGGCCAAGCTCATCGTGGCCTTGCCGACCGTGGTTGCAGCTGGAACGTATCTACTTGCAACAGTCTCAGATAACGGGTATGGCTCTTACATGGAGGCATTCAAAGCAGCCTCGACCTATTCGTTGGTCTTTCTTGCCGGAATTACTAGCAGTATTCTTATATACCGGGCCTTCTTTCACAAATTGAACCATTTTCCAGGCCCATTCACAGCTCGACTGTCAAACTTTTACATCACGGCGCGAGCTGTGAGGAAAATGCATCTGTTTGAGGAGATTCAGAACCTACACAAACAATACGGAGATTTTGTTCGAACCGGTGAGTGAACAAGCTCCCGACATATACGGCCTATCTAACTTATTCCAGGGCCGTCCGAGATATCAATCACCAATCCCAAGGCCATGCAAATTCTAAACTCCTCAAACTCACCGTGCGCCAAAGGTCCCTGGTACAATATCATCCACCCGATGATTTCTTTACAGACCGACAGGGATAAAAAGAGCCATGCACAGCGGCGCAAGGCCTGGGACAAGGCATTCAGTGCGACAGGTAGTTACACGCCAGTCTCACAACAGACTCCACAAAATAAGATGCTGACAGTAACTGACAGCTCTCCGCGACTACGAACACCGGGTGGTGCAGTATACTGACCAGCTACTCGACCGCATCGCAAAGACACTGGGTAAACCTTTGAACATAACTGAGTGGTTCCATTTCTACACGCTCGATATCTTGGGTGATCTCGCTTTCGGGCAGAGCTTTGGCATGCTGAAGGACGGCGTCAAGCATTACTACATGGAGCTTTGCGAACAGAACATGGTCCTGATAGGAGCCTTTAGCCATCTTGTTTGGCTGTTTCCCATTTTCAAGTCGGCGCCTGGTATCAACTATGCGTATATCAAGTTCCAGAAGTGGCTTCGAGCTCAGGTTGAGTGGAGGCGAAGGGTATAAGTGTCTTGCATTTGTCAGTGAGAAGCAGAGCTGACGAATTACAGAACAAGCCAGCCGTGTCGGACGTGTTCTCGTGGATCTTGGAAGACTTCAATACCAATGAGAATCCAACCGAACAGGATGTCCTAAACCTGTACGGAGATGCCAACCTGATCGTGGTTGCTGGAAGGTAGGGGTCTGTGCCATCACTTGCGAGACGAGGTATGCTTACACAATTAGCGATACCACTGCCGCAACCCTTACCTGCTTATTCTTCGAACTCTGTCAACATCCGGATGTCTGTTCTCAACTGCAAGCCGAGATCGATGAGTATATAAAAGAACACGGCAAGGCGGATCACGCTTCACTGTATCAGTTGAAATTCCTTCAGGCCTGCGTGGACGAGACTCTTCGCCTCCACCCTGTTGTACCTTCAGGTCTCCAACGCGTGACACCACCAGAGGGGTTGCAAATTGACGACACGTTTATCCCTGGAAACACCATCGTAAAAGCTCCGTCTTACACCATGTATCGTGGTAAGTGCAATCTGGAGGAATAGCTCTGGTGCATGGTCTGACTCTATTCTAGATGAGCGAGCGTTCGTTCAGCCTCTCGAATTCATTCCTGAGCGATGGACCTCAAAGCCGGAGCTAATCAAGGACTCTTCTGCATACGCCCCCTTTTCTATCGGTGGGTGAGGGAATCTGTGGGTATTTCTTAAAGCTGACTTTTGCAGGGCGCTACTCTTGTGTGGGCAAGCAACTCGGACTGATGGAGATCCGATACGTCGTCACCGAGATCCTGACTCGATACACCTTTGAATTAGCACCAAACACTGACACCAAGAAGTTTCTTGATGGGAAACAAGACTGCTTTACGCTGGCATTGGCGGATTTAAACGTGATTTTTACGGCGAGGACTTAGTATTGGATTAGCTTGTGAGACTTTACTATTATTAGCTATGTTAAAAAGAATTCTGCGCTGCTAACCCTATCTTGCTCCCAACGACCCATTTGTTTTACTTATAGCTGTTAAAAATTGTGAGGGGAGCATCTTGCAACAAAGGTACAAGGCCATGATATCGACTGTGCTGTTTCGTAGCGTGTATAAAATTCTGGACACGGAGGGGATTTTAAGTATTCTTGCTAGAACCTGGGCAACGCGCTGAGGTCCTACCGCATAGCGAGCCGCACATAAAAGTGTACTCGCAATTGCATATCGATCCCAATTCTTCCAGACGTGTTTTATCCCCGTCTTGACATGGACGAAAACTCGTCCAATCAAGCACTCAACGAAGAACGTAAACATCCACGGGGAAAGACCAAGAAATCGAAGGACGGCGTAAAGTTTCGTGCGGACGTAAGCACTACTTTCCTTCAGAGAACGCAGCCAGTTCTCACGGAGCGCCGGCAATCCTGGGTGACCATTCCAGTCGGCACTTAGAACCCTGGAGACATTGGACCACGTGAGTTCCTCCCCCTGCGTGATGTCGATGCAGAACAGAGTCTTTCCGAAATAGCTCTCGCGGCTAGATTTTGTATCGAACCGACCTTCAGGTGTGTGTAGGTGCCTGAGACGGTAAGATGTATCGTTCTGCCACAATCTTGCCAAAGATATGTCTTGTTTATTCGAAGAGCCGATTAGAGTGCAATATATATCGAGATTGAACTCTTGCCGACTATCCCCGCTAAGGTAGGATTCCTGTTCCCAGACGCTAATGCGTAGAATCAAGGATTCCGCATGGTCCCCTTCGTTGTTCAAGAGCACCAGAACACCGTCCTTGTCATAACCACTCAAATCACCCTTCATGACAATCCTGGAGCCAAGTCCACGGTGATAGGTTGAGGGGTAGACTGCTTTAATGTCGTACCCTGTTGGAAGACCTCTCAAATACACTGTGTAGACCGGGGCTTCCTCAATGTTGTTGGCAAAAGCAAGATTCGGGATTAGGTAAACCGAAGAATATTTCCATTCCGACCACAGATGATATTTAACGACGCGTGATTCCGCTTTGGAGCGTAGGTAGAGGTTGTCTCGCTTGCGTTTGAGTGGGATAGCGAGCATGGTTGTGGGATCTCGTTTGGGCCTGCATTGCAGCAGCGCATACAGCTCATCGCCAGTAGAGAGAGGAACTTCAATGCGAAGACCTTTGTTGGTTATCGAGAAAGGTGGAGTGGGCATACCCACGTCACAGGGAATGATATCCCTGCATCTTGAGAATGCAGCTGGCGAGGTAGCCAAAACGCCTGCCTCTGAGGGACCATCATCTCGGAAATTCCAAGACAACAACGATTGATCATCTGAGTGTTTCATGATCTCTTCCTGCAGTCTCATAAACGCGTTCTTTCCCTCGCCGTAGAGCAAAGGCATGTTGATGCCAAATATGCCCAGTAGACAGTATGCCATGTCTTCCTGCCGAGTCGTCTCGCGTTTTGAGGCCCAGCTCATTCTTTCGGCGATGCTTGCTGAGTTGAGCATAGACCTTAGAGTGATGGTGGTGTCCGGAGTGTTTCCTCCGGCTTCTTTCGCAACTTGGCGAAGTGACAAAAACGACACATCTATGCCAGTAATCTCACCGACAAGACTGGCCAATTCGTCTCGGGTAGAAAGAACTGACCAGTCGCTAGCAAGAAAGACTAGACTTGATGGGGCCAAGAGCTCTTGAAGAGTCCACCCGCGTGTGAACCACTGGCTCGTCTCGAAGGAAGATCCCGGCACATAAAGATCAGTATCTGGGGATACATCCGCCATGTAGGTGTAGCATATTTTAGAGCGTTGGTACCAACTCATCATGGAGTTGATGGCCTCGGATAGTTCTTCACTGCTTGTCTTGTCGATGCAGCAAGTGTCAATCCAGGCATACTCTAGGCCATCCCGTAGAGCAAGATCGCACGTGTTTGTGATCTTGGCGTACCCCAGCTTCTCAGTGGCCCCTGATCCCTGCATGTCCTGAAAGCTGACTTCTTCCTCGGTCCATCTGTGGGAGAGAATTACATATTTTGGGACTTCATGATCCATAAATTGCTCAATGTCACGGGTTTTTGCATTCAACAGACGCATGGTCGTTTTCGGTTCGATTTGACTTGTTGAACGAGGTCGAGACACCAGGCGAAGAACAGAGCTTGAAGACAAGATTCGGACCTGAAGGTGGGGCCGTGGGGTGCTGCGATCGCGACCAGACACTGAGTTGTGTCCGCACTTGTGTAGCTTTGCCAAGCCGGAACGCTTAGGCAAGTAGCAGAGTCGTTTAGTATGGCAGACCCAAAGGTATCAACAGAGACAGTGGGTTGAAACTGATCGAGACTTGGGGCGTTGAGGCCCAATGTGAGCTTCTTCTCACACTTCAGCCGCACACGAGCTGTCGGGATTTCGATAATCCGGCCGCCGCATATGAGTAAGGCCCTGATGCAGAATGGCAATCAAGAACCTTATCATTTTAGCGGGGGACATCATAACGCATAAAATAGCCTAGCCGCCGTCTTGTACCGAAATCGCATTGCCACAGCAAGCCACAATCAGCCACAAGAAGTCACAGCGCCCGGCTACAGTGGGTTACAGGGGCCTTCAGTGGCCTTAGAGGGTCAGTATAGTGCTATAAAATTATATTTAGCGGATAACTATAGGGGGTCTAGTGAGCCGCTATAGACCGCTAAAATCATCTCCTAGAGTCCCCTAGAATAACCTGCTGGAGCCCACTGGAGGCCCCTGTAGCCCCCTGTAACCCACTGTAGCTATAGGGCTCAACAGCTTGATAAACGCTCGATAAACGCTCGTTAGGTCGGGTCTCGTGCCATCGACGATAACATCAAAAACGCACAACCTAGCCCCTTTTCGGCAGGTCCAGATGGTTCAATTAGCGCGATACCTTAGATCACAGTGGCGACACCTCGTTTTTGCGATCTATGCGGTCTAGACGGCTGATGCCACTAAAAGGTCGCTAAAGCCTACTAAATTAGGTCTCGGTTGTCTTCTCTACCTAGTCATTTATCCCGAAATCTGATGTCTCGTTCGTCGTTTAGCATCAGGGCCTAATTGTGGGCTCCACCTCGATAGTGATAAACTTTACTGACACCGCTTCCTTTCACATACGACCATACCCACCGGAGAACTCGGGATCCCGTCCGCTCTCCCATAGATAAGCCGGTGAGGGGCGGATTAGTAGTTGGGTCGGTGACGACCAGCGAATCCCCGCTGTTGTATGTTTTTGCCGTTTTGAATGAGGCCTCGTTCTTTTTGTTGTCTGGTTCAAGTTTGGGCGAGTTGTGTGTGAGATCGCACCCAACGCCAATTACTCTCAAATCTGCGCGGGGCACAAAAGTATCGGCATGTAAAAATATCGGTCTTGCCTAAATGATGGTCCAGTCCAACTCAATTGGTGGGATTGCAACATCTTGAAACAGTTGAGAGTACCCTGGGGAGGCGTCTGGTTGGTTACACTGAGTTCCACTTGCCTACAGTACTTATAACGAGGACGTAAAGAAACGGTATGTCAATTTCCAACAGGCGCAAACTACTCTGTTTCTACTGGTACAGTTTAGTCTACTCCCAGATCTAAGCAGGGGCTTTGTTCCAAGTGTTTCTCAACCTTCACCCTGACCCCGTGCCAAGACTATGGGGGACGAGGTCTCGACCCAAACTTCGGGCTCAAAGTGTCTCACGTTTCCTTTAGCGACGACCCCAAGCTACCATTTCGACTTGACAAGCCCAATGATGGTTTCGAATTGTTTCAATCTGCCGTCGCTGTCCAATTAGATTTGTGTCAATTCCAACCTTGTCTCCAAGCTTCAAACGTCGACTATTTTTAGTAGAAACCAACAGTAAGTATCACTGGCAACCTCTTCTGATTGAGGAGGCAACCAACATCAAAGGCCTCATACATCGTTTTCAGACAAGATGGCGTTTAAGCGAACATCGATTCAGTCCTAATCGGGTCTTGGAACGGTCGCTTGCTTAAATTAGCTAGATGGTGCTTCATTTCCAGACCTACCAGCGAAGGTGGCCAAGCCTGTGGTGGTTTCCGTTAGGTTTGGATAGTTTGAGGACATTCTCATTGTTCTTGGCCTCGGTTCTTGGGGACTATAAGTACTTGTTAGCCTTCAGGCTCTATCGCAAATCCCCTATGCATCGTAGTCCATCACAACACAAGGACAGCTATCTACGCATTCTAAGAGTTCTTTAGTTTTTATACTGACCACGGCTTTCTTAACCATGGTGCCCTTTCTCCGCAATATCCGTAACCGACGCGTCGTTCGTCAAAGATATATCAACCCACGCCGAATCTGCGTCACGAGTCTCCTCCTCCCCGCTCTCACTTTTGCCCAAGACGACGATGAACCTACCTCCTCGACCAACCAAGTCTCCGAGCCCTTTGTTGATCCAGTTACGGGCCTGAATATGGAGCGCTTCTTTGGTGCCCGAACCTCCTTCGGCTTCGCGTTTGCCCTGCCCGACTCCCAGCCCGCTGCTGCCGCTGCTGGATCCTTCATCGGCCAGCTTTCCTTCCCACTTGTCAATGGTGAAGGCTGGGGCTCGTGTGGCTTGACTGGTGATATGGAGGGCAACTTCATTCTCGCCGTATGGCCCGATGGCAACGGAGGAGTCATGGCATCCTTTCGACAAGCCACCGATGAAGATAACCCACCAGAGGTGTCAGGAGATTTCAAGGTCAGACCCTTGCCAGATGGAGTCTCGGTCAACGCGACTTCGTTACTGTACACATTTCTCTGCGAGAACTGCCTTGACAGTACGTTGGGTCTGGGACCAGAGGCCGCTGCCGGCAATGCAGTCATGGGGTGGGCATTGTCGGAACAACCACCAAGGGGAGACCCATCGAACCCTGGCGCTTTCTTGGGCTTCCACGAGAGAGGTTTCGGTCCTTTTACTGCCCGGTTAGCGCAAGCTAAGACTGCGGGCTTTGATGCCGTTGCAGCCACAGCGCTTGATCCCGTTGGGGACTCTGGCAATGCTGTGGCGGCTGTGGCGGGCGCCTTCCAAGAGGGTAGTGGTGATGAGGACAGCGGTGACGAGGCCGATGGGGGAGTCGATGATGATGGGAATGATTCAGGGGATGACGATGATGACTAGATTGGATGACTGGGGTGCTGGAGCACTCGCAATGTACAATGGTTTGCGAACGGTATGGTAGGCTTTTAGCCCGGTATGTGTATTGTGTCGAATTGTATGTATAACTGTCGTTCTATAAGGTGTAAATATGTCTAACGCTTGCTATCGGATCGCGCTGGTTAGCTGATCCCAAATCAATCTAAACAAAATCACAATTCCCGTCTATTGGCCTCCTTTGACGCCCTCCTTCATCATCCTCCTGAAGAAGTAAATAGCGCTAATCCCCAGGCCCAGCCCAGAAAAGCCCGCAGCCATGTACCAGGCCGCCCGGTAGCCAAACAGCACCTGTTTCATCGTTTCCCCACCATCGTTGACATGGACCTCGACTGTCGCAGCAAAGCCAAGGCCCAGGCTGATACTGTAGTTGACAACAGTGCTGACCAAGCTGGCTGCAATTCCCTGGTGTTCCCTCTTTACGGAGTTTGAGAGGATCAATGTCGCTGCGGGGAAAGACATGTCCATGCCCCAGGTCATGACAATGAGGCTGAAGAAGGACTGGAACCAGTACGACTGGTCGACAGGAGCAGTCATCATCAGGACTGTACCGGTTGTGAATGATGTGAGAGCCATCAACATGACTAACGCTGGGTGTGTAACGTGCAATAGCCATGCAGTTGTCATAGAAGCTGCCGCGCCTGATATGGCTACAGGGCTCATCCATGCAGCTGTCAGAAGCGGCGATGCTCCTCGCAGAATTTGGAAGAATTCCCAGGTGTAGTAGACCCAGATACCGAATGAGGCCCAACCGCAGGCCACGCAGGCTAGGATGAAACCGACATCGCTCGTAAGGGTGTCAAAAGGAATGAGGGGGTTAGACGCAACCCGTAGTTCGATGTAGAAGAAGACTGGCACGAGAGCCACGCCAACGATGAGCAGAGCGTAGACATAGGGTGTCTCCCAACCAACGATTGGAGCCTGGTTCCAGGCAAAGTTGAAGAGAACCAGTGCCGTGATGCCAGTCGTTGCACCCAACAGGTCCAATTGATCGAGAATCTCTCGCCAAGTCATGCTTGACGATGACAGCTTGTGAGGCGGATCCGGGATGATAAAGACTGCCACGGCAGCAATGAAAGCCAGGCCAATGGCGAAGGAGTAAAACGCCCAGGGCCACATGTCCTCGTGATCCTTGACAAACAGACCAGCGAATGCAGCAGCGAAAACACAACCGCCTGGTGCACAAGCTCCAAAGAGCGCAAAGGCGACGGTTTTCCTTGGTCCAGGACGATATGAAGCTCCCAGGATGGCGAGTCCGTTGGGCATGACAATAGCTGGTCCAATACCCTGAAAGACCCTTGCAAAGACAAATAGGACGTGGTTGGAATATGTGGCGAGGCCTGCGATCATGGACCAGATAGCGAACCAGACAAAGCCAATCAGGAACAGGCGTTTGTATCCAAAGATATCACCGAGTCGGCCAGAAACTAGAATGAAAGTGCCGACTGTTAGACTATAGCCAGCAATCAACCAACTGAGTTCTGCCGGGTTGGTGAGTGAGAACGAGGCGCCAATGACGTGCAGTAGGTTGAGGCAATTCCCAAGAGCGCCCTGGGTCATGAACTGGGCCATGCAGATGATTGAGATGAAGAGAATCTCTCGTGGTAGCGAAAAGGTCTCCGCGATAGAGGCGGCCGACTTTGTTCGAGCGAGCTCCTCATCGGGACTCGTGTTGCCATTGTTATCGTAAATGGTCTCGCCATCAATGGCGCGGTCGGAACCGGTCTCTATACCCGTGTTAGCTCAATTCAACAATGCATTTCGATAGGAAGTGCCTCACCTTTCTCTGACCCTATTGTTGTCATTTTGTTTATTGCTGCTGTTTCTGTCAAGGAGGAACTCGGGCCAACAGGGGAATTTCAGGGTGTTGGTAAAACTCTTCGGTGATAAGTCCGAGATTGCAGTTCCGTATATCCGGATATCCGGATCTGACATCATTGAGGCCGTCGTCTTTGCCACAACCTTAATTTTTAAGCTTATCAATCGTACGCATTATTAATGTTGCTATACGTATTAATTCCGCGGAACTCGGAATGGTGAATAAATCGGCTCGACATCCGCTACTTTGTGTGGCTTTTCACAAACGTAGCCGAGTTTCGTCTCTATTTTACACGGCATTACTAAAATTAAATGGCACCACATGGAGCATGTTATCAAATTCGATCGAAAGGCACTCATATTATTTCTCAAAATCTATCTTGTTAATATGATCAATCGTGCTTTGTAAAGAGCACGAGCTCTCTGTGTTATCGCACGGAGGGGCGCCTTTGGTCGAGTAATTTACCCTATACTTGCGGATATTTTCTCTCCTGTCCGCTTCTAGGCAGGTCTCCTCCATCTTGAATGTCAGTTGAGGCATCCATGTAAATCGAAGTTCATGGGCGCCCAACTGGCGATGCCCTGGCTCGCATGACACTCTGCAACGAACAGTAGTCTCTTAGCAGTCACTTACATACAGACAGCAACCAACTCCCTGGTGGTTGCCAGTCTCGTGTTCGAATACAACTGCAGCTCCCCGCGTTTTACGCCCGACTAATTAGCCAACTTCGTCTCGTCCTAGATGTGTTAGACAACGCAGCAACCCCTGATTCGTGGGATAATCCAAATTCGCTCAAGCGCCACAGCCGTGCCTCACCCGGCAGCCTCAAAGTGGAAAAACTTCGACAGTACTCGGTACCCATTACGCGACTGGCTGAGAGTATCGTCAGTTGGCGGTGTGAAATGGGCTTAGCATATGCAGGTTGATGCAGATCGATATCGATCGACGTTGGGATTCAGAATCTAGACCGTCCCGTTGGTGCCACCGCGAGAGGGGCAAAATGTGCCTTGGGCTTTGACCATCATGCGAGGGTTCAGCTGAAAGTTAGCTTCGGTTTATCCATGCAATTACAGGGTCAGTATCATACTGGCCCGACAAATATTTAAGAGCGATAGAGTCGCCATGATTTTGGCCAAGGAACGCCTTATCTTCAGGACGCCAAACCAACTCGGAGTATTGTGAGACCTCAACTCCTGTCCTCTCTGCGAATACTTATAGTACCACATAGCACAGTCTACCGACACCGACAATGAAGTTCAACATCCTCGCCGTCACTCTCCTCATCGGAGGATCTCTTGCATCGCTCCCCGTTTTGCCGAACGCGCCGACCCCTGCGAAATTGCGAAGCACCGACACCGACACCAGTTCCTTTTCCAGCAGCAACAGCGGATCCGAAGTCTTGAAGCTGGCAGTCACATGCCCCGCAAAGGCTCCTCGTTACTGTAAAAAGTGGAAGTTTTGCTGTAAGAAAAGCCACGTTGGTTGCTGCAAGAAGGGCTGCTGTAAGAAGGGGTCTCAATATTGTGGCAAGGATGGACACTGCTATCGACGAGTCTCTTAATCTCGTGAGGAGAGATTGGAGATCGAATGGAAATAGGTGGTTGGTTCTACTCGATGGTGTAAGGGTGCCTATCCTATATCTTACGAAGCACATGTATGTATACGAATAACGTGATTTGAGATCGCTTTTATCTTTCACTTTACAGCGGCTCAAGCATGAATCATGTAGTCCCCTGTGGTGATTGTTTTCTTGTTGCATTTCCAGCTGAGCGACAGTTCTTGAACCTCCTCTCCTATAGCTCTTGGCCATTAGACATGGACAGTGTATTGCATGAGACAACCCCAAAACGGATGTAATTTTCAATTAGCTATTCTATATTGGGTCTGCGCTGATGATTATTTGTCACGCTGCTCATTTGTAACTTCCATGCGTGAGGACAAACCTTGGCTGACTGTAACAGGAATCGAGCGGCCGCCCGCAATGTTCGGGATTGGTGTTTACGTAACGTGATGCCTACTTCCATGAATGTCTCCGGGTCACTCGGAGCCGTCAGCCCATCGTTAGCGTGTTGGGGGCTATTAGCAAGCCTCACACGTACTCTATAGTCCATCAGGATCATTTCCTCACCTCAGCGCGATGTTAGTGTCATGTCTGATATGCCTGAAAGCCAGAGGAGTCCGAGATGTCCAGCCATGGTAATTCACTCAAGCATCGGGGCATAAAATGGGACAAATCATGAAAATCGTAAAGTTACTATCGCTAATATGTGATAAGAAAAGTAGATGTGCCCATCAATAGAAGCAACGCTTCATATGCCGTGATACCCAAAGATTCGCTAAATAAACACTAATTTTATCACGCCTCTCCGGACGCCCTTACAGAATAACCATTCTTGTCTGTCGATCTCGGCCTAAAGATTTCTGAGGCGGGCCGTTCCTCGACTCTGAACTCGTATGCCCGCGATCCGGGGCGTTCCTCGACTGGCCAGCACTTGATCTTTGTGTCTCTGTCTTCTTTCTGATCGAGACTCACTCCCTTGGTCGCTCCTGCGATCGAAGAGAAGGTTGTCTCGCGCTGTTCGTCGACACCGTCTTGGGCCATGGCAAAGATACCATATGCCACGCCAAAGGTGGCAATGATGAAAGATGCCAGGTACACGGGGAAGAGAACCTCCCATTGATAGTGGAACTGATTAGCAGTTCGTTGTCGCATGCAAGGGTAGTTCGTGTCGGAGTCGCCTGCTCCGACACCAGATTGCTTGCTGGGATCGGCGGCCCAAGCTACAGCAAGCATCTGAGGATCGGAAAAGAGGGAGATGAGTATGTCTTCGTATACCTCCTGTAGCTTCTTTTGGAAGTCGGGCACGGCGAGGTAGTCGTGTCGGTCGATGAGTCGTGAAGTGAAGACCTCAGAGTTTGAGTTGTGGTTTGGCATCTGGATGTATCCGTTGATGAGGTCGCGTAGCTTCTTGCCGATGGAGTGGTAAGCGGCTGTTCGTCGGTAGTTGCGGATGTCCTGGGGGAACACGTAATTCTCCTCAGGTGTCGCGAGGGTCTTGTCCAAGAGACCGTCCTTGGCGTTGTTACCCAAGTAAGTAGTGTTTACAACCTTGCGGAGGTAGTCTCGCTTGGTCACATTGTAAGTCTGGAGACCACCTGTCCAGCTCATGTTGACGGTATAGTTGGTCTCGTAGTGTTCACAGGCAAAGAGGGTAGGCGTGTAAGCCTCATCCCAACCCGGTGCGCTCCTGTTCTCGGGGTGCTGTTCGGTGACGTTGTCGACAGCTGCGTAGCCTAGCCAGATGATGGGCTCCGTCTTGAAGGCGCCGAGGTTCTTGGGGTATGGCTTGTCTTTCTTGGGATGCCCACCGCTTCCGGAGTTGATTTGGCCCTTGTACTCGCCTTGGTCGGCGACAGCCCAGTAGGTGTGGTTTCCGAGGGGGGCAAAGTCGCTGACGTTGAAGGGGGCCTTGACACCAGCCCACTCGGTGATTTCGTCGTCCTTGTCCTTGGCGAGTTGGTCACACTTGTATCCGGGGCCGACAAAGTTGATGGTAGTGGTGCAGTTCCAACCAGCTCCGCAGATGTCGATGGCTACATTGTCTTTTTGAACGGCCATTTCACCGTAAAACACTTTAAAGGCGATGGCGCTGAACTGCTTGCTAGGGCTGTCCCAGTAGTCGAAGTAGTCTGGGTCCTCTTTGGGATCAGCCGTCTCATTCCACAGGGAGACTGAGAGTCCCATCAAGTTCTCCTTGCCGGCTCGGTTGGGGTCTCTCCAGTTGTTGTTCTCTTCATGAGAGAAGTTGAGGGTTCGGACAGAGGGACACATGGTATCCTGGCTGGTGGTTCGAGAGACGACGTTGAGCGTGGCCGAGGTGAAGATGACCACGAGAGGACTGACCCAGAAGTACAAAGCGAGGAACATGACGATCCAGCATCTCTTCCATGCCTCGGTGTGAAATATTTCGGTTATATCATGGGCAGCTCCAAAGAGAGCGTCGACAGTCTTGACCGAGAAACGTTGCTGTCCGACGGCTCTCCAGGCGGCTTGCTGATGGGCCATGATGACGGCAAGAACGAAGCCTGCCTTGGCATTGAAGGAAATGAACTGGCCCAGACGAAGCCACCATTGCTGATCTCGAGCTTCGCGACCGTTGAGATGCCAGTAAAGGAAATGATGGCCAAGGGCGCCCGCGACTCCATAGGCCAGACATATGAGCATCGCCCACTTACTCCTAAACAGCTTCTTCCACCATGGCTTGGGCGTACGGGCAATCATACTTCGTCGATTGGGCTCAAAGACACCTAGACCTCCGTCTGTGTTTCCGGGAGTTTGGTTGGGACCCAGAAGGCCCATGTGGCTATCCTGCCTGCGTCCGAAGGCCGGGGAAGCCACGGACTGTGGACTTGAACGGTCGAGAAATGGAGATTGGCGACGAGAGCCCACAGATGAAAGAGGCGAGACTGGGTGCTGCGATCTCTCGTGGGGTTGACTCGTTGGGACTTCAGAGTACTCTGGGGCCATGATGGGCCGCCGTTTTTGAGGGGATACTGGTGTTGATGTGTGGACGAGGGATCAAAATGGGACTTTGGTTTAAATGTCGACGCGGAGGCATGCGCTATAAGTGATGGACAAGGGCCAAAATAACCATAATTACAAGGTACCCCGGCACCCCTGTCGGGCATAGGGCCAGCCACTCGGCCCCCAATGCGCAGTTGAGGGATCCTACGGTAACCTTGGGTCACACATGCTGCGGATTTAGCGGTGTTTTTGGTGCTGGAGCTTAGCTTGTGCCCTAGTGCGCAGCAGCTCGGGTAGTTTCTGGGAGGCTTGGTCAGCCATCCTCCACGCCACCAGCTCCCTCTTGACCAGTCGCTCTGTTCTTCTTCGAATGCCACGCATCTGTCAACTTGGCTTGCGCCTTTCCCTTCTTCCCCTTCTGCCAGGCATAGTGAAGTTGTGGATATAATTATGTAGCTGTGTCGTGCCAGGACAACGAACCAACAGCCCCTTGCTGCCCATGCTGCCCCATGTAAGACGAGCAAGGACCGCGTCACACAGCGAGACGTGCTGCGGTTGGCTGGGTCGCACTGGAGCCAATCGCCAAGTGGTCCCTACAGCCGGGGAATCCGCTTCTTGTGCATCTTTGTGGCGGCATGCACTGGCAACCGTTGGCCCTCGCAAAGTGAGAAATGAAAGGGGCAAGAGTCTAATTGTCATTGCCGAGTGTTGCAGGTATCAGGTCATGTCCAGCCCAATCTCGAAGTCCGCAGAGGGAGAGTGCAGGAGGCTTTACAGCTGGCAATCTGATGCCCGCCCACAGACGTGCCAAGTCTCAGAAGCGAGCCCGTCAACAACAACAACATCACAAGGGAGCTCGGGCCGCGTCAAAGCCAAGACAGCTCCTCGGACCCGAGCTGCGGACCCCAAACTCGATCACACTCCACCGTAAGCTCAAGCTCAGGCAGAGTCGTAGTAGCCAATGTTTGGCAGAGTAGCAACAGGCTGTATAGGCTATTACGCATGAAACTCGATCTACTAGTCGTCTTGAGATCTCTCCACGTCCAGAAATAAAGATGTGTAATCCGGACTTTGGGGCAGTGATAAAAGTCCGAGGTCTAGACTCTGGCCATAGCCTGAAGGTTCTTGTTCTGGGTCTTTTGCATCGAGAGTCAAAATACAAGCATGTCTCGCAGTTCGTCTGTCTTGGTCTCTCCGCCGACTTGCTTGGTCGCACAAAGAGGCTGGCTGGGACGAACGGCAAGCTGTGCGACAAGCGTTGTCGGGCACTTGGCTCAAGTCGGCGATCCCCTCACTGTGCGACGCCACCAGAAACCAGTTGAGGCTTAAAAACGCCTTCCACGAGAAATTCTCGACATTTCAGCGGACACTTGTCTGCTTGGCAATGCATTTGCTGCGGCAAAGGCCCGCCGTAGGATTTCTTCCTGGTCGCCTCCGCTTACGGTCCACGGGGATCCATTCCTCAACAGGAATCAGCTCAGCCCGCCCGCCCGCTTATTGCAAGCAGGGGGGTACCGTAGCCGTCAAAATTGTCATGGATTGGCCAGTTTCAGCCTTAAAGGGGGCGGTGTGTTTGCGCTAAGATGGCAACGCTGGAGGCTGTGCACTGTCAGTCAAGCTTCTTGAGACTGCGTAACCCGGATGATTAAACTCGTTCCCAATGCTGTACTCCGTGGAGGCTAAAAATTGCCGAGCTTAGAAATCTTGGGTTTAGGCTCTTGCCGAAGTGTAGCAGACTCTGCGCTTCATCTGGGATGGTGGTTTCGGGTGCTGGGGACCCCATCCTTTCCGCCCGCCTAAGGCTGAAGGAATATGCACGACGTTGCCCTTCATTTTAGCCCAGTACATAACCATAGTGCACCTGAAAGATTTCCTTTCGCTCACAGGCTTGGCAAATCGTTACCTAAGACAAAATAACACGTGAATGGCGGGGAGCGCTTGTAGGAGTTTTGCCCCTGTCGGTAGCCGAGCTAACATAATACTATGCATTCGAACTTTCTCTGGGATAGATCGGGGGTTAGTAAACTAGCAACTTGTTTCCAGTCTCATCAACATAATGTAGAGGTTTTGGCTCCAGCTGTGCAACTCGTTCGCAGCCTGGTTTTCCAGTGTTCTGATCACTGCCTCGTTGGTCCGCATGGCTTGCATTTGCAAGGCAGCCCCTCTCAGGTGATCACAGCTACTTTGCCCAATGTGAAAGATGCCCAACGCTGGATCGTATCCCCTTCTCCCCATTTCTGTACCAGACAGAATTTCGCCCATGCCTCGCTGTCTCGTAAATCTGAAGCCTGCAGCTGGAAATAGCTGCGAGCGACTGCGATTGATGAGCCTTTTCTCTTTCTTCTTAGCCTTCCACCCACGGACTGCAAGCGGTTTTCCGTCTTGAAGATAGGTCAAAGACAGTCGCATTGCCAGGAGTCGGGTTGTGATTGCGGGAAAAGACGGCGAGTTCACCGCGATTGATTTTAGTACATGAGACTTGGGGCTTTTGGCAGTCAATTTCCAACTACTTTAGGTACGATCTCAGATGGCACCTATAGAATACTTATAATAGATCATACCAAGGCTTTAGTAGTTTTATAAATACCCTTAAATATCTTTGCCTAAGACTTTATGTAGTCTAGTAGAATCCTCCAACTGCCTACCTTAGGTAGGTATATCACAAGGTTAGGATGCATTTACAAACCATCTCTATTCTGCTGGTAAAGGCCAGACGTTTGTCCTGGCGACGCTCGAGGACGTGGCTGAGGAAAGATGGCGGGCAGTGAGGCAACATGGCAATCTCTACAGCGTTGTCGGGCTGTTTCATTGGGCTCATAGGAGCGGAGCGAAGAGCCGTCCTGTTGCTGACAGGGAAGAAGTAGTCTTGGTGAAGGTCAACAATGGCGCCTTTTTCGCAAACTAGGTCTACCATGAGACAGAGGTTATCCATGCTCTTTCGGGTGCTGGACCACTTGAGCATCTCAGTCAGATGGTCTACAACCGGGCGCATCGACTTGTTGACATAGCATTGAAGAGCCTGGTCTCTCAACAGTGACATGTCAGAATCTGATGGACTTTCGACGTCATCTCCGGAGCCAAGCAGCCACTGAAGAGTGAATAAGCAATCGGTAATTGTAGTATTTCTCCGGAAGAATTCTTCGACGGCCTTGACAAGGCGTGTTTGCTGCTTCTCCTTGGCATCTCTAGGATTGACAGGATCAGGGCGACAATTGTAAAGCTTGATCCACCGAAAATGGGCAGGATCGTCTACAGCTGTAGTCGGGGGAACCAATTCTCTGGGTGAAGATCGCGTAGAAGAGAAAAAACCAATCGGTCCATCGTTACTGGTTAGGATGGTGTTGAGTTGTTCGAGTTGAGTTCGGTTTGTATACCAAAGAGGTCGCAATAGAATGCAGTGGCACGTTTGACTCGAAAATAAATCAAGGTTCGCTGATGAGGATATATAGCCTGGCGTAGGGCGGTTGGTCAACTGTGTTCACATTGGTTTCAACACCAACAATGGCCATCGTGCAAATAAACAACAAAGCATTCGGAGTGTTCACCAGCGAGCAACAGAGCAAGTAAGTAGGGTCAGCTGTCACAATTTGAATTATAAAGGCTTAGACAAAGATATTAAGCAGCGTTCGCTAACATTATGATCTGCACACATTTTTGGCAGAGGCAGAATGTTCTGTGACACAAATCGGGCCAACTAAGTACGCCCTTTGCATGTCGCGGATCATGTAGGACTAGCCACTGAAGGTTCTCATTCTTTCACCGTCGGGCTCAGGTAATAGGCGAGCTAGCCCACGCTTGTCAAAAACAAGGAGCATCTCAATACAACTATGACTCTTAAATAAAGATTATTAGGCTAATAATTAGTAAATATTATCATAAAAGAAACTAAAGTCTTCGCTATTATATTGACTTAGGCTTTTATAAAATAGGGCTAAGTTTAGTTTTACTATAGCCTAAGGATTTATTTCATATTCCGATGTTTTCTGACGACGAGTAGGCCGGGAGCCGGCAGGTTGCTCCACTTATCCGGCCCGGCGCGTTTGCGGTGGCCCCAAGAGACACCGTCAAGCCGGGCTTAATCCACCCAGGCATTTGTCTCGATACAGAGAACCGCAGGTCAGTGTTGTATTACGGGAATATCTTGATTATTGCAAGTTGGCTGTCTATATCAAATGGACCATGGTGTTGTCAACAGAACTTTGTCCTTACCCTAGAACGCTGAGATGAAGTTTCGTTGGATTTACGACCGGCCCATGTATTAGAATGAGACGTCTCTTGGGAGTATATGAAGAGCCAGTATCCTTTACTCGAGGGATAATTAAGGTACAGCTTCTTGATGTGTTACCGCAGTCAGCTGGAATGCTGGGAAGACTGATGTATAATCACCCGCTGGGAGAAAACCGGACTCAATGACGTCATTTACAAAATTCGATTCGCGATGATTTAATAACAGATAAGATGCCAACACCACGCCTATACTCTCTTATCAGCTAGTACACTAACAGCGGAGAAATTACCGACACAAGCCGTCAACCCCGCAATACCCATCCCACTGAGAGGCAAGCTGACAAATATTTGGTGGCCGATGGCGCGATGACAAATGAATCACCAAACGTTTGACGGAGAACTTACACAATTTTCCGATCGTTGAATAACGAGATATAACGGCCACTTCCTCTCGACCTGCGACCGTTCTGAGGCTGTTTTAACAAGCCATCTCGTGTAATTGTACCAATTCTGTATGCAAGCCTTTCGAGTTGCAACCAGAGCCAGCCTGCGCCGCAATCTTAAGCCATACACATTTGCCAAAATGACAACAGGAGTCTTCAACTACATCGACGAATCGTCGAGTATCGGCGCCAATGGAGTTCATGTCAAGCCATGGAGCAAAGTCGACGTCGATCAAACTTCCTTCAAGCGCACAGAACGGAAGCGATCCGTCATCAACATCCGCGATGCGGCCAACTCTACCAAGTTCGGTGTCGATGTCTCTGGCTTCGATGTCTTTACCTCTCCCGCCAAAGAAAAGTCATTTACTGATGAGGCTGCGGTTCGTGATGGATATTACGCCGAGGTTGAGGACTTGCTACGGAAGCGGATCCCCGACATCAAGAAGGTTGTCATCTTCGATCACACTATCCGAAAACGAGAAAAGTCTAGCCCCCGTCAGCCTGTTCAACAGTTGCATGTCGATCAAACGCCCGGCGCAGCAGAAGTCCGAGTCAGACGTCATGTCACGGACCCTGCAGAAACAGAAGCGCTGTTGAAGGGCCGTTATCAGATCATCAACGTCTGGAGACCAATTGGACACCCCGCAACCGACTTCCCGCTCGCTGTTGTTGATTGGAGAACTACCAAGCCACAGGATATGGTCAGTGTAGATCTTCTCTATCCGAAGCGCAAGGACGGAGATGATGAGGATGACCGTGGAAAGGAGGTGCGGCCTGACGAGTCGACCTTTGCCTCAACCGATGGATACGAAGTGAGAGGCGAGACCTATGCTGTTGCGCCGAATGAGGGACACAAGTTCTACTACGCCAAGGATATGACTCCTGATGAAGTCATGCTCATCAAGTGTTTTGACTCGAGGAGTCAGGGTCTGCCAGGAGGAAAGGAAGGTGTCGCGGGACTGACACCTCACACTGCGTTTGTGGATCCTGCTACGCCAGCTGATGCAAAGGGACGGCAGAGCATTGAAGTGCGATGCTTGGTTTTCTATTAGTTCAAATTTTGCCAGAAACATTCTTCACTTGTTGTTTTTAGCCTGCCTAGCTTCAATATGATGTTCCCATACTGGTATTAGTATTGTGTGCATATGTCACTGTGCTTCCTGGTACTTCCAATATTTCTTCGCGACATCAGACCAAGCCGAGGCGGCCTCAATCAAAAATTGTTTCTTAACCGATCAGTTGTTTATTAGCACCTCTCAGCTTCTTCGCCCAGGCAGCAATCTGGTGGCCTCCCTTATACCCAATTCCGTGCCAGCCACCTCGCCCCCCGAAACCTTTAACTCACGAACGCAGCAGCGACTCTAACTGGGAATCAGCCCCGGCGCCAACTATTAACGCCTGACTGACCAATCGTTGGCCTGAGTGTATCAATAGTTCTCAATTGAACATTGCAATCATTGGCTGGTGTCGAGTGGCTGACCCCGGAACAACCCCTTCCGGCCCTCCATCATCACTCAGCCTCACTTCCCACGATCTGCCTTACTGGGCTGAATACCAAGACCTTGATTTCTACCACCGCGTTTCCCTCATGACACCTCTCTTTGACATAGAAATTCCATGGCGCTCACTCTATCCTCAAACGCACTGACGATAGCTCCGAAGGAGGGTGATCAGATCTTGCAGGATGCTGTCACCTCCTTCCGAAGCGTCCTCACAGACGAGCAGCGCCTCGAGCTCGATCGCATCAAGTCTTTACCCGATACTGATGCCGTTCTAGTCTTCACGGCTGAGCTTGACCTTCAAAGACGGAATCAGAAGGGCAAGAGCATTGCCAGTCGCCTCTTCACTGTTCTTCAATCGGTTCGCGACTTTTCAGCCATCGTTGATACTCTTGTCTCATCAAACCCTAGTACCGCGGCTCTTGTATGGGGTAGTGTGAAACTGACAATGCTTGTGGGTTTAAGCACGGTGCTATTGTGACTGGCGCTGATTATAACCCCACACAGGTTATTGTAAACTTTACGTCTTATTATGAAGCCTTCTCTGAGCTGTTCATGAGTCTCGGCCAAGTGTGCCCCCGATTTGAACAGTATCAGGCTCTATTTCCAAATTCCGAACGAGTTCAAAAGGCGCTGTGCAAATTTAACGCATCTATTATTCGTTGCTGTCAGCACCTTGTTGTCGTATTGAAGCGTTCATGTAAGTTGAAGCTTGAACCGTATGGTAACCCGTCTGACACGATGGTAGGGCATACACAGGTCATCCACTCATTTTGGGAGTCTTTTCAGCAAACATTTGAGCCATACTTGCGAGAACTTCGCGGCTATAGTGAGAATGTCGATCGCGAGATCGAGCTTGCAAGGGCGCAGGCCGAACATCGGAACAGGGAGCTTGAGCGATTGGAACGCGACCACGCGGCGAGTTCTAGGTCATCGTTGGGCCGCTTTATCGGGCGCACGCGTAGCGACTTCGATAAAATGCATCAATGGCAGCTCTTACGTGATGAACAACTAGAGAGTGGGTATTGGAAGCAGCATCTGAAGCTCAGTCTAACGGAATGTAGGAGAGAAGAAACAAAAGCTGCTAGATTCGCTATCTAAGCATGATCATATCAAGCCCTTGAAACAGGCTCGCCAAAAGCGGTATCCTCATACAGCAGGATGGCTTTTCCAAACGGATGAGTTCAAACGTTGGGTGAATGGAACCACTGCCGGTTTTCTTTGGTGCTCTGGGAAAAGTTAGTCCCCGTTTTATCTCTCCATGAAGTGGTTCTAACCCGTAATAGTGGGATCTGGAAAGACGATTCTCACGCAAGTCTCCAGTCGTCACCTTGCTGGATCATTCTAATGATCGTAGGACGAGTGTAATAGATCACCTTTTAACCGACAAATCTACGCCTGAGAGTCAGGTCACATTTTTCTTCCCAAGGTTTGACGAAGCCGAGTCTTTACGAACTGAAACTATTCTCCGATGCATCGCCAGACAGATGGTTAACATTGAGGATGCTTCGGGTGATACAATGCAGTTTTTAAAAGACATACAGGTCGATGAAGCCATTGATTCGCAAGACCTTGCCCGGTTCCTGCTACATCTCCTGTCGTCCACGAAGCGACCGACTTGGATCATGATTGATGGGTTAGATGAATGCCACAAGGAAGACCGTCGAGAACTCATTCAGGAATTAGCATCCCTGGCATCGGCTGGATCTCACGTCAAAATATTTGTTGCAAGCCGGGAAACTGCCCCTTTGTTGATCAAGACGGCATATCCCCGTCTGGAACAGATATCCATGAGTTGTTCCCTCGCCCAAGCCGACATCGCTGGACTAGTGAACCAAGCAGTTCAAAAGTGTCTCGACGATAAGGAGTTATTAGTAAGCGATGAGAGTCTCATTGCTGAGATCAAAGAGACACTGACCCAGCACGCAAACGGAATGCAAGTTTCCAATTCCTGTTGTAACAGCTGTTGCTAACTTGATACACAGGTTCCTATGGGTCACGCTTCAACTAAGAGAACTCTGTGCTCAACCCAACAACGAGAAAGTTCGACAGGACATTGCTGTTAGAAATTTGCCCAAGAGTTTAACAGAAATCTTCAACCGAGCCTTGGATCGAATTATTTCTGGAGGAAATGAGAAAATTACACAGGAACTTCTCCCATGGATTGTTGCTGCGAAACGACCTCTAACGCTTTCCGAGCTCGAAGAGTCTTGCTTCATCGCTATCCTTCAACCGTATACCATGAAAGACCGATACGTGAATGGAATCGACTGCATCGATACGTGGTTCCAAGGACTTGTCGAGGTCGACGAGGAGACTAAAAGCGTTCATTTCGTTCATGCCTCAGTTCAGCAATTCTTTCTCGGAGAACCAGCTCGAGCTGCCTTTGACGACTTCCACGTCCAGCTTGAGGAAGCCAATCATCACATTGGAGAAATCTGCGTTACATACCTCAATTTTAACGACTTCAAAACGGCGATATCTCGGCGACGTCAACCAATACCACCACTTGCCCCTGAGGATATTTGCCGGAAAGCCCTTCGCAATCAATGGAGTTGGATAAAGCCAGTCAGCAGTTCTAGGTCAGCAACTAAGCCAAAGGCTGATGTTGAAGAAACTCTCGCTAGTTTCGCGCAAAGTCCCGAGGCAGCAGTACAGAAGACAATCATCCTTGGGCATCCCTTCCTTTCGTATGCTGCGTCTCAGTGGCTCTCGCACTCGAAGGGGTTTAACGACAAGCAAACTAGAACATGGCGTCTGTGGAAGCAGATGTTGATCGATGGACACGAGCTGTCCAGGTCCCCTGTTTCTGATGGCCACCATCAACTGATAGACCAAGCTCTTGTGAACTGGGGCTTTGGGGTCGGACATTCTGCTCTACTACATGTTGTCGCTACATCAAGAGAGCTCGTGGAGCAGTTTCACGAGTCCATGTTCGAGTATACCATCGAAAAGGAGGACACTGGGCTGCTCAATGCCATGCTGCAGGTGAAGGAATGGGGCTCCAAGCTCACGTCACTGTGCTGCCTCTCGGCGCAGAAAGGCCGCCTTGAAATTCTGAAGCTGTTAGTTGGCTCAGGAGCTGAGATAAACCGACCGAATCTCCCGGAAAACAGATACGACTCTGCTCCCCTAATAGAAGCTGCTCGCATTGGCCACGCCAGAGTGGTCCAGTTTCTCCTAAAATCGGGGGCTGATCCGAACGGTTCCACATGGCAGTTCCAGAACGCTCTACAACCAGCAGCAGTTTTACTAGGCTTAGAAGGTCCCCAGATTAGTAAACTGCTTATTGATGCTGGTGTTGAGGTGAATGCTGAAGCCTCGGAGGCTACAGGCCGAACCGCTCTTCAGGAAGCTTGCGAGAGAGGTAATCTGGAGACTGTTATGATTCTTCTTCACGCAGGTGCTGATGTCAACGCACCGTTTGGTCAAGAAAGGGGCGGAACTGCTTTACAACTGAGTATCATATCCAGAGACCTTAAAATCATTCGACTGTTGCTCGACCACGGTGCTGACGTTAACGCGGAGCCTGCACGCTTGGCGGGCTACACTGCCCTACAACAAACCGGTGAACTAGGGGATCATGGACATCAGGTTACACCATGTATTATTGCCAAGCTTCTGCTGGAAGAAGGTGCCGACGTGAATGCGAAGCCGGCGGAAAGGGCTGGTTGTACAGCGTTGCAGCTGGCCGCAAAGAGGGGGCACTGTCAGTTAATGAAACTGTTGATGGATGCAGGAGCTGATATCCATGCCGAACCAGCTGCAGTGGATGGATACACTGCTTTGCATGCGGCTGCAAAGCATGGACACTCAGACGCTGTTGATCTGTTACTGCGTGCGGGTGCCGACGCTAATGACAGACGGGAGAAGAGCGGGAGAACGCCAGCGGCGCTGGCTCGCGAAGAAGGTCACATTAATATTGCAGAGAAATTAGAAGAAAGGGAAACCCAACTGAAGAATGCACTGGGAATGGTAGAAATTGGGTAATAGCGTGATAATTGATGTCTAAGAGCAGCAATATAAATAAATGTAGCGCATGCAAACTACCAGTCAGATATAGTTTATGAGTTTGCGATCGTGCAAGTGCTGCAGGAAATAGATTGTTGCTATGGTGAACCCTTAAAAAATTTGTCAAGTCAATGTAGTTCTTTTGAAGTTGGAAAGGGGATCGTTTTGGAAGTTGAACTCAAATGCAAGCAAGGCAAGTGTGGCGCAAAACGCGGGGGAGAAATCATCGTTGATAACGTTACGCTTGAAGATAAACAAGGGAGGATAAATGCGTGCTCCACATTTGAAGACAACATATTATACGATTGATTCAATGTAAGAATAAGGAAGGTACTGGTACTTCTAAAATCCGAGGCCGGATTTTGCGCTTCTTAAGCCCGAAGCATCATTCCTTACCTTAGATGTTGCAGATAAGATAAGATCGAAGAAAGAGCGAGAAAATGGCGATTGATGTATATTGAGGGACCTAACCATACATTAATTGCGTAGTTTGATCTTGCCCAAATATTCAGTAAAGAAATCTAAAGCAGGAGGCTAACTGGTTAAGTCCCTCTAAGTACCTTGGTAGCTGTCATTATCCTTCCCATCATCACAAGGCAATCTAAATAAAGCAATCTGAAATTACAAATCCGGATCATTGATTAATAAAGCTTCTTATACTCGAGTTCTCGTAAGGTATTGCTTACTACCTAACTGGCGATAATTTGTCTTGAACCCAATCGTACCGTTTCAGTGATACTACGTCGAAGCATCAGCATTTCCTATGACTCAACCCTGTGTTAAACTCACCCGATTGTAGCAAGCGAGATGAAGAGCTCTGCCGATTGGCCCTTCTCATCAAAAACCTAGGGGTTCGTATGCAGGGCAGCTGTAACTGCGTGAATACCGGGTTTAAGAGGTTTAAGTCCGACATCACCCAATCAGATATGTGGTATCCTGACGATGAAGATCTGGTAAAAGACTTGCAATGAAGAAGAATATTAAAGCATGAAATGCCATGTCTCTCATCGGGCTTTGTATCACTGCCTTGAGCTCCGCAGGGATCAAGAATGGAGGGCTACATTCGTGACACTGTCTTCGGACAGCTTGTTCGATTAATATCGAAGAGACAGCTTCTCAAATTCCCAGACGAACTGGACCCAGAGGTTTTTAAGCACATCGTTGCAAGCAGACCAGACATTTCTTCCGATTCTAGGGATGCGGATGAAGGTAGGAGTCATAAGGAAGAGGGCCCAGAGAAGACACCTGAACAGGGCGGCCAGGAAAATGAGACTCCGGATCTAATTAGCCCAGGCCACATTAGAGATATTGTTCTGGTCGATTGGTATGGAAAAGATGACCCCGAAGTCAGTTGATTCCCTCGAAACACGATGTCGAGAATTAGATTACTAACATTATGCAGAACCCCCAGAATTGGTCCAGCTCTCGCAAACTGCTGGTGACATTCCAGATTTGTATACTCAACTTTGGTATCTACATTGGAAGCTCAATCTACACGCCAGGTGAACTGAGCGTTATGGAGGAGCTTGGTGCCAGTGAGATTGTGGCAACGCTGGGTCTGTCGCTGTTTGTCCTGTATGTGCACCCAATAGTTGGAACTCTCTTTAACTTACTGACTTTGGGGCAATCAGTGGATACGGTATTGGTCCTATGCTCTTCTCGCCCATGTCTGAGATGCCGCAAATTGGTCGGAGCAGGATTTACTTCTGGACCCTCTTCGCCTTCGTCCTCCTAGAGCTGCCGACCGGCTACGCCACAAACATGGGCATGCTGCTCGTGTTTCGTTTCCTGACCGGCTTCTTCGGTGGGCCTGTTCTCGCCACTGGAGGAGCTACACTCATGGACATTTACCCGCCCGCAGAGATTCCTTATTGGATCGGTATCTTTGGCTCGGTAGGAATCCTAGGTCCAGTTATGGGCCCTCTCATCGGAGGTTTCGCAGCCCAAGCGAAGAGTTGGCGTTGGACTATCTGGGAGTTGACTTGGCTCTGTACCGGAGTGCTCATTGTCATCTTCTTTTTGATGCCAGAGACCAGCCAGGCTAATATCTTATACAGAAGGGCAAAGCGATTGAGAGCAGCAACGGGTGACTCCAGGCTGAAAAGCCAGTCAGAAATTGATGCCGAAGGGGTCACAGTCAAGGACAACCTTATTGTGCTGGGAAGAGCTTTTACTCTGACATTCTCGGAGCCGGTTGTTTTCTTTGTCGACCTTTACTGTGCACTGCTGTACGGAGTTCTGTACCTGTGGTTTGAATCATTTCCACTGGTGTTCGGAGACATTTACGGCTTCAACATCGGTCTCCAAGGACTGGTATTTCTGGGAATATTTGTGGGTGGGGTCATCACCCTGCCATGCTACCTTTACTGGATCCAGAGATACTTGGTCCCGACATTCAAGCAACCACCCATACATCCGGAGGTGGTCCTGCCGCCGACCTTCTATGGGGCTGTCGCTCTTCCAATTTGTCTCTTCTGGTACGGATGGACAGCACGCTCAAGCATTCACTGGATGGTGCCACTGGTTGGATCTGGATCCTTCACCGTTAGCATCATCACGCTTTTTATGCCAGTACTTAGCTACCTGGGAATGGCTTACCCGCAGTACGCGGCTTCGGTACTTGCCGGCAACGCCCTCTTTAGAGCTTCTTGTGGTGTCGTGTTCCCACTCTTTGTAAGTTACTCGAGGACCTGAGAACGGCTTGACTTATGTCTGACATTTGCTTAGGCGAGAGCTTTGTTCCGGAATCTGGGTATCGGCCCAGGAAATTCTCTTTTGGGTGGGCTGTCGATTCTCTTCATCCCGATACCATTTGTACTTTTCTATGTAAGCCTTTGCATCTATATTTTTCCTGTCACCATTCTAATAGTGTGCAGCGTGGCGAAAGACTCCGTCATCGGAGCAAGAATGCGACGCATGCCGTGTGAGCTAATAATACATATCATGACGAAGAGTTACTGGGGTTGAGGGAGACGGTACACCCAATCAAATGATTGCTTGTATAAAAGATTGGAGATCTATAGTAGCATAGGCGAGGAAGAGGAAAAGCCAGGGCTAATTCAGCTTGAAGGACTGCTACGATGCTGAGAGTGAAGAGTCTGTAGCCCGGTATTGCGACTCCTTTTAGTTAGCCTTTATGTGCTTCAAGGACCTTCTCGAGTGTGCTTATTGCTTGCTGCCATTCCATGCGCCGGTTAGTTTCCCGTCGGTCTTCATCAACCGCAGAATGCTCTGAGACTCCGATGTTGCTTCTGGAAGTGGCCGTGTCATCGTGCTCAGATCTTAGTTGAGGGCTAGACAAAGGGGATTTTTGTTGGGACCTGGTCTGAGATGACTGGTCTTGAGATTTTTGGTTTTCTTGGGCTGGAGTGCAACCCTCCGTGTTCTTGTTTCTAGCGAGCCTGAAGCCAGAAGGTTGATCTAGAAATGAGTCTTCCCCATCGAGGGCCAGTTTTGCCAGAGCTCGAAGTCGAGGGTGGATAGTGTCCATGGCTTTTGAAGGTGAAGAGGACATGTGGGCTGTGGGTTGACTGACCTGGCTGTGATACGGGAATGCTGATGTTTGTTTAGTGAGAGAATTACGAAGACCAAACCGAAGTATTTATTTCTTGGAGTTCTAGATTGTAAACAAGGGCTGTCATTCGATTTGTTTAATTGTTGTAGAACAACGTGTGTCGTTGAACGCGCAAAATCGAATAAAAACAACTAGCTGTTTTGCTCAGTTGGAGGTGTGTCGTAACATTGGGCGGCCCAGAATTGTTTCATATGAAGAACAGCCGTAATGGCCGGTAGGACTTGAGGGAACAGAGAGGAACAGACTTCCGACGCCACAAATTAACCACAGAAAATCACCCACCTTATCGTTTCCGTCAGAGAGGGTGGCATTGAGAAAAACTTAGAGGGAACTAAAAAACTAGTTACCATTGATTTCTTAGAGGGTTCGAAGTGGCCTTTAGTCAATGTGAAGTCTACCAAGTCCTTGTCAACGAGTACTCTCTCCAGTAAGGATCGAGTATTTGTTTTTGCCCTATTCCAATACCTGCACATGTTCCTGATATACATCGCCGCCGCGTGACCTTTTTAACGTACTTAAGCTGAACGATTTTCAGTTCTAACGAGTACCTCTAAATCTGTAGGTTGGTCCTCGTGTATCAAGTCCCATGAAGAGCCTAGCTGTGCTTTGACAAACACAAGGGCTTGCATAACATAGCCTTCCACGAACCACTCCTTATACCTCGAATGAATTCCACAGCACCAGTAAGCATAAAGGAGGAGGGCAACAATGTCACCTGCCCGCAAATGTTCCAGGTATTCTGAGGAGACAACGGCAGGCCACCAGGCGAGTTCAAACCACGTCTTTGACCAGTTTTGAAGACCTCCAAGCCACAACCTCAGGCTAGCCAATGCGCTGCGACAGTGATGGCCTTGAGAGACATTTTCTAGAGAGTTTAGGCGTCCTAGAAGAATATTCTTTGTTCTTTCCACCTGTGGATCAACCTCGGAGTGGCGCCAACTGAAGAGACTTGACACGGAACTTTGGTTCAAGAATGGGCCCACAGCCTTGATCAACCGAAAAGCCCCTCTCATGGATTCTAGAGAGTCAATCGGGTTGTAGCCGTTATCAAGAAGCTTCGACAAGCGAGGGTGTCGAGACGACAGCTTCAATTGCATGATGATGACAATTAGTGACAAAGCAAATATCGAGATGCAATTCTCGGCATTGATCTGGGAGATCATGACCCGAAACTGTGAAGTTGCAGATGAATAGTGCTTCCGAGTCAATGCCAGTGTTGAATCATTGTCGGGCAGTTTCTCTGCGAGATGCAACGCTGAAACAGCTGAAAGACCTTCAAGCAGAAAGGGTGTGCTTTCGGCCTGCTGGGGCAGCTCTGTAGTCCAGAACCATTCGCTGCGTGTAGAGATTGAGACACATAAAGATGTGACCTCTGCGAAATATTTGACGAGCCCCAGGTCGCCGCGAGTCGGAGGTTTTTGTGGCTGAGGACTGACAAAGTGCTGTATGAGGTCGCAAGTTTCGCCACGGCGCTCACAATTCTGGCATCGTGGGACCTGCATGCTGCACTAGGTATGGAATTATGCATGCGTGAAATTACCATATTACAGTAGTTTTTAGCTTACCTTGACACGTCGCTGCTTGCAACGGCTGCAGCTGTTGCGGGACTTGTGATGGTAGGCCCGGGACATTGTCGATGGTGCTGATCAAGGAGGCCTTGGCCTGGCCCGAGGACAAAACACGGCTGCTCTTCTTTGAGGTGAGATCGGTCGATCTGGCCGCCAAATGCATGCTGACGCGTCAAACGGACGTAGTTCTCCGAGTGCTTAGGGGGGAAAGTTCGGACCAAGATGGCGTCTACTTGGACTTTTGTCAAGACTTCGTGTATCATCAAGGGGACAGGCTCATGGATGCTTAGAACAGTAATCTCAGGTATTGGTCCGTGCTGCTCAACGCTGATGCAAGCCTCGTACACTAGACTGAAATAGGCAATGGCGCAATGCCTTTGAAGTAATAGATAGAAGACCACTGGATTCGTCACCGAGAATGCGATCGCTGTTGTAAGAAAAAGAGCTGAAAATAGATCTTGGGGCAGTTATTGATCAGTAAACTGATTGTTATAAAGAGTCTAACTCGCATACTTCTTCTGGATCTGTCTCGACTCGACTATCATACTCAACCGTACAAACACTTCGCAACCTTTGGTGAGTGTATAGGCCACACGGAATCGACCAACAGCAGTTATTTTCTTAGCATTCTGAGACTACCAAGCCTTTCGTCGTATCGATCCGAGTTTTATACGGCATCAACCTGAACATTTTCGAAGTTGGTCTTCCCTGTATATGTCAGACTTGTCAGGCATCAATGCTAACGCTTACTGATGATTGCTTCAATAATGCCTTGCGTGTCGAAAGTAGCCATTATTGGAGGAGGTATTGCCGGTCTTTCGGCCAGCGTCGGGCTTGCTCGCCTCGGGGTCGCCTGTCATGTCTACGAGAACGGAAACCCCAAGGAAGGAGCTTCGATCGGCTTCAGTGGACGAGCCGCAGAGGCCCTCGAGGAACTTGGCCTATATGAACTCTTTCTTGAGGCTGGCCGTGCTTTTTCTTCTGATACTGGAGCTGCAACCATGCGCGACCATGCGGGAAAGGTACTCAGTGCGGGCCCCAAGCGCCCATCTTGGCCTGGCATGAAAGACACAGCCGTCCTATATCGACCGACGATGATCGATGTGATGACAAAGGCCGCGAAAGACCTGGGTGTTCAGGTCATCAATGGGGTTACCTTTATGGACATCCAAACCCGTGTGGACGGCGTCACAATTCGCTACACCGATGGGTCGCAAGCTGACTACGACTTGGTAATTGGTGCCGACGGGATTGGGTCTGCGACCCGTCAAGCCATGTTTCCGGACAGCCCCAACCCACAGTACGCTGGCCAATGGAGCATCCGTTGGATGGCTCCTGGCGAACATATCGACGGCGAAAGCTGGTACAATAGCTCGGCGGGGCGTTTCGGCTTTTACTCTCTCCCTGGTGGGCACATCTACGTCGCCTCTATCCTGGACATTGCCGACGATGAGAGGATGAGCGACGGTGAGGCGCGAGAGCGATTCACGAAGCTTCTCGATTCTTGCACGGCTCCTGCAGTGGTCGAACTTCGGAGTCGTTTGACCGAGGATTCAACCCTGATAGCTCGACCGTTTCGTTGGATCTTAGTCGACCAGCCATGGCACCGCGGTCGCGTTCTACTAGTTGGAGATGCAGCACACGCTACGACAGCGCACATGGGCATGGGTGGTGGTATGGCGGTCGAGGATGCGGCAGTACTAGCTCAATGCGTTGGGAATGCCAGTACCTGGGAAGAGGTATTTGGGAGATTCATGGAACGGCGTTTTGAGAGGGTCAAGACGGTTGTCGAGGGTAGCCTGGCCCTGTCCAAGTTGACACAAACAGCAGCGCCACCGGCTGAGAGAATGGCTGCGCTGAGCAAGGCTTGGGAAGCTGTTTCTGACCCTTACTAGAGAATAGAGACCAGCTCTGTAGAATAGCAGGCCTCAAATGGAACCTTTTCTAGGTCTCAATTCGTAGTGTTGTTACTCTGTCGCGTCGGTCGCGTGGACCCAGCAGGTTGCTGGAAATTCGGAAACCGAGCTCGGACTTTGCGAAAATGCCGGGGCGCAAGGCTAACCAAAAGGAGAAGTGGTCTGAATCATATCGACGCCTGCTTACGTTATAAGACTCAGCAAGGAACAGGCTGCAAGACAACCATGATTCAACCGTTCCCCCTCACAAGTGAACAGCTGCAAACAAAATTTTCGCAAATTGTCCGATCAATCTCATCCAATGGTATTCCACGGTCCTTCAAAAGGATGCGTTTCTTGCAAGAAGCGCCGGAAGAAGGTCCGTCTTCTCCTGCTCTGCTTCCTTGGTTCACTGCGCTAACAGACCAGATAGTGTGATCAGACTCGCCCGGTATGTCCACCATCAACATTGTTACGCCATGTATGACTACTTATATGTGGAAACTAACACTAATCTAGTCATGCTTACGTTGCACCAGGGCACACCGTAACTGTGGTGGCTATGATGATGAAACCCTCAAGACATTCCGACAATATGAGTCCCGCAACAGCAATAGCCCACCTTCGACCACTCCACCAACAACAGGGCGACGATGCACGTTACCAAAGCGTATTCCCATACCAGGTACCAACACGATTCTGTCTGATGTTGGTCCCACGGAAACATCTATTGTCACATCGTACGAGTTCGCCATGAGAGCGTTTTTCCACGACTTTTGCATTATAGTGACAAACCAAAAGATTTCCCAAGGATTCTTGCCCGGGCTTGAAGCAATGGCCTACCGCCTTGGTCCGAGATCCGACTTGGTCAAGGCTTGCCAGGCATTATCGTATTTTGGTCACGGGCGACCCTTGAATCGACCGCACATGGTCGAACGGGCAGAAAAGTTGCATCAGGAACTATTAGGGTCACTAGCTACAGCTATTGAAGACTCTACATCGGCAGCCTCCCCAGAAGCTAGATACGTCGCCATGATACTCGGACTTTACGAGGTACGCGTGTTTCGCTGGTGCAGTTGGGCTCAGACTAACACTAGGTTAGATCGCCGCGGCCAGCCCTAGCGATTTCCGCTATCACCAGGCCCATGCCAAAGGGCTTGCAGCGTTATTAAAGACTGGATCATCACTTTTGGATCTCCTTAGGATATCAAGTCCTGATAGCAAACAGGCGCCTCCACAATCGCGCAGGTCTAGGCCATCACCCCGGGTAAGTGTTCTGATAAATGCAAGATTCAAGTAACTAAGAAGATCAGGTTAGTGGTGTATTTTCGGTTCCAGCTTTGATTGACGGCGAAGAATGCCTTGACAACTTGATGCTGGATCTGGATGTACTACGAACCAGATTCTTGGCCTCAACAACAACCATGAACTACTCACCAGATCTACAACACAGCATCTTAGCTTTGCACCAACGCTTTTCTCGATGGGCTAGTTCCAGATGCCAAGGTTTCGTACCAACAACTGTTGGTCACGTTACGCAATTGGAGTTAATGTCCAACTTCGCTGCCGGGTGCTGGCCTGGGCGTGTAGACACGTACTTCGACTTTTACGTCGCCGGCGTGTGGAATATTGTCCGCATGAGTCAGCTAATAATTATTGACATGCTGAAGAAACTGTCCGACAGCGGCCCCGATATGGAATTACCCTTTGACTGCGTACGTGCTGCGACTGCGTTGGTCGAGGATATGATGGCTTCGATTCCGTATCACTTAGCCCACAACTTGCATGCTTTTCTTGATGATTGTACTACCGAGCCGGAGATAAAAGAAAAAGGTAGATCGCTCGGGGGTTTGCTTTTAATGCATCCGCTCTATGTTGCTTCTAATCTATCTTTCATTCCTACAGAGATGAGCGATTATCTAAATAGATGTTTGTTGTGGATCGGAGAAGAGATGGGCTGGGGGCAGGCAACAATATTTGCTAAGGTTAGAGATCGAATGAATTCCGGAGACGTAGATGGCTGTGTTAGCTGACGTGTTCGCAGACGCCTGATATCGATAGGGAGTATCTCGAAAGCGGGTGTGTGATAATATGGGCAGGTTTTCTCGGATAAATGAGTAGAAAATAATCAGCAAGGAAAGATTTAACATTAAACATCGTAAAAAGAACTTGAGGCTGGTTAAGATGCCGTGCCGATATCTGTGTTTGATCATGTGAACGAAAACGAACCATGTGGAAAATTGAACGGATTCTGTCACTGCCATTCTTTCAAAGCAATTAATTGAGGCTCGGACTTCGGTCTTTTCCCGACGGACAATTTTTGCCAGCCACTTCATGCATTTGTAAGGCACTCTGTCAAGCTGAGCGTTGATGAAGCTATCGCAATTCCCGTTTGGGTAAGTCTTGCGCTTTTGTGGGGACCACCTACAAAATGAGCGGCAAGCCACTATTATAATCTCATGAGGTTACTAATTGGCGGAACAAACCATCAGGAGAGCCATTAACACCGAAGCGCGAGGCGAATTCGAAGGAACTTCTCAAGATATAAAGGCACGGTAGGTCCCCAAGGATTTACAGAAAGAACGATCACTCACAAGCATCACTTTACAACACCCCACCACTTCAAGCCTCTTTCTTACTACCCATCCCAGCAAACTACACAATGTCTGACCAAAACACTGCCGCTTGGGTCGTCTCCCACAAGGCGCACCCCTTCCAGATCAAGCCTGCTCCCTTGGGTGTTCCCGAGGAAAACGAGATCCTCATCCGCAACCGAGCCATCGGCATCAACCCAATCGAGCACAAGATCCAGAACACAGACCTCCACAAGGAAACCTTATCATACCCCGCCATCTTTGGCGAGGATGTCGCTGGTGAAGTCGTCTCGGTAGGACCCGGCGTCACCAAGTTCAAGCCTGGCGATCGTGTCGCTGGCCTAGCTGCGGGCTTCTACACCCAGAAGAAGGAGGAGATGGCATACCAAGCCTACGTGGTTCTTAAGACCAAACTCTCCGTCAAGATCCCGAAGAAATACACCTTCCAGCAGGCCGCTGCTTTCCCTCTCGCGGTCGGGACTTCTGCCGCAGCCTTGTTCAACCAGGACGCTCTCAACCTTCAGCTTCCCACGCACCCGGCTCAAGAGTCTACTGGGAAAGTGGTCTTGGTCTGGGGCGGCGCTTCTGCTGTGGGCTGTTCAGCCATTCAGCTTGCCGTTTCAGCGGGCTACGAAGTTCTCACGACGGCGTCACCCAAGAACTTTGACCTCGTCAAGAGGCTAGGTGCCAGCCACGTCTTCGACTATAAGAGCCCGACCGTGGTGGCTGATTTGCTGAAGGCCGCCGAGGGCAAGGAATCTGCTGGTGTTTTTGATTGCGTCGGCTTTGATGCCGCGCCCCTAGTGCAAGAGTTCGCGCACAAGGTAAATGGTGTCAAGTTCATCAGCTGCACGGTGCCCGGATGGCCTGAGCCTCCTGCGGGAGTCACCTTGAAGCATGTGTTTTCCCTCTCCATCCTCCAAACCCACGTCGCCAAGGCTATTTGGGATGACTACTTGCCTGATGCGATTGAAGCTGGGACTTTTGTGCCTGCTCCTGTTCCTCTGGATTTTGGTTCGGGCCTCGAGAGTTTGCAGGGAGCTGTCGATTTCTTGGGTGAAAAGGGTGTTTCGGCTCGCAAGGTGGTGGTTTCCCTCGACTAGAGGGATGCTTTCAGGTACATTCGTCTAGAAGAGGTACAGACATTGAGATAGTTATGCTTTCTTAGTTGGTTGAATCTGTGATATTAACTTGTATCGTGTTTTTAACTGCATCTTTGCCTTGTCGTGTGTTTGTAGTCGACGTTTATCTCCATGATCGCTATCGTTCATCAGGTTGTGACATGCTAGCTCATTCCTAATATCTATTTCTTGAGTCAACTTGACAAATCTGTACTTTGATGAATCAATTCAGCCACACACTGGAATTTATTAGAAAATTGGATAGAAATGCGTCATGCAACACTCATTTCGCCCGCATTTCGTTGAGGTGGCTATCACTATGACGTCAAATATTTCTAACGACGAACCTCTTTGTGGGCGTCTCTCTCGATGCAACCAACCTAGCTTAACCGCCAAAAAGCTCCAAAATTTGACCTACGATTACAAAAGTCCCCTTAGTAGACTTGTTTACTGGGCTTGAGACGTTGTCAACTATGCCCGAATCACCTCTATGCCGCACAAAATCAGTGCCTGAAGGCCATCGTTGGATTCTTTTTGTATCAGGGCCAACAGCGTCTGGGAAGACATCGATAGCTAGGTATCTAGCGGAAACGCTCGATCTGAAGTTTGTGGAAGGCGACGATGTAAGTGCTGCTCGAACTATGTCCCAGCCCTTCTACTTACAAGCATCCAGTTTCACCCAAAGTCGAATGTCGAAAAGATGAGCCATGGTGAACCACTCACTGACGAAGACCGCTGGGACTGGCTTCAGGCGCTTCGGGAACATGCCTCGCTTCATCCTAAAGGCCCTGGCACAGAGCACCTTGCCATCACCTGCTCAGCATTGAAGCGGCAATACAGAGATATCTTGAGGGAAGGCTCCGAACATGCTGGGGATCTGAGAGTACATTTCTTGCATCTTGATGCGCCAGAAGAAGTCCTGCGGCAAAGAGCTGCTGCCAGGAAAGGACATTTCGCTGGACCAGAGTTGGTTCATACTCAATTTGAGATCCTAGAACGCCCGGGCAAGGACGAACACGACGTCTTGACGGTTAATGTCGACCAATCAGTTGAAGATGTGCATCGTGAAGCATTGGAGAAAGTGGAAGAAATGTTGGCTGAGGATCCTGAGTGACAACTCCACAACTATTGCTTTCAATTGACTTAATCAGTTAGACTTAGAACACATTTTACGCCTTTTTATGTATCTACTCTACTGGTTTATGGGTGCTCAGAACCTTCGCAGGATAAGTGAGCCCAAGAGTGGCTGATCTGCTTTCGTCGGTGGTGACCCTCCATAGGAACTGACACTCTCCGACCTGGCCCAATCACGCTCATTTCCTGGCACCGAATGCTCTCCAGACCAAAGCGTTGGCTGACTGTGTGGCCCTAGTTTCGGGCTGACATGAGGACTCAAAGCAGGTGGAGGCAACAGAAGCTCGCCAGCGTCACTGCTTGCTGCTGACCTCCGGTGCCACAGATGACTGGTGGTTCTGATATGAGATCCAGTGTGCATTTCTGTCTCTGATGGGTCGAATCCGTGAACGTGCCTGTAGGTCTTCATCTTTGTGTCCTCATCGGGCCGAAACACCTTGGCTCCTGGCCGCATTACCCTGAACATGAGGGCATACGTGACGAGTTGAAGTCCCAGGCAAGTGGCCACCATGGCTGGGTAGATATGGTGAACATTGTAGACTCGCTCAGAAATAGGATCCAATCTGACGTAGGCTCTGCTGTGCCCGAGAGAGAAGACGCTACTCCTATATCATCGTTAGAACCTATACGAGGTCATTTTCGGGAGTACTTACCAGCAGGTGCATGTGTTGAAAACTCCTATTGAAGAGGATACAATAACGATCAAAATAGGAACACCTAACATGAAGTCTTTAGCCACGGTCAAGTACCACGCTAGCTGACCCTTGCAAAAGACTTGAATAAGCCAAGTTAGGACTGGGCTCAACATGAGTACAAATCCGCACGAAATAACCCATAGGCTTCTGCAGTCAAGCCCAATCGTCGGGGTAAACCAGATAATGACAAAGGCACAACTCGTCGCAATCAGAACTGGTGCGAGAGACAGCATCAAGAGATGAATACGTGACCGATCGCTCTCGCTGGCTTTTAGGAGAGCCTTTTTGGGGCGATAGTTGTAGAGGCTGCCAGTCCATGGTTGAGCGTCAATGAAGTCGACGATGCTAGGGTTAGGCTTGGTTGTGTACAAACCCAGTTTTGAAGCCAGCAACGGACTGTGGGGGAAGACATGCTGATCTCTCTTCCTTCCTTTTAGAGTTCGGCAGTATCGTTCCATGATTCTGAGACAGGTTCTGCGTGAGACAAATCCAGAGAGCGTGTTACTGAGCATCACGACAGTGACGAGGAAGGACAAGAACATGGCCGTGCCGATACGCCCACCGGGCTGACTGGATTGCTTCCCTCCAATTTCGGGAACAAGAGCACTCAAAACAGACCAGAGGTAGTTGAAAATGACAAGACATGTTCGCAATACCTCATTTGAGCGACTGTCGACCAGTTCCTCTGCGGCTTCCAGCATGATATGCTCCATATCTTGCTTGTCGAGTCGTGCACCATTCTCATTGATGATAGTCTCCAGTTCTTTACTGACGGACGGCATGTCGTTCGTGAGCTCCTCAAAGGCCGATAAAATAGCGGCATATGCGCGTGCCATGGCTTCAGAGTCAGGGCCAGCAGGGGTATGCTGCAATGCGATGGCGTAGAATCGGTTCCACACCTCAGCTTTGGTGAGAAGTGACCAAGCAGAGTCAATAGGGTCCCCCATGAAATGCAACGTGGCAAAGAGACGATTCACCGTTCCGATTCGAGCGACGTGCAAATTACCGACCAGAAGAAGAGCAGGAAGCAGCCATGTTAGAAGACGAGGCCACATGTCGTCGTAGAGATCAAAGTTGGGTTTTGGGCACGTCTTGATGCAGCCTTCGATGGTGAGTTGGAGATCGTCTAGTTGAGACATGTAGTCGGTGCCATTATGGAAGAATATTGGGTCATTAGGAGATATAGTATCGTTTTTGATGCCACGAGTGATTTCATCGTTGCATGTCTTTAGTTCTACCGCGGCAACGAGAGGGAATGTGAGGAGGAACGAGGCGATGGTGGCCGACATGGGAGAGAAGACAAGTTAGGGTGTAAAAAGCAGAACGAGCAGGCTGACGAAGGATCCGGCATAGAAAATAGTGAAATGATGAGGAACAAACCTCGCGTCTGCCCTTTTATTCTACACGAGAATGGGTGGTGCGTCAAGATTGAAGTCTAGCCTTGCGCCTAGACACACCGCGCCTGGGTGACACCATGGAGATGACTGGCTGCGCCAACAGCCGCAAACATATATAGGCATCTCGGTAAAGGAAATGGAACAGTTCCAGTCTGAAAATGGCGGGTGGCAGACCATCTAGCAAGTTAGCCGGGCGACGTAACCGCCACACCATCGGTGGCAAGGCGCCTTGGGTAAGGCCAACAGTCGCGGAATAATCACCATCCAATTCCATGGACTAAAATGCCCTACCTGAGTTGAGAGCGCAGGTGAACACAGAAATAGGAAAAGAAGAACGAGACTGCGAGTGTGAGTGGTTGATGCATCCCACGTTCCGAGGGTTGAGGTCCTCATTGGTTGCAACCCATGTTGGACCAGGCGAAACTCTGCAAGCGAGCAATAAACCCAAGATTCCAGTGTATCTCTTGATATCAGTTGTCGATGTCCTCTCTGGTTGTGATAGTCGTTATATCTTACATTTTTCCAGAAGATGCTGTTCACAGTTCATCTTGTGATCGACACGGAGAACTCCGCAGCCTAACTTGTAACTGCCCAAAGTAGACTAGACCTACCAATTAACGTTGATTAATTCTCCAGCCTGACTGGAGGCCACCTTCATCCTTCGTCCCCGTCAATAACTACTTCCTTTTGTCGGCAATGTCCTCAGCACAACCTCGTGCTTTCTTCTTCCTAGAAGACCCGTCATCAAAACCAGGCTCTTCGGGCAGGAAACAGGAGCTGAGCGCCGAGGCGCGCTCACATATTTCGCGCCAGGCTCATCTCAGAGCCTCGCGGGGGCCTAAAGGCCTCAAATTTGTAACATACTTTCCGCGGACAATACAGAATCGCGATGGGGCTATTGAGGCCAAAGAGTCTGGAGAGTCTGGAGGTGATCGTAACGAGGCCACGGCAGATGGAAAGAACGCATTAGTTGATGCCAATAGCGCGTATATCGATGCCGATGCGAGTGAACGCATACCACCCAGTCCTGACAAGGGTGCGAGCTTAGACCCTTTCAACTCCCTTGCTGTTACAAAGACGACATCAGAAGACAGATTTCTACTTCATTACGGTGAGCTAGGGCACCATTAATGTATTGCTTCTACTGGCACAAACTCTAATGCAATCATTCAGCCTTCAGTAGGACATTACCCGCGTTCGGAGAGACAGCGTCCGATAAACGTGACTTTACAGAGTCATGGATATCGAGAACCATGGAGTGTCCGGCAGTTTTTTACTCCCAAATATTGGGCGCTTCTACTCATTTTCGAATCACGTGCCCAGCAGCCGGTGCAAAGACTCGTATTCACGAAACAGCACTGCAACGAAAGATACAGGCCATCAAAGCCCTCCGAACCACTGTTGAGCAGAGTCAACTTGGCTCCCGTGGCATTGATAACAGCGTTCTTCTCACAATCTTTATTCTTGCGATTCATGATAATTTTGATGCCTCAAAAAAGCCAGAGCCACACCCTCTATCGCCACTGGCTAGGTGCCGTGATATGGACATCTACGGCCGGATGTCATTTGGCAAGGAGCACATCAATGCACTTTATTATCTCGTTGAGCAAAAGGGCGGCATATCTTCTGTTGACCAGCATGTCTTTGGATATGTTTTACCGCTGTAAGTTGAACCAGCGCCGCCTTGCACTTGTTGGAAGTTGCATATCGGAACGCATTAATGAATAGTACTAACATTATGTACTAGGTTTGACATCGTCCTCAGTGCTCGATTTGGAACTGTCCCCAGATTTGCATGCCCGCGTCAACTAAAGCCGCTTTTGGATGACGGTGCATGGAAGCCCGATGAGGAAGCTCTTCACATGCTCGGAACATTAGGCAAAGGACTGCAACCCAGTACTAATACGCCATGGCCTCCCTTCTCAGCTCCCGAAATGGTCGAGGTAGTCCAAGCCATGGCGCAAATCACCGTCGCTCTCGACCATCATTCGCGTGGCGGACCTGGTGCTCCGGCATCACTTGATTTGCTGTTCAACAACTGCGACTGGGTGACACACACCCTCTTGTCCATACCCCCGTACATCGAGTTACCTGACGAAAATCAGCCACAAGAGCGAGTCCCTAACATGGTTTCCTGCCTTCGCGAGATCTGTCGACTTTGCGCCCTTGTCTATGTTGATATGGTTATTTTGCCGAGTCCACCTCACACGGGCATCAAACGACGCCTTTCAAAGGGAATTCTGCGGCTGATAGAGACTGTGCTTCGTGGAAACGGCCAACGGCACTCTCGGGTCTCGGAGTTCCTAGTCTGGGCTACCATCCTCGGCGCCATTGCTGTAAGGTTCACGGACTTGGAAGGCTCGTATCGCAAGCACATTAAAAAGATTGTCCAAACCTCAGCCTGGGATGTAGTTCACCGCCAACTGAAAAGATACCTGTGGTTTGGTCCGGTCTGCGGTGATCCAGCCGTCAAGATTTGGTCAGAAACCGAAGACGCGATGCTTCAAAATCCCACGGATGATATGTTATTACCCTAGCACAGCTATATTTGGAATTCAGTCGCTTCTCTACTACCGCGATTTGACCGCGTTTCGTCAATAATACCATTGTTTTGCTAGCTGGGTCCATTATCGGTATGCCGACTGCATCTATCTACGATGCTGCCACTTCGCACGCAGTCAAGACACAAGTAAGCTTGTCTGCATAACCTGCGCAGTCTCTCTGGGAATGTATCTTGGTGATATCTGTCCCCTTCATTGATCCCGGGACAGTACCGCTCGTCATTAGATGCCCATATCATCGCACCGATGATTTGCTGCACGGTCGCCTTCATCCTCCATGATAGATTCTGAGCCCCCAATAATCCCGAATATACCAGACGGCGGTTACCACCACAACGACCGGAACACGTAACTACCTTTCCGTCGGCCAAAATCTCGGTAATTCGACCTCGTAGTGTTGTTCGCAGCTCAGCCAATTCATCTGTTATCAAGTTAGCTGATTAAATCCCCATAATAAAGCCCGTATCGGAGTATTCTCGTACAAATTACCTCAAGAGGCAGAAACTTTTTAAGAGGCATTTCCTTCATCAAATAATGGTAAGGGGCGTTGATGTTCAAGACAAGGGCGTGGCTGTGTGCCGCGAATGCCTCCGCGTCACCTAATAGGTAGGCCGCGGCCAACATATATCCATTTCCTACCAAGATGTTGTCGAAATTGTTCTGGGTCTTGAACCACCGTGCCCTGACATATCGGAAGGCAGTGGTGAGAAGATATTTTTCGACTACAATAGCGACTTGGAGTAACTCCTCGGGGGTGAGATTCTCAGGAATCTCGTTGTAACGATGATGAACGACAAGACACACCAATCGTATCGCGTCCGCGTCGTCCTTCGAGAGTTCAACTCCCAGCGGATCCTCACTCGACATCTCGCCTTTGCGCCATCGGGGGCTAAGCCAGGTGTCGAAAACACTAGAGGCAGCACAGAGACATTGCGAGTAAACCCTCAACATTTTCTTCTGTGGTCCAGCAATGAGTATGACGTCGCCGTCGCGAGCAATCGTCTCAGTAGGGGTAGGTTGGTCAATTTCCACGATATCCATCTTTTGTGAGTGTACCAGGTGATGCACAACATCGAAGTTGGTGGAGGAATGAGGATGTTTTGCACAGATGAGGGTTGGGTAGTTCGCATGGTTTTATTAGCACTTGACCAGAATACGTGTCGGATTTCCTATCTTATATAAAAACGACCTTTTATTGATAAAGGAGGTTGTTCCACGATTATGTCACGGCGAAGTTTGACACTCCTGGCGAGGCTGTCATGTTGCTACTACGAGGTGTAATGCAATGTTGAAGTTATGCCTGAAATATTCGAAACCAATGCATATAAATGCGTCTAACTCGCCGTCTTATTCTTTGCATGTGTAAATTTACCTGCAACGTGAAAGTATATTTGTCTCTGGTGATGTGATCGGCGAGCACCAACTTTACGAGAGAGCCATGGGTCCTAAGATGAATCTTGGATTCATCCCATAGACTAGGTGGTCTAACCTTCTACCCCTATGTATCTACTTTCTGGGAGCGTGTCTCAATATCAATGTCTATTAACCAGACAGCCTAAAAGGCTTTCGGTTGGGCAACATACTTCCATTGAGCCTATGTTCAACTCTGCACGCTCCTTGCCACATCTTTGATCCTCCCTGCTATCCTAACAGACAATGCACTCTGAGACGATGGATTGCATCTCATAAGACAAGGAACTCTAGTGAGACATTTTTATATTTGTCTTGGCATAATTACGTTCAGAGCAAAGTATAGAAAACGCTGCCTCGAAGCTAGTTTATCTTCCATACTTCCTACTACCAATACCTTCTCCGTGGTGATTTTAATCTGTGCATAGTCATTGACAGTGATAATCAACCTTGGAAACTTAGAAACGACGGCTTGCACCCGCCTCGAGAAGAGAGCGCGCCACGGCGACGTGACCATTATGAGGAGCAATATTGGCAGCAATGTTCCCCCGTATCTTGAAAGCTTTGGCAGCCAGCCCTGTGAGCTCAAGCCACTTATTATTACACGCCAGCACTAGACAGACAAGCTTTCCGCTATTATACCAGCACAATCGCTCCTCCATTGTCTACTTGAACGAAGTTTGGGACTTCTAGATCCTCGGACCCCTCGTTCTGTTTGCGCTCTTCCTCCATTGCCCACTCGAGAGAACGTGGGAGATCGGTCGTTCGAGTGATCCATAGGAAGGCACCCGAGTATGTAAAATCGTTGTCATGGTTCAGGATCCACGTTTTTGCGCCTCCTATCTTTCGGTAAAGGGCAAGCCCTCCTTTCGCTCCCAGCTTGTTCTGTCCTGTAATACCATGACTCTCATTCAGACCATGCAGCATCGCCAGCATCTCCGTCTTTGGCTCCGCGGTGAGAAATGCATCAAGCGGGCCTTGGTCCAGACGTGTGCCATGTGGTGAGACCAGAAGGGTTTCGTGCACTTCTTGGTTGGTGTCTGTCAGATGAGTCCAGACAATAGCATTGCAAAAAGTCAAAACTGCGTCCCCTGGCATCCGAACGATGGTGAGCCAGTTCGGGAAGTGTTCGGGATGAAGCTCAGGAGAACGCCAAGACTTGATTGAAGAGTTCATATCGTGAATAGTACCGATGGTCTTGAAATGATTCCAAGGCTTGACGATTGCGGCTGCTTCGGGCGTAGCGATAATAGGAATATTTCCGTCAAAAAGTCGCAGGGTTGGCTCGTGCACGTGATCCAAGTAGTGAAAGCCAAGAAGGATGGCATCAATCCCTCCATCATACGACCCTTGCTTTGGCGGGGCTTGTGCTGTCTTTGTCGAGCTGCGACGGGCGGCTGCCTTCTCAATCTCCTGTATGATGCGCTCGATGCCCTGCACATCAGTTACGGCGGCTGTTGCGCTCAGAGCGATGTTGAAAAACCAGGCACCAAGCATCGTTGCATCGCCTCGTAGCCAGGGCTCAAATACTACATGGTAGAAAGCTTTCCCGCTCGATGCCTGCTCGGCCTTGGGCCTGGGGAAAGACATGAGCCAGCTGGCATCTCCGTTTAGAAAGGTCAAAACCGGCCGAAGTGGTCTTTGGGGGGACGTCAAATGCGCCTCATATACTTCTTGACGTGATTTAGACATGATCAAAGCTGGATGATGCTTCTGGGAGGTTGGAGGGCGCTCACAATATTCTGACGTATTTAATTACGTCCGATAAGAAGGGCTTTGGTGAGAATTTAGTCGATCCAAGACCAAGAAGCTAAAAGTCCGAGCGAGCCACTCGCGTGCTAGATATCACTTCGAAGGATGAGTCTAGGCAGACCATTGTGGATGACGTCACCGAGACAAAGGAGAACTGGACATAAAACCATAGAAAGACAGTGTGTTTCTGAAGACAACCAGGACAATACAGGTGTCGATGACTTGGCGCCTCTGTTCAGAGCAACTAATGCAGTTGCACAAAGTTGGGATGAGCTCCGATGGGATCCACAGGCAGAACCAGGATCTCGGTCAGGATGGAATTACAACTTTATTTCGAGCTGATTAAATTAGGGGCTTGATGAAATGCTCTTGATTAGTTACCGTCTTGCCGAATGTCTGGGTTGCCAATGAAGAACTGGGTTCGGAAGAAAGGGACGTTTTCAAGCCGATCCAGCAACCCCACTTGCTCTTCCAGTCTCCCCAGGAAGATTAGAATATCCCATTCTGACATAAGCCAGACTACTCAAGTCTAGGATTAGAAACCTGATGGAAGCTGGTGGAAAGTCTTGTTTCAGATTGGATAGCCGTGTGACTTAGGTGCATATCTTGATTATTGATTGGGGAAGTTCTGCATCTCTTTTCTTGGCGCCGAGCCAGCGGAGGATCCGTGAGACGAGCTGTAAATGACTTGTAATATTGGCTGATTGCACCTTTGGAGTGCAGGAGTTGATATAGACTAAGGATCGAACGGAATATGAGAATCGGGCGATCCGGAAGGGACCCCCTAGTCAGCAATATTTTGAGGCCCCCCAAGCTTCGGCAGTTGAAACAACCGTCAAAGCGCTGCATTGTACAGACAAGAGGCCGAAGTGCAACATTCTCGTGTAATGGATGCCACATAGAGACGCGCGGGATGAGGGAACAGATAGCAACGGCCAATACCCGCAACTCTATGCCATACGCATGCATACGCACGGCGACGCATGCGAACTGTGGCGTCTCAAGCTGAATGAAAGTGCAAATGATGAGGCATTTCAACCCACCTCATCATCTGCCTTGCGGGGAACAGGAAAGCGGATTCAAAAGAAGCAGGGAAGTTCTAGCAGATCTAATCCCAACCTCCATTCCCGAGGCAAATCCGCGACCATGTCTCATCGCGCATCCGACGCGGCCTCCCTGGCCATCTCGACCATTACCTTGATCGAGTTGTTCAAGGTGTGCCTCAAAGCGTTCGAATTCGTTTGCCGGGCCAAAGTGACCAGCAGAAATATGCAAGAGCTCGTTTCTCACATTAACATCGAGAGGCATCGACTCGCAATCTGGGGCCGACGATGGGGACTTTCAACAAGGAGCCCCAGTGACATTGATCACGACCTTAATATTGGTGACATACGACAAATGGTTCAGAATAGCCTCACTTCAATCGAGATGGCCGTGTGCGACCTCGAGACTATTCAGAGCGAATATGGGCTCAGCATTGCGACTGCGACCCGGCCTGTGAACGGAGCAGATACCATTCCCGGTGCTCTTAATCTGGATCCGACTCATCACTCCGCCCTTCGTGCGTCAAGACAGACCTGGGGAAAACGCATTGAAGATCGGCAGAGGATGCTAGAGAAGATGAAGACAGCTTCCTACAGCTTCAATGACGAAGAGAAATTCTCACAGCTCTCCAAAACTATTTCTCGGCATGTGCAACGCTTATGGGGCCTACTTCTGGCACACATGATGCCTGGGATTGAGCGTCAACTGGTCTCTGAGGTTTTGGCCAGTGTCACAACCGAGTCTGAGCTAAGACTTGTCCGATCAGTGACGGAGATGCCGAGTCTGCGGCAACACACGGATAATGATCTTACGGCAAGGGACTTGGCGAGGTCTGCTACTGAGCCGGGAGCCTCTCCTCGGCGATACACGATGAGACATCGCTATGGGACCGTCAAGACAAGGATTCCCGCCAGAGATGACGACCCGCTCGTGATGGCTGATTTCCTCCAAGCAGACCTCATCATTGGAAAAGGCCAAAAACAGCAACGAAGCCCAGTCCTACTCGAGTGGCGTAACGAGCTGGCACCGCAAATGGAAGCATGTGTCAACAATCTCGCCGTCATGTTCAGCCGGTTCAAGTCTGGTCCTGAAGCCGAGAGCTATCGCTTGCTTGATTGCATCGGGTACTTTGAAGACGTCAGGCCCAACACTTTTGGCATGATCTACCGTCTACCAAGTGGCGCTGATCCCACTCAGTGTCCAGTGTCGTTAAATGAGCTCTTGATGGAAGATAACGAGCACCTCGCTCGCGTTCCATCGTTGAATGCTCGAATCCAACTTGCCAGGTGCTTGGCTATTTCTCTTCACGAACTTCACAGCAGTGGATGCCTTCACAAGCAGATATGCAGCCAGAATATCGTTTTCTTTAAATCGGAGCCATCAGCGAAGTTTACAGACGACGACCTAAGCCATCCGTACATAGTGGGGTTCGGAATCTCAAGACCAGAAACCGATCATTGGGGAACTGACTCCAGAGGCAAAAATCCCATCGTCCTTCACCGGCATCCTCACCAGGATAGTAGCTCCCCAGCCAGATACCACGACATTTACAGCTTGGGTTTGATTCTTTTGGAGATAGCTCGATGGCAGCCGCTGCAGGACATCTCAAAGGGAGAGGACATCGAGGTGGAGTCATTTCACGATGAGGTCCTGTTCGTCGCCGAGACGATCGACTTTGAAGTTGGAAAGACGTATTGCAACGTGGTTCAGACCATGCTACAGAGTGTCCAGGAGTATACATGGATGACTCCCCGGAACAACTTCACTCAGGGCAATACACAGAGGGAATCAGTTGCGCTTACCGATGTCTATGAAGGCAGGGTTTCGAGGGACTTTTACTGTTCTGTTCTTGCCAAGCTTGTAAGTGTCTTGGATGTTTATAATTCAACGTACTAATGACATCGATAGGAGAATATTTCGATTTGAGGAGACATAATAGGGCCTCAGGGCCTTCCCGTAGAGTCTGCGAGAGATGGGGTGCAAGACAAGAGCCTTCGCGACTGTTGGAGCTTGACAGAATGTTTTTCATGGAACAGGTTCATATTTTCCAGTATAGGTATTGTAAACTAGTCCCTTATTAGAGGTTAGTTGTCGTGGGATATTGGCCATGGAGCTACCACACGATAACAGCAAATCCCTTTTTCGTCGATTTAGCCCTGTAGCTCAACTATGCCAGGTACACGTTTCGTCAGCTCTATCCGAGCTCGCAGCTCATCCGTCTCCTCTGACCAAATATTATCCATCCAGGCAATCTGCCGTAGCTGAACAAGAACTCCATCCCAATCAAGACCACGCGTCTGCATTCTGTCAATGATTTGACTCACAGCCCAGTCTCTACCCTCATCCACTTCCGTCAAAGCACATATGACCAGCACCCATAACTCAAGCTCTTCCAAGTCTTTCCAGTCGGCGCCAGGAGACCTTAACAAGCTCGGTAGTCGGCCCCTGTGAATTGGGGTGACTCTATTGCCATTTCCATGTCCCATATAGAACATCGCGGGCTCCGTAAGGAACAGCATCGACGCCAAGCGGATTGACTCGCGTATTGTTAGCCCGATTGATGAAGCATCGACCTCGTCTGGGATGGCGTATCGCGGCAGAGATAGAATATCTTCTGTGATTGCATGCAGTGCTTGGTTCAGGTTTGAATCTTCGGTCCATTCGTCTTTCGACTTCCCGGCCGCCATTTCTTGCAGGCTGGCCAAAGACCCTAGAACAGTGCAAATATCGGATTGATCCGGAAATCTCCCTTGCAGGGTATGGATAAGTCTGTTCAGAACAAGCGATGTTGAGTCATTTTGGAAACCTATCACGATGCTCCCAGGAAGTGAAAAACGTCGTGGTGAGTCAAGGGACATTGAGCCGATCAAATCTGACCTGTCTGTTCTCAGTACGAGGATTCTCTGATCTTCAAAGTCATGACCTACCAAATGAGTGCTGTTTGTAAGTAGCGCGAACTGATCTTTTCGATACCGCCACGAATTTGTATTAACCTTTGTAGACCAGCCATATGGACTGACCATCGGTCAAAGTTGTGAAGACAAAGCTGACTCTGTTAGCCTATGAAAAATGGCATCTGATAAACAAATACTCACATCATAACTTGCCAACCCAATTATTACCCCAATGATGGCATCACCGACAGTACTGGAAATATTCTGGATCTGCCGATTCACCATGGTGACTGAAGTGTTGTAATGCTCTAGAGATGTATCGCTCTCCAGCACAGTACGTTTTCTCGAACGCCCTTTCTGAATCGAGAGACAGGCGAGAGCGACGTGCATTGCTCCGTCGTCAATCATAGCGAGGGTGAAGCCAAGCTCACGCAGCATTTGGCATGTAGGAGCGTTTCCACCTTTTACTAATCTACGGTTAATCTTTCATAGCGTGATAGAGGAAGTTGTTGCATACAGAAGTCGATGATGCGTTGAGCGCGAGCCGAAGTGTGGCTATAGTGGACCCCATGGTCAGCATTCCATGGAGAGGGGGTATTCCCTTTCGAGCTGTCTGGTGGTGTGTTTTGTTGAAGATAGATTTTAAGTGCATCTCTATCATTTTTGTCCGACTTGGAGGCAACCACGGCCACGTCGGACGTGGTGTTTGATGCAAGAGGTTTCTCCTCTGGTGATTCCGACTCAATATGGATTTGTATCTTTTGGTTTCGGGGCCTTTTCCTCCTTGTCAAGCCTATCGGCTTCATGACATGGCGGTGGATTTTTCTTTGTGTCTTTCGGTCCTTGATCTCATCTGGACGCGTCACATTGACAAACATCAAGTTCGACTTGGGGGCCTGCGCCGCTGTCTGGCGCGACGGGGCCATCTTAGCAGTAGACTCGGTCGTCGATTCCAGAAGGGAGTTGTATATTTGACCATAGAAGTGAGATCTGTCGCTGTTGGTGCTAGGAGTAAGCCTGGTGGTTGGCAATTTGTAAGCACTATTTCGGCGGGTCTACGTCACCGATCTTGGAGACCTAACCCGATTTTGGCATGTGCGTAAACTTGTAATTGACGAACACGAAGGTCAAATTTTATCTAGCAGGCCAATCTACTCTATGATGATGAAGTATTACTGTATGCTCTTAGCTGGTGATTCCGCCACTGACAGAAATGTACTGTCCCGTAATCCACCTGGCCTTCTCAGACACCAGAAGAAGCACTGCATCGCCAATATCCTCAATGGTACCGGCCCTGTTAGCAGCCCTCGTAATCGCAATCATGGGCCTCTGAAGCTCGTCGCGCATCTCCGCGGGGATCATTTCAGTTGCAACGGGTCCGGGAGCGACGGTGTTGACAGTGATACCTCTGCTTCGTCCCCACTACATCCTGTTAGTTTTGAAGGTGCGATCATGGGATGCTTGCTTACCTCTTGAGCCCACGACCACGACAGGCTGTTCAGCGCAGCCTTGGAGGCCGCATACAATGGAACCTCTCCTGGGCCCTGCTGGGAGGAAATTGAGCTGACGTTGATGACTCGGCCACCAGACCCCATGTGAGGCACGGCAGCCTGTGCCATGTAAATGGGTGCATTGACATTGACGCCAAAATTCTTGGCGATATCGTCTTGAGTCGCCTGGAGGGTTTCGCCCGCAGTTCCAGCACCCGCGTTGTTGACTGTACAAAATATTAGTCGCCTGATGGACACAAGGGGTTGGTTTTCTGACCTAGGATATCGATGTGGTCGGTTCCGAAAGCCTTCAAAGTCTCTCGGACGAGAAGCTTGGCTCCTTCGGGCGTATCAACACTGGTCTGAACAGCAATGGCTCGACCGCCTTCGGCCTTGATCTTTTCAGCTAGAGCGTTGGCCCGTTCTGTCACGGAGTCGGAAACGTAGTTGAGGGTGACGGCTGCGCCGTTTCGGGCAAGAGCTATGGCAATTCCAGCTCCAATTCCAGTCTCACGGCCAGAGCCGGTGACAATGGCAATCTTGCCCTCGAGGGATAGGGTATCGGCAGGCATGATGAGGGAATTGAGAAAATTGCTTTAGAAGTCTGGGTGTAAGTTAAGTGCGTCGGCAATAAAATTGTTGAATGGATTTCTTGTCTAAAGATTGTAGTTGTGTATGGGGGCAATTTTCAGCTTTAAATGATTTCGTGACTGCGTGAGAAACCATGGCGATGCTCGTTGTTCAACACCTGTTACCTTTTTGGGGAAATGGTGTTGTGCCACTATTACGGCCAGTAGTAAACCACTAAGAATAAACAAGTAGAATCTTATTAAGCCAGGGAACGGGCCGCTGGTGGTTGTCGACAGCCTGGAATGCCCATGCCATGACCATAGGGTAGCGGAGGCGGAATTCGCCGCGGGTTGACGCCATATCCGAAAAAGGAAATAGGTGATCCCGGTCGCACAGTCTCCACTGAAGGGCGAAGGTTGGTAATCATGGTTGGCTGAGCGAGGAGCCGCTCTTGGGCTTCTCCGACTCCGAGATTTGTAAGGGATCGTTTACACACTGAATCTTGCCGAAGTCCATCCCGGGGGTGAAAAAAAATAAGAGAGTAATATGGCGTAATTTACACCTAGATCTGTATCAAAAGTTTAACATCCATAGGCCTATCTCCTTGAACTACTCCTGTAATTCTCTTGTTGAAAGTTACCATAGCGTATAAACAGATAGCTACCTGTGTCTGTGGGTTGTCTGATAGTAGGCTAGCAACGGGTCCAGTACGGCATGGCAGCGGGCTGTCAGGAGTTTTAACAAACACCGGAGTTGTTACCACCAACATGACTGCCGTTTAGTAGACCTATGTAAATTTTTCGATCAGCAGGTCTTCGAGCCCTTCGAAGAAAATATCTCAAGCGTCTCGCTGCTTCAGAAATGGATCTCGGTTGGGAACTAACACTCGCAAACTCAGCGGGCCGTTAGCAATCGTCAGTCATCCTGGTCCTAAGGTGACCACAGGCAGCGCGTCATAATTACCGCGATAGATCAGAAAGGTAATTAGATAGCTGTGGTTCGGATTGAAGCCAGTGGTGTGGCATTGTTTGCATGAACGATTAACGTCGGTACTGGAAGATGGCAAAGGGCGCTTATCTAATTGAACTATCTGTACGTGACATTTGATCTAGAAATTAATGTAAATATGAGACCCGCGAATAGGTTTGATGAAGAAGTCAGAACCGCCTAGTCTGCACTTTGCCAACGAAAGTTGAGCGGCTCCAGTTCCTGCGAACCTTCGTACCCTTCAAAGCCCATCCACGGACTAAACCAGGCCAGGCCATCTTCGGATACGCTCTCGGTATAGAAGCTGGTATAGGTACCGTCGTCAGCTTGGCAATCCCATCCATCCGTCATCCTTGGTGGAACTAGGTAGTATCTGCAATGTCCAGCACCTGTAGTGCAAGAAAGCCGGCCGCCCTTGTTCAACTCGCACGTTATGGGGTGAAGCATGTCGCCGGCGGTGTCGTCCGCCCTGCAATAGCTGAACCAACCGGGGTTTGTTGGATCCGTGCCAGTCCCCCAACGAAGGCATACGAGAGGGAAAAGAGGATACGTGGGGTCGACGACTTTGAGATAGCCAGTGCCCTCCTCGAGGTATAATTTGGCGGGTTCCCAGTCCGAAGATTCAGAGAATTGCAAGCTGCCTTGGTTGGGTCTGCGCCCCAACACAAGACCATCCGCAGAGCCACCGTCGGCGATGATGTTGAAGTTCGTGATAACGGGATCGGGCTCCGACGAGGTTGTAGATGTAATTGAAGAGCTTTCAGTCGATGAAGTCTCCGTTGTGTCCAATGGTGCGGAAGTGGTGGTGGTAGTCGAGATTTCGACTGAGGTTGATTCGGATATAGAGGACAAGATCTCGGTCGTTGAAGTCTCAGTAGCATCAGAGGTCGTGGTAGTGGCCAGTTCCGCCGAGGTCGATGTAGAGGTCGATGCAGATGTCGCTTCTGAAGACGTTGTCGAAATCGCGTCAGTAGGTTCCGAAGCTGTTCAAATTGGTTAGTACTCTATCGTTATCATTGACAGTCACATAAAACTCACACGATCGAGGTTTGCATCGACTGGCCGCCACTGGGTCAGCCCCCAGAAGCCCGAGGGCCAACGAAAGCGCAGTACCAATACGCATAGCGAGAGAGACCTGCAAAAATTAGCGAAAGACAAAGGTCGGCTTGGATGGCGTTGTACAGTTAAGTGAAGAGAAAGAAGAACATGAGACAGAAGAAGAGGCGTTGCGCGGCGCCGCGTGGCGGCTGTCAGGAACATGGCAAAAGGGGCCCATCGTGCAGTCCCACATGGAAATCGATAGTTTCGAAGCTATCGACACTGCCAAGTCAGTTCTAGAGCAGTCTTTTGCTGCCGACTAACACTTTTGGTGCTGTGTGCGTGGGGCGGTTGCTTTCAGCTCGCTCTTCCTCATCTCTTGATTGGCTGGACCCTTGATGGACTCCAGGGGCCACAGCTCGCGAGCACTGGCTTTAGGCCATATGAAAAACGAAAGGTACCACCATCTCGGAAACGGCGTTTAAAGAATCGTTAAAGAAATAGCGAGACGACCAAAATAGAGCCAAACAGCAAAAAAAACATACAACAGCGGGGATTCGCTGGTCGTCACCGACCAACTACTAGTCCGCCCCTCACTGGCTTGACTATGGGAGAGCGGACGGGATCCCGTGTTCTCCAGTGGGTATGGTCGTATGTACCAGGAGTCAACCACAATCTCTTTATCAAGGCCTCTGAGGTTGCAAAACGAACCCACCTTGAACCTGGATCTTAAATAAACCGCGTGTTGGTAAGGTCCTGGTCTTGAAACAGTCAAGTGTTGACCAACAGCCACTAGGATGGCCTCAAGCGTGAACTGAAGATAAGGCCGACATTGTTAAGGCAAGGCGTCTCTATGAGATGAATACTATCCCGCCAAGGGTTGGACCTCTCTATGATAACAAAGAGTATATTTTTATTGTCCATATCTTTGACATTTTACTAGGGCATTGCTGCTGTTACTATTTAACATGACACATCGCTTGGAATTAAATAGTATAGAAACTGGACAGAGCCCACAATGATGCTAGTCATCCACCTGTCTTCGTTACCCACGAGTTGAAAGCCGAAAATTTGCATAAGGACCGATAGTACTCTGGTCGCTTCCAGCATCAAGACATGCCTCCTAATATACGTTCTTGAACCTACGACGAGTCCCTTCCCCTTTGCGAGCCCGACACAGTTGCCCCAGCTGTAGCGCAGGGCCTTGCAGAGTATCACGAATGGAATGGAATGAGGCCTTTAAGATACTCCCGCAGCCCGGGATCGCACGCGTACACGTACGTACCCCTGATCCCGCGCGTCATGAGCACGGCATAGATCTGCGTGATGAACCGCAACAGGTCGTCGTCTGAGTAGGTCCTACCGAGGGCCGGGTTATTCTCCTTGCCCTTCTTGTCACAGTACGAGTCGCGATTGATGAAGAGACGTCGCCGCGTGGAGTCAAACCGCAGGTCCAGACCTATAATGACTCCGACGTAGTTTAAGTCGTAGCCCTGTACGGTGTGGATCGATCCCACTTCCTCGAGTGCGTTGCTGGAGGAGATCCAGTCGGTGGGTGTGCTGTTCCAACGGAGCTGCAAATCGCCGATCTTGATGTCAAAGGCCGTCTTGTCCTTCTTGGTCTTCCACTCCCACGCGAAGCCGGCAACCATGCGTGCAAGACCGACCTCTGCATCGCGTTGGAAGATTTCATCTCGCATGCGCGCGACGCAGTCGAAAGTGCGGAAGTCATAATCCCCAAAATCTCGTCGCATCTGCGGAAGCGAGAGGGGACTAGGGTCGAGAATCCAGCGGACGTAGGAAACAAAGTCGGATCCTGCCCGTACGCGCATCTGCGTCCGGAGTTGGAAGTGCCGCCTTGACGCACGAGCGTCCGCCACGAGGCCCGACAGCAACTCGGTCGGTAGGTCGGCGGGGCGGACACTCTGTGCTGCGTCTAGGAGGAAGATCTGATGGCGGCTTTTGGCCCGTATCCAGTCTAGTTGGGTCTTGCTGTTGTCGTCGCCACCAAAAAGTTCTCTCGTGATGGTTGTGAACTTGGCGTTGAGCACTCCCGAAGCTTGGTTGGCACGTTGATTGAGTCGATGAGTCTCGTCGACGAGCAGCAAGCTGAAGGTTCCATCCGCTTGTCCCACGTCGAAGGGCGACATGACCATAGAGGGATGCAGTCCGGGTGTTTTCTTGAAGACAGCTTTGATGGAAGATCGCAGCGACTGTTGTGGCACGACCAAGCCGACACGGAGACCCTGGAGCAGCCTCTGGTTGGTGTCGGTGAAGGAAGTAGCGAACCGCGCGTCGCTGTCTAAGTCTTCGAGTGTGGTGAAAGTCTGGATGTCGACGAGCAGCTTGATCAAGTAAATGGCCGCCACCGTCTTGCCGGTGCCTGGATCGCCCTGGATCACAATCATGCTGTCGGTGCCGCTCTCGAGATCGGCGAGGAGTCCCTTGACAATTTCCTCTACCGAAGCTGCTTGATCGTCTGTCAATGCCTTGAACGGCGACAATTTGAACAGATCGCTGTTTTCGATCTCGTGAACACCCCGTGTAAAGACGCCTTCGGCTCGAAGTCGCTCAAAGATGTTGCGGAAGCCCTCGCGATACATCTCACGTTGGAAGTATCTGGACTCGGTGATGCCGTTGTTCCGATTGAGTACTCGGTTGGCACCGTCACCGGCCAGCATCTTGATGAGGTAGGATTCTAAATCAAGGCAAACCGACTTGTTGAATCTTTCATCGAAGATGACGTGGATGTTCTTGAGATGCTGTTTTGCGGGCGTTTCGAGGTGTTGCCGCATTCGGGCAACGGCATTAAGTGATTCCCCGACATAGATGTCCCTTAGCTGGTTCGGACGTGCCCGGGTGGTGTCGCGGCCATCGTCCAGCACGTACACGACAGGCCAATTGCTGTGTGTCTCGTCATGGTCTCTCCACGCCGCGACGGCATCCTTGGTGAACTCAAGCTTCGCGATCCTCAAGTTGGTCATACTTCTTGCTGCTGCCTTTCGCCTTGTCGACAGGATACTTCTTGCGCGTGACTTCGAGCTTCTCCAACACGATCTGCGCCGGGTCGACTCCGATCTTGTCGGCGAGAAGCAGACAGTAAGTCAGGACGTCGGCGAGCTCTTCGCGCACGCGCTTGGGATTGGCCTCGGCGTTCCACTGGAAACACTCGAGAAGCTCGCCGGCTTCGATGGCGACGCTCTTGGCAAGGTTCTCGGGCGTGTGGAACTGAGCCCAGTCTCGCTCGGCGACAAAGGCCGCGAGAGCGTCGTGGACTTCCTTGCTAGACATGAGCTTGCGGTAGAAATCAGTTGTTTCGGGCCTATGTCTCCTGAGTTGAGCTTGGAATAGTATTGTCAAGAGAAGAACCGGAGTGCGACAACGTGGTGCGGGGTGGTGCGGCTGAGGATATGGGCCCATTCCCAATTGCGAGAATGTTCTGTGGGCCAACCCTTTGCTATGGCCCGAGTCGCTGAGGCCTGTAGGTAGCGGGGTAGTGGCAGCAACCAATGCCACGAACCCTTGAGCATGACCGACTGTGGAGGAACGCTGCAGTCTCCCGAGACCAGAGCCACGTCCACCTACTCTAATGGATCGATCTACACCACGGGGCGCGGATGCCTCCTCCAGAGTAAGTGGTCGGAATAGAGAAACCCATGTGCGTAGTTAAAAGCTGCGTTGAGGGCCAAAGACCGACGATCCGTCTCAAAACATGAACCGTAGAACAACCGTTTCGAGCTGGTGATGCTGAAGCTTGGAGTATTTCGGGCAAGAATACCACAAAAAGACCAAAAAAGCCCAGAGTCATGCTGCTTCGCCGCCACTGCATATCTCGAACCTTACTCAGTCGGAGAGATTCATTAATATTTTATTTTCGTCTTATAGCTTCAAGTCCTTCTCGTTTTCTTTCTCCTGATCCTCCGTCAAAAAGCTACTAGTGGCTCCCATCTTTCCCTTCTGTATTCCGTACCGTTAAAGAAGAACAAACATTCGTAGCCATATTCGTGGTCTCAATTCTGGCTTATTCTGAGCACCAAGTCTCACCAAGAAGCAACTCCAAATCGTAATGATAACTCGTTTGACCAGCTGCAACCATTCTATCGGCAAGGGCAAGAGTTGATTATCTCCAAACATGTAGAGGCACGGTTTCCCGGGTGTTCTCGTTAATTATTAGTTTCATTCCGGTGTCTCGGGTTGACATGATCTGCCTAGGGTGGACGATGTTAAAAATAGCGGTGGTGATCAACATCAAGGAAGCATCAAAGGCGTAAATATATGCCTCAGTAGACTGAATCTTTCCATCGGTGCCCGACACGTACTCGACGATGCGGAATATTGATCTGACCATGATCAAAGCGCTTGCTATGTAGAGAGCGTGAATAAATCGTCTCCACGGGACAGTAAGGGAGAGGCTGCGTCTGGTCGGTTCTGCGACGATTCGGCGATGAAAGACGTGTATGATGACGATGAAAAAGGCGAAGAAATAGATCTGAACTGCGAGGCCGACGATGATGATGTTCCGGCCCTTCTTCTGATCACTCGTTGACTTGGCATTGGCCATAATCCCCCCACCTGGATACAAGCTCGTTAGTTCGGTGTAGCGCAACAAGAAACGCCGAGATGAGTGATACAAACATACCTCCAGACTGAGCAAGAAATGAGATAACATCTCCAAAAACAAAGAATTTGGTCATGATGTCCACGCTAACCAAACAGAAGGACTTTGCATCCAAGAGCACAATAAACCTTGCAAGGGCCATGTAAATAGAGGCTGCTAACATTGTCGGACCAAGGAGCAACAACAGGCTTTGAAGCACATATGGCATGATAGCCCAATCAGGTGTTTGCTTTGCGGATATGGCCCGCCCAGCGTAGCCGACTGATTCGACTGTGAACCGCGTTGGAAGTTAGGAAATGTACTTTGGCCGTCGGGTGGACTGAGAGGAAGCAAGCCTTACATGCGCACCCAATAAAGAATGGGATGAAAAACCAGATTCTGAAACGGACCAGTTGGAAAAGATGGCCGATTGACGAGGCAGAGAACAGAGCCAAGAAAATGATGGCGGCGATGAAAGAGGGATCATAGTGGTACAACTTGAAGTCTTCCATGGTGAATCTTGGCTGTAATAAATTGGACGGATGATGGTGTCGGCAAGACGAAGAGAAAAGAACGAAGGGTGAAGGTGCAAATTAGCAATGAACAAGAACCGCGACAACTTCTCACATCCTGAGTGTTCTATAAGTAGATTTTTACATCAGAAAGCTGAGCCTCAGGCTGGGCTGGGTTAGATCTACAACAGGAATCAGACCTAGAGACGACTGAATCCACTACATGGCCCTACATGCTATTCTTGGACCCCGTACACGACCTATACGCGGCGAGAACAAAAAGCATACTGGCTGTGTTCGAAATCGTTGAGCTAGTTGGCACACTTCCCTAAGGCCTGCATTTAGCATATCCCGGCGTCTGGATTCCATGAGGAGACCATTGATGGAACTTTCCGGCCTAGGTCAAAGCACACCTCGTATTGTGCCTGAAAAACAAGCGTCGTTAAGAATATGGGTTGTATCGACGGCTTTGTTTCAGCCTTACGCCGAGCCTGACGCTGTAGCTCAAGTGTAGATGGGTAGTCGGATTGGTTCTCGGCGCTACTAGATCCACTAGTAAATAATACGGGCGGGTCGATGGCTTGCCTAACATGATAAGCTGTACCCACCCGTATTTTTTACGGGTGGATCGATCACGGAGATGGTCCAACCCTGTGATGCGCTTATCTCAATCTATGTCCGTCTCAGCGAATTTGCCATGCTGCCTCTGGCCGTAACGTCGACCAATACAGAGATCATTGAAACTTCTGACAGAATTGTACTAGATTGTTTTAACGTGCCTTCTCGGTCGACGATTTGAGTGTCGGAATTTGGAGTCCTGTCTAAAAATACCCCATAACTGATTCCTGGGTCTCGGAGTGTTTTCTTTGATCAGGTCAAGGCGATGAGTTATCCAACTTGTAGTTCATGCCTTCTCAAGCCTCCAACATAGCGTGCGTTAACCTTCATGGCACTGGTTTAGGTAGCTGGTCAAGCCAGCGATTCTACTTGGATACAAAGTCTTTTATTCATGAAACTTATTACCACATATGCAAAGCTCAGTTGAGGGTACATTTTTATATCCAACTATTATTATAGGTCCTTCAACTTTCTACCCAGACCTTGCCTGTTCAAGAAACATACTGCCGCTCATACGGTTAGACAAAAAGGTGTGATCAGCTGGCAGCTCTACACGTTCCAGGGCGGGGAGTTCTTGTAACACAACCTTGGAATCCAACTCAACAATAGGTGATTGGCTGCTTCTTCCAAAAGAAGAGGTATACATTTCGTTTCCCTCTGGAGAGGCCTGGAAGGTAGAATACAAGGATGCTTGCCCACCCTGGGATGCGTGATGACGTGAAGACAAGTCAACTACAAGACGTTGAATTCTTTTGTGTTCTCTTAGTCTCCGTACTTCAACACAGGATCTTAAGGACAGAAGAAAATGGACGACACTAAGACACCATGTCAGTACATGCCCAAAGCTCTTGAGCTGCTATTCCGGGCCAGACGCACCAAAGGAGACTTAGCATCCCACAAAGGGTTTGTGAGATGGTAAGCCAATCGGTCTCCTCTTGTTTAGAATTCCATGTCGAAGAAAGAGATGTAGTAGATGATATTGCCAGGCTCGTTGTCAATAGTGCCCCTATACCCAGTACTGTGTCCACTCTGATATGTATAGTAAGCTTCATGCCCTTCGATCGGTCTCGTCGTCGGAAAGTCACGATGAGCTCGGTAGTGTTCCATAGAAAACAGCCTGATGCCTGTGTCATCTTTGGTGAGTAATCAGTAGATCAAAATTGCGGAGGCAACGGGACAGTAGCCTACAAGGGCGAGGACCAGCGGTAAAAGTTGTGTAAAGCTGTCTGGGCCGGAGGCAAGAACTGCTGATTCACATAGCACTCCGATAGCAAGAATAAGCGCTGTCGCTCGAATTATGATCTTTGCGGTGTTCCATGTCATTCGGTTCATCGTGAGTGGCGGCCATCGCATCTTGTAACGTCGATCGAAGCGGAGAAGGTCCTATAGCAGCGTCGCGCAGATGTTTGGTGGCAGACGGGTCTTGCACCTGCTCCCGTCAACTCTTTGCAGATTTCAAGTTATGGAGTTGCTGAGAAATTTATGGATTTGCTTTCCTCTGATGGAGAGAACAAAGGGGGGTGGTTTGCAGACTCTCGTGTCTAGCCCGTGTTTGATGATGATAGATGGGTCGTAGGCCGGTCCGAAGCTCTGATGTCTGTGCCTGTTACTCCACACGTTTGGTCCAATGAGTGAATGCCTGGGATACCTCTACAAGCCAAAATAGCTTCCATGCACAGCCCATCCGGATATAGCCCCAGCTACCAATCCCCACCCGGGTGCCCATTATACGCGTATTTCCCTCCTTTCCCCATCTCCTTCGGCTGTCCTACTTTTTCCTCCTTAAACTCGCACCTTGATCACCCACCATCATACCGGGCGTTCTCAGCCCACCCTACTTGGCAATATCCGGCCCCGGAGCTTGATTGATGGTTTTGTTCCGGTATCCAGGGCTCCATCATGTTGCGTTGTAAACACAAGAAGTCTAGGGCAGGCTGTCTGGAGTGCAAGCGCCGTCATATCCGAGTGCGTGATGACCCGCCGGTTAATCACTACAACATCAGTTCTGACAAACCTTTTTAGTGCGATGAAGGAAAGCCTTTGTGCACCAATTGCATAACTGCGGACCGCCGATGCGAATACCGCAAGGCATACACCCCGGTACGCACACTCTCTAAATCTCCATGCTGCCCTCTTGGCGTGCATATCATCTCCATTTGCGTGGGGTGTTGACAGTCTCGAGACCCAGGATTCCGGTTCTGTTTCAACACTACCGTCTGTGGCCACACTCATCAACCCTACCGTGTCTGGGGCTCCACAGTCAGTCCAGGGTGACCATGAAGCCGTTGGAGTCAAGGTGAACATGCATCACATGGAGCTCCTAGTTCACTTCTCATTATCAATTTACCTCCCGGAGCTAGATGGGGACGAGTCATTGACCAAGCTGGTGTTGCAAGCCGCTCTAAACGCGCCCTACCTCATGCACGAAATCTTGGCCCTTTCGGCTCGACACCTGTCTGCGATTCGACCCGACAGATCGGAGTGGTACTTACAGCAAGCAGTCGAGTTACAGACCAAGGCAATTGCACTATTCAACAACGCTAGCAGAGATGAAGATCAGGACAGTCGGGTCGCAAAGTTGCTGTTCTCTTCCATCCTGGGTCGTCATATTCTTGTCGATGTTTTGGTCCACCGTGGCCTGGACTTCGCTGATTTCCTCAGTCGCCTAATACAGGGAATACGACTCCACCGTGGGACACGAGCCGTGGCCGCGGCACATGGATGGGCTTCGCTACTCAAGTCCGAGATTGGTCCACTGATGGCCAAGAGCATCGATCTTCTCGAATTTAAGGACCCACCTCAACTTTCGCCCAAGCTTGAATGCTTGATATCACAATCGGCTCGGCTCGACATCGATGCAAAGGCCGCATGCGACACAGCGCTTCGCATGATCGAAGCAGCCTTGCATGATCTTGCCACTACAGAAAGACGCTCATACGGCTTACGTATGATATTCATCTGGCCGATACTACTGTCAGAAAACTTCATCCATCTCTTGGAACAGCAAGTACCTGAAGCAATTGCCATATTGGGCCGATATGCCCTTCTACTTCACTCCGGGAAATTCCTTTGGCAAGTTCGGGACGCTGGAGCTTATTTATTAGATCTTGTATCTAGATTCTTAGGTTCTGGCTTGCAGCTATGGTTTTGTTAGTCGGGTAAAAGAAGGAAAGATAGCAAAGGCTAGATAGGGAATACCTTCAGAGGATCATTGTAAACCGTGTTATAGAATAAAACCTATCAATATATATATATGATTTAATACTTTAGCCAAGTCACAAAGTTAAGATAAGGATGTACTAGTAATCAGGTCAAGTTTGAGCGCTTTTAGTTGTGCTATCTAGAAGAGGTGTGTACAGCGGACTATTTCAGATCTAACCTGAGGATTTCAAAGCGCTACCGGATGCGAGAAGACCAGTAGCTGGCACCCCAACAGACATTCTGGTCAAACGGTTAAATATTCATACTTGACATTTTGGAAACAGCTTTGACATTCTATCCAATACTAGCCTACTGTACCTATTGTCGTCTCCGAGGCAAATGCATTACGAGGCGGTAATTGCCTGGACAGTTGAAGTGCGGGGTTCAGCTATCGATACGGCTTGATTCGCTGTGTGTTTGCACTGTAAGCGGGCATCAAGATGCTCAAATCACGGGCTGCTTTGAAACTCAATGCCTAGCGGGTGGTTTAGCTTGACTAGGGCTTACCACAAGCATCGGCGTGGCGCCCTATGCCACCCAATCCGTCGCATCTTACATACCCATCAAGGCATCCCGTTGGCATTCCGTTGGTTCCACAGAATGCCAGACGACGAAAGCATACTGTACAGCCTAACCTGTATGCAAGGCGCTAGCATAAAGTCTCACCAGTGGTGACGCCACCAACATCTGAACACCTCATCTCGCATAAGATAAGATGGGGCCTCTGCCACCAAATTTTGTTCACAAACTTGCCCTCAAGTTCCTCCGACGATCTGAAGCCATGGATCTCTCCAAGCTCAAGAAAAAGACGTACCAGACCACCCGTGGCTTTACGTACACTTACTACATCTCACCCGCGCAGGGCAACAAACCGACAATTCTGCTTTTGCACGGCTGGCCTGACACAGCGAAACTATGGGCTGGCTTCATCAATAACTACCTCCTCCCTAATGGCTATGGCGTCATCGCACCCGATCTCCTAGGTTATGGCGAGAGCTCGAAGCCTACCGACCCCAGCTACTATGCCTGGGACCACATGGCCGCCGATCTTATCGAGATACTCACCACCGAAGAGATACCGAGGGTAGTCTCTCTGGGTCATGATTGGGGATCTTCTCTAGCTCAGCGACTGTATAACTTTTTCCCTTCGCGGGTGAGCGGTCTCATTATGATCAACGTCGCCTACAACCCGCCAGCGGGAGACTTTGACCTCGATGCTGTCAACGCTATGTTGAAACAGACATTTGGCCTGCCTCTATATGAGTATTGGCACTTCATCTGTTCCGATGATACCCCAGGGCTCTTGCGCGAGAATCTCGAATCTGCGTACACCGTAGTGTTTGGTGAGCCCGAGACATGGGCCAAGTATTGTTGTGAGCCAGGCGCCATGCGTGAATTCGTCACCGAAGGACAGACGCAGCCTACGTTGTCATACGCTACGGCCGAACACAGGGAGGATTTCATGAAGAGATTCGGAGATAAAGATGCCTTTGACGCACCCACCTGCTGGTACAAAGCGACTGTATTCGGAATTCAGAGCGAGGCGGACAAGCTTATTGAGGAAGATTCACAGGTTGTTAACGTGCCGACGCTGTTCTGGGGAGGGGAAAAGGATGTGGTGTGTCCGCCTGCTATACTGCAGCTCGGCATCCAGGGAGGATATTTGCCAAATGTTAAGAGTATCACAAGGGACACGGGACACTGGGGACAGCTTGAGAAGCCGGTAGAATTTGGTGAGGACATCCTGGGATGGCTGCAAGAGACGTTTGATTAGTTAGGCTACGAGAGTGACATTGCATCAAAGTTGATTCCAGAAGCTGGGAATCTATCGGTAGTCTCAAAGTCACTTGCCTGCTTGGTTGATACTATTCGAATAAGAAACTGGCAAAGAGAACAGCCTGGGCACCAAAACCAACGCAATAAGAAGGAGATGATTTATTAAAATGAGAGATATGCAACTCATACTTGAACATAGCGATATTTGAGATATGGGATCCAATGCTTGGGCAAATAAACCTCTTGAGCGTCAAAATGACACCCCTTAGTGAAAATTGACCACCAATATTCTCGTTCAAACCCATTTGATTTGAAAACTTTCTTCTGAAGGGGCCGGCATGGGTACTCGAACTGGGCAACGATAGAGCGATTGTACCCTACGGCACCAAACTTCAGCTCGAGCCTTTTGCCCCGAAGGGGAAACGGTGAGAGCTTCTTCTCGAATCCGTCAATATTCTGGGCGAGAATGTTAAGGTCGCCCTGAAGATCGGTTTTGATGATTGATTGGATCTGGATCAAGCCGTCGCGCACTTTGCGGGATGACTCTGTCCTGGATAGGTCTTTGTTCGCTTTCCAGTCTGGAGCGAGGACCACTTTGATGAAAGTTGCGGCAGCATTTACTCTACTTGAGTGCTTGGTGAGAGCGATTAACCAGTACAGGTTTTTCCTGATATCGGCTGCAGCGGTAGGAAGCACCTCGGTCAACTTGACAAAGAGCTTCATGATATCACGCATAGTGTTTAATTTCCCATTATTGGCAACCGAGTAGAGGGCGTCCTCACCCGGAACAGTCTGAAATGCATCGGCTGCCTGTTGAGCGCGAGAAAGGAGGGTCGGGATATATTTCGTGGCTTTGTTGGCTGCCGCCGGAATATCTTGGAGGTCATTGATCCATTCGAGCGCCGCAGTTACTAAGTCAGGTCAATATATAGGTTACTTAGCGTGTCATCTAGTAGGAAACTGACCATTCTTAAGGTAGGAAGAGACAACCTTTCCCGTGCACGCATTCCTTTGACATATTCTCTGTTGAACCGTTGAGATCTTGCTGGACGCTGTCTTGATGCGGTTTTGCACCGTATTTGCTGCGCTCTCCACCAGAGTAATGCCATCTCTAAACATTTCAATTGCAACGGGCCAGCTCTGTATGTCGTATGAAAATTGGCTTTCCCGTATCTCATCGGCGTCGTCAAACCAATTGGAGAACCAGACGAGCAACTTCCCCTCTTGACACTCACCCATGTAGCAATCCCAGGTTATGTGCAACAGCCCTCTGTACCTAGCCACATCGATCTGAAACCCAATTAATGATGCCCGAAGGGTTGTGTCAGAGCATAGACGTACCTCTGGAGCTCGGAGGATGGTCCATCCATCCTTGGCAACAAGTTGCGTATCGATGACCTGCCTTCTGTTTGTCTTGATAGCATAGTCCTTGTCGGCGAGGCACTGTCTCTAGGTAAGCTCCTGATTGGAATTATAGAGTGTCGACTAACCCTTTCGTTACGAAGTGCCGCATCGAGTGGGTTGGGGCTGTTGAGGCCGATCTCACCATCAAGCCACAGATTCGTATTGCGAGAATCAAGAATGGCTTGATCCAGGCATCCGCAGTAGAAGTTTACGTTGTCAAGGAAGCTGTTGTCCGGCATCACTTTGCGAATTGCGTCACAAACGTTGACCTCTTTCGTGTTGATCTTGACACCGCATTGTTTTCGCTGTCCCTTGACGGTGCCTGTGAGAGTGATAGCGCTGTCAGTGGGGCTTGTATCTGAGAGACTTGGCCTGCGTGGACTTACAGTACTCTGGTCCCGACGAAACTGGGATTATCAAGGTTCCATCGCATTGTCTCGCCCCATCAACGCTGTTACAAACTTCATAAATGTTCTGATCGGGACCAGCAAGGATAGGATGCACCAATACCGAGTTAAGAAGAACAAGGGAATAAGTAAGCTTCATGGCGAGGAAACAAGGCAAGTTAACAAAGGGCTGCATCGGATGAACCATGAAAGAAAGCCTACGGTATTAAATAGTGCGTTAGAAACGCCGTAAAGCGACGTTTTCAGCTGTGGCAGCCATGCATGTCACTTAAGGAAAGGATGTAATATTGTTGTCTCAAAGATGAAGTTCCCTTCAACGCCTCCAACACACGACCACGCAGCCACAAGCCTCCCCACCAAACAAATGTCGCCCTCAATAGATGCTCCTTTGTTATAACCGCACAAGGGTTAGCGTGCCCTTGAGCAGGGCGATTCAAGTCGGCAGGGCTGGATTTTGGAGTTATGCTTATTGGGCCATGACCGCCTCCAGATTCCAGGAACAAGCCATAGTAGCGCCTCCATCCTTCCCGCATATTTGACACGGCCGACAAATTTCAGATCACCATGTCCTGAATGACATGTTCCAAAAGCCTGGTTGAGTCGCCAACAGTGTTCAGAAAGATGAATAGCGAAGTAGCCATCCGAGCCTCCTCTGCAAACGGCGACTCGGGACCTCCATCATCCCTCGTATCACTGGATTATTGGTTGAAGAATCAGTCAGACACCATTTATTGAGCGACGCAGTTCAAAAGGTTAATACGTTCCTCCTACAGGGGAAGAATGTTCAAGTTGCCGATTATGCCGTGTGGCGTTCAAGAAATGTTCGAATGATGCCGACTCAGAACAACCCGCCCTACCCTAAGGGCATTATTAAAAGCCAACCCCCAGAGTATCGGTTCAGGCAACGTTTCCCTACTTGTGCCATACCCTTGGCCCGTTATAGAAATTTAGTTCGAAAAACGTTTATACTAATTCCGTCGAGAAACTTCTTATACTGCTTGGGCAAGGAAGTGCTAGGTGTTGGACACAAGTTAGAGATCCCTCCCCGTACGTAACTGCGCGCTATTTAATTATTGTAAAGTAGTTACGTTACTAAAACACGAAAAAAAATACAGGAACTCATGGCTCGTAGATATCGCCAAGTCTATCATGCGAATTACTATCATTTTGGAGTAACAGACATTTCTTGTTCCATTCCGATGAGGCTCGCCATCATTTACGGGCTCGGTTGTCTGAAGTTTCGGTATCCAATTAATTTCCCCTGCCCCGACCCCTATCAGTACAAATTTTAGAGGATCCTCTGGTGGAGCGCCGGAAAATTATGTGATTAGACTGTTTCAAGAGTCCACTGGTACGGGATAGTGACTCTGCCGGACTTCGCAGCGGTCGCGAGAGTTAAGTTAAGCGCCCGTCAAAGCGCCCTTGAAAGGGGATGTCGCGTCGGTTACACAACAAGGCCAATAATTCGTTAAAAGGCTCAATTGCATCTGCACTGACCCTCGTTGCTGTGCTTACCGTCTTTTGCAAAGAATACCCAGCCAATAGTGGCATTCGTCAAGTCCTTGATGGAGAATTGCCTCCAATCAACAGGACCGAAAATGGCCAGCGTCAGCATTACGCGACTAGGATTTGGATCCGCGAACGCTAAGATCGTTATGGAGCACCAATTCATCTCGTATTCGGGTCATCGAGCCGATGAATGGCAGAAAGGTGGATCATCGCTTGTTAGTTTATCGTCAATGCTGACCACCTTGGCAGGAGAATATAAACTAAGGGGCCGATCCCCTGAAGTTGGGCGCACGATACAACCTCTTTGATCGGCATGATGCTTCGTGAAATCGTGTACAGCCTTGCAGGGCTGGTTTTGCTGGCCTATGCCGTGGAATGGGCATTGAGTCTCTTTGACGACGCCCGAGAACCGCGGCGCCTCCAGTCCAAGGTGCCGCTGGTGGGACATTTGTTGGGCATGATACAGCACGGAGCAGCATACTACGGCATGACAAGGTAAGAAACACCAGGATTCTAATATCTAGCCTAGAGACTGATTGGTCTTCATAGCAAAACGACAGATGCGGAGGTCTACACGCTCAACATCTTTCACACAAAGCTGTACGTTACCAAGACGCAGCGCCTCACGCCCAGCATCCAGAAGGCAGCCAGGACGCTTTCTTTCCGGCCGTTTATGCAAACAGCCGCTAAGCTCATGGGGGATGCCTCGGCCAAGACGTACGATATTTTTGGCAGCGATTTTATAGATGACTTTAGTCATTCTATGAAAACCAGCCTGGCACCCGGAGCGTATTTGGACGAGCAAAATCTGAGAATGGGAAAGCGAGCCATGCAGGATGTTGACGCTCTTTCGTCTCTGGAGAAGCCGGCTATATTTCTACATGAATGGGTAAAGCATACTGTTGTGCAAGCAAGCAGTTGCGGTCTTTACGGCGAAGTCCATCCTTATCTCGACCAAGCTGTTGAAGACGCCTTCTGGTAAAGTTTGATTCTAGCTTGCGAAGATGCCTCGCGCGGTTTCTAACGTTTATAGGACTTGGCAATCCTATCTCCCCCTTCAGATGGTAGGCCTCGACCTAAGAGGAAAGGCCAAGGCTGCGAGACAGATTGTCTTTGACGCCTACAAGAAATACTGCGACTCTTTGCCCAATGACGTTTCCCAATTGATCCGTGAGCGCTCCAGAACGATGCGTGAAGCTGGTGTTTCCGAAGAGGACATCTGCAAACAGGAAGCTACATTCGGAACTGCTGCGTTTGCCAACACGGTGCCCGCTCTTTACTGGTCGATCTATGAACTCTTCTCACGACCAGATGTCCTCGAAGAAGTGCGCGCCCAAATCGCCGAGCAAGCAATTACTGGGGCCAAGGAATCTGGATTCGTGGTGGACGTGGCTGCGCTGAAGACTAAGTGCCCTTTGCTTCTGTCTGTCTACCAGGAGACACAAAGAACGAGGCACATCCACGCAAATATTCGCAAGGTGACAGCCGACACGCTGTTGGACGAGAGGTACCTGCTCAAGGCTGGCAATTATGTTCAAATGCCCGGCCAACCGATTCATACCAACCCAGACATCTGGGGCAGCTCGGCGGATACCTTTGATCCATACCGCTTTGCGAAGACCGATGCAGATAGGAAGAGTGTATCGCCAAGCAGCTTCCTCGCCTGGGGTGCACCGCCGCATTTGTGCCCCGCACGACAGTTTGCCACGACTGAGATCCTCATTGTGATAGCCTTGCTCGCGATGAAATATGATCTTACTCCTAAGGCCACAGGAATGTGGGAGAGGAATCCACAGCTTAACATTGGGGATATGGTGAGCGTGTATCTTCCTAAGAAGGATGTTGAACTCGAGGTCAAAGAGAGGGAAGCTTGGTCGGGAACTTGGAGCTTGGATATGGGCGAGAGCAAGACTCGTATCTCTCTTGCATCGGGATAGGTGGTCAGAGGGCCAACCTGATGGTGTTTGGTGCCGTTTGGACAAGGACTTACGCCACAATTTATAGAATAAGAGCATTCATAACGATTGGGCCCACAAGACGTAACCTAGTGTCTCAAATTCACATATCTGGGTTTTTCAGAGTTGTAGCCATGCCATTTGCTTTGTTCGACCTTGCTGAGAACTATTCTTTGGTGGTCTTAGTATTCTAAAGAGAGTACTTTTATAGAACCTTTCGATCAATCCATCTCACGTTTGGCTGCTTTCCGGCTGGATCCATAAAGACATCCTTCGGCTCGAGAAATGCCTTGGCCTCAGCACGGGTGAGAATAGTGGTCACGTTGCTTTCTGTCTGCGCCGCCGCATTGTTTCCAGGCCCAAACGTCCGATACAACGCCATTGTAGTGTTTGGGCCGTAGTTTCCATTGGGTTGCCCTGCCCACTGCGTGTATCCAGCTGGCAGTATGGTAGAGTCAAAGTATGATTTCAGAAAGACGGAGCGATGAAGAGAGTTCCAGGGACGTCCAAGGGAGCACTTATTCCTCGAGTTAACGGCGACCGTTGCGTTGGCTGCCATGACTTTCGAGTTAGAGATGTAAACACCATACTTGTTCGTGAATGTGGTATTTGTTCCCTTCCATGCAGTGATGCCACCGCCGCAGCCTCGCAAGAGCAGACTAGACTTTTGCATGAACAAGGTGCCGAAGCCGTAGAGAAAGTCTGTTTGTCCAGCGACAATGCTGTCATGCATAAAGATATTGCCAAGCTTGCCCGCGAAGACCTGATAATAGGTGTCAGTTTACGGTTTTGTGACGGGAATGTGGTGTCACTGACGGTGTCCTGATAACTGTAGAACCCGCACGAATAGAATCCAGCATTGGCATATGCAACGGCTAGAGCGTGGGACGGACCACTACTTTGCAGTGCATATTCGTTCCGGAAATCGATGTTGTAGGCCCTGAAGTCTGAGCAACCAAATGGGGTGTCTGGAGGCACAGGATACCCCGTCGGTCCGCTACCAGTCAGAGTAGCTTCATAGGTAGGACCAACGACAAGGACACTTGTGTGAACGTTATCCGCGTACGAGCTATTTGAGTTGGCAGCTCTCCATAAAACGCTTACCTTGTTCGTCGAAGGTCCGTCTTGCTCAATGTTTGCGTACCCGCCTCGTGCTGAGGAGTCTGTCTCACCGAGCAACGTCAGGGGACCTGGGCGGGTAACATTGAGCTGCTCTGTGTAGCCCCCGGCTCCCACGAGGATGATACCAGGTGAATCATCAGATGGCAACGAGTCAATAGCGTCTTGGATGGATGTAAAGTGAGCTTTTTTGTCGGTTGCGCTAACATAGAGGGTTCCTCGAGGACAGCCTTGAAGTGGTTGCTTTGCGTTGACGTTTTGGCATTTATGTAATTGTGGGACAAGAGATGCATATGAGGCCGGCAACAGAGTGACCACAATGGCATATAAGAGTAGCATTGGATTCATTGATGCGGCCGTTTTGATACTAGGGGTTGCAAGCACAGATTGAGGTGCCTCGTTACAGGGACAGGCCTGGATGCTGCCTGCACCACGTGTTTATAGCACCGCATCGTCGCCAACCCCTCTCCAAGAGACGGAAAATAGCCTTCCGATGGTAAATGCTGTTTGCCGATCGGGCAATATTAGGCTAATATCGTCCGAGCCCATGAAGTTCGTGAAACCTAGGTCCTGGATTGTCAAGGAGATACCCAGTCTCCAGGAGTTGTCAATTTTGCGCCTCATGGAGAGAATGCGGGTTGTTGTCAGGTTACCCAGAATACTACAGTGTCATATTTCCGTGGTGTAGCGATAAGCAGGCACACGAAGCTAGGTAGCAACGTGTAAGACGATGTCCGCTCGGTCACGGCGAACAAAGCATAAGCAACCGTCTTATCCCGACAAACATAAGCCCTATCCTTCTGGAGCCTCAAGGCGGACTGCTCGCCATTGCGGCTGAAAGTCATCGGATCAACAAAAGGCGTCAGACTTCTGGAATCAACTCCTGTCTTTCTATGTTACGTGGAGACACGTGTCGGATGGTGCCTAAACAGTCAGCCTATCATTTTTTAGCGTACCAAACAAGTCATCCACTTTCCGCCCGCGAGGCTACCTATGGGAAATGCTCATGTCAGCCACGAGCCAATGAGTTGTGTGAGACGCAATGTCGCGCTCGGTGAGGCCTGCAAGGATCCCCGCTTCTTGAGGCTGTGCACTGCAGGCAGGACAAGGCGAAGTGTTCCATCAGGGCAACTATTTTCGAGAAACGGCACAGGCTTCAGTCTCAACCACATGCTTCATATAGTCAGATTTTTCTTCCAGCTGTCGCGTTCTGCTCTCTTTCCTCTTATACGGAATCTATTTCCCTCATCCCTACCAAGCATAGCCCGTGCCTCCCCGGCTACCTAATTAATTACCTCCTCCACATGCGTCAAAATGGCGATTGATCAGCCACTTGCAGCGTCTACTGTCAAAGACGGGTCATTGCAGAATGACACCAATCACCAAGTCAAGGGCCAGGGTACAGAAAACGGCGTCAAGGATAATGCCGCAACTGAACGTGCACTTGCGGAGTTGTCCAAGTCTGGTCTCCTATCGGAGCGGGAAAGTGAAGCTTGGCAGCGCGCAATTGAGAAAGTTGTCCAAAGCGTTGTATCTGTCAAGTTTGCGCAACCCTATTCCTTTGACACGGACTTTTCTTCTACCAGTGAAGCAACTGGGTTCATTGTGGATGCGGAACGAGGGTAAGCCACATATTCATAACAAGACTCCAGAATTGCTAAATAGATATCTTAGCTATGTTTTGACCAATCGACACGTTGTTGGGGCTGGCCCCTTCTCGGGTTATATCCTCCTTAACAACCAAGAGGAAGTTGACGCCCATCCTGTCTACCGTGATCCGATCCACGACTTCGGTTTCCTCAAATTTGATCCCAAGGCCGTCAAGCACATGAAGCTATCCTCCATCGATCTGCGACCAGATCTAGCAAAGGGTATGTCGGGCCATGGCAGGGACAGCCAATGCTCTTTGGACTAACGGTATATCTAGTTGGCGTTGAAATCAAAGTAATTGGCAATGATGGTGGGGAAAAACTAGGTATTCTTTCTGGCTTCATCAGCCGCCTAGATCGCAACGCACCCATGTACAAGGGTTACATGGATTTCAACACATGTTACTACCAGGCCAATGCATCTGCTGCAGGCGGGAGCTCAGGAAGCCCTGTCGTCAACGTCGATGGTCACGGTATTGCCCTCCAAGCGGGTGGCCGAACTGATGGTTCTACTGACTACTTCCTCCCTCTTGACGGGCCATTGCGTGCGCTGAAGAAGCTGCAACAGAATGAACCCGTCCCAAGAGGCGAGATTCAGTGCGTGTTTCAACTGAAGCCCTTTGACGAATGTCGACGGCTGGGACTCAAGCCTGAGTGGGAGACTGTTGTTCGCCAAAGCTTCCCCAAGGACAACAATATGCTGGTAGCTCAAACTGTTCTTCCTCAGGGTCCATCCGACCAGAAGATCAGAGAAGGCGACATCCTGATTAAAATCAACGGGCAATTGGTAGCACAATTCCTTCCGCTCAACAATGTCTTCGACGATAACATTGGGAAAAAGCTTCGTTTCCTGCTTCAACGAGACGGCAAGGATATCGAAGAAGAGATCGAGGTTCAAGACCTCAATGAAGTCACTCCGGACCGCTTCTTATCTGTCAGCGGTGCCTCATTCCATGACATCTCGTACCAAGTGGCCCAGCGGTACAATGTTCCATGCCGTGGCGTCTACATGTGCGAGTCTGGCCCTTTCCACTCATCAAGACGCAACTACATGTCGATGCAAAGCATTGACTACAAGGACACACCAGATCTCGCGACTCTCATCAAGGTCGTCAAGGAGATCCCTGACAGATCTCGGATTGTCGTTGCCTTCCGGTATCTATGGGACAGACATACCCTGAGGACAGCCATCATATCCTTTGATGGGCATTGGTTCTCAAAGATGAGGCTGTTTAAGAGAAACGACACCACGGGAGTCTGGGACGTCGATATTATCGGTCAAGCCCTACCCGCGGTGCCTCCAACCAAGCATAGTGCTTCCTTCACGTCGCTTCAGCATGTACCACATCGGGCAGTGGCAGATGTGGTACGGAGCGTCGTTCACGTCAGGTACTCGACACCTGTGCTGCTCGATGGGCAATGCGAGCGTGAAAAGAGCGGCATGGGCCTAGTTATTGATGCTGACAAGGGCTTGGTCATGGTATCTCGCAATGTTGTACCAGTCAAGCTATGCGATATTGAGCTCACATTTGCCGATTCGATCCTGGTTCCAGGAAAGATCGAATTCATGCACCCGTCACATCATTACGTGGTCATCCGATACGACCCCGAACTAGTCGATGCTCCCGTGCAAAGTGCTACCTTGAGTACGGAACAAATCTCCCAAGGCGCATCTACGCTCTTTATTGGGCACAATGATAGTGGCCAGATGGTCTACACACCAACCACAGTCACGAGAGTCATGCCTCTTGAGCAGTCACCACCGAACCCACCAACATGCCGCCCGATCAATGTGGACAGAATCGACATTGATAGTAGCCTCAGCGCACATTGCAGCAGCGGTGTTCTGATGACAGAAGAAGGAACCATTCAGGCAGTCTGGCTGGTTCATGAGGAAGGCAACGACGAGGAAACTCATTTCGGATTGAGTACTCTGAACTTGCTACCCGTTTTTAACAAGCTTAGCCAAGGGATCGTGCCGAGTATAAGGAGCTTGCCAGTCGAGCTCGAGGCCATCACTATGATTCAGGCACGTGTAATGGGTGTCTCAGATGACTGGATTCGCCAAGTTGAAAAGAGAACATCAGAGCACCGACTCTTCAAAATCAAGAGGGCTTTCGGTCAGGAATCCGGCCAGCTGCTTGAAGGCGATGTCTTGCTCACACTCAACGACACGCTAATCACCCAACTTCACGAACTAGAAGTAACCTATTGGAACGAAACAATCGACGCCGTCATTGTACGCAGCCGAGAACAAATGAACCTACAGCTCAAGACGGCAGCAGAAGAAGAGCTTGAGACATCTCACGTCCTCACCTTTTGCGGTCTCACAGCTCAGAGACCCCATCGTACTGTGCGACAGTCCATCAAAGACCTCCCCAGTGAAGTCTACATAACAAGTTGGCTTCACGGGTCTCCGGCCACGTTGTACAGCCTGTACGCTACAACCTTTATTACTCACATCAACGGCGAACCCACGCCAGATCTGAGAACACTGGTTCCTGTGATAGCCGCTATTCCTGACAACACTTGTAAGTTTTCAAAATCTCTCGCGTCTATCGACTCGTTCATATCCACTAACTGCTCCTGCAGACTTTTCTGCCAGGGTCGTCGACTATTCCGGTGCTCCATTTGTGGCTACTATCAAGAAGAACGAGAGGTACTTCCCAACTGTCGAGTGGATTGCAGACCCGTCACACCAAGATGGGTGGAAACGGATCACGTATGAGAGAGGAGAGACGATTGAAGGTGAAGGGACCTACGGCATCATTTTCTAGATGCCGCTATCCTTGAGTGTATGAGATTGTTTGGAAGACATTCCACTAAGGGGACAAGATCGCCACTTTACAAGTCTTCGTTCATAATGATGACCGAGGGGAAGAAGAAAGATCACCACTTATCTAATAAAGGCCATTGTACGTTGATAGATATCTCATGTGGCCAATACCGAAGCAAGACCGAAACACTTTTGGTACTGCTACGATCCTTGCGAGACATATCACTGTGCCATTTCACGGTAATCGAGCGCCGTTAAGTTACCCGACTGTAAGAGAGCTCCAAGAGTGAAAGAATAAGGATTTATTGATTCTTCCATGCTATTATGCCATCTGAATACTATAGATATCATTATCTCTCTCATCTAGAGGTCTCTGCTACGACCTGATCTTCACTACAGTATCATCATCGGGGTTGAGCCGCCTAATCTCCTTAACATCAGGATTCTTCTTCAAGGCCGGGAACTCTCGATCATGCTAGACACTACCTTTCACGCTCCAAAGAACTGGATACGCATAGTGTAACCGTTCCTTGTACAGTCAATACTTTGAGTTAATTTTGATTTGGGAGTTCCAAGTTGATCAATGCAAGCATTACGCGCGGCTTGGACGGACTCTCAATTGAAATTGGTTGATTGTGCGGACTATTGTAACCTTGTAACCTCTATCTGGGATCTAACAGAATTCTAACCGTCTATGTTGATAACCGTGCGTCTAAGTGAAAGCCTTTACTGAGTGTTGTAGAACATGTCGATCTTCTTGATCTTGAAAACAGCAGTCTGAGCGGGAGGGCCAGCACTCCATCCATCGTCGCCGTTGGACCAGTTGTTCCAAATCCAGGGGCCGGGGTAGGTGGGGACATCTTGGGTGGTCTCCCACTTCTTGACGCCGTCCACGAAGAATTGGACACGGCCAGGTGTCCAGTCAACACGGTACTCGTGCTCAGTCGAAGTAGCCTTGCTGGGTGGCTTGATGGACGTGAAAGTGGCCTCTCCATCGCCGTTTGCGTCCTGGTTGGTAAACCAGAGTTGGCGAGTGCCATCATTAGACTCGGAGTTGGGGTCGGAGAGCCATTCGATATCAATCTCTTGTGTATCGGACTGATAGAAGAACATTCCTAGTTTGACGTCAACAATTGATTCCTTTGAGCAGGTATCGCTACTTACCATTGCACACACCAGCAGGCTGGCTCAGAATAGCAGTGGTGCGCACACTAGCGTACTTGATGTTGTCGATGGTGGTGTACACCTCACCGCACGTGTAGGGCATGTCAGTCTGCCCGCCGGGGACAATGAGCTGCAGGTAGTTGTTTTTGACGACAACGTTGGATGGGATGAAAGTGCGGGTATCATCCCCATAGTTGCTTTTAGCTAGCCCGGCAGGAAGTTTATTACCCGGGAAGGTCCAAGTCTTCCTGTTGGCGAACTGCATACCGCGGTCGACGATGTACTTTCCGTTCTCAAAGGTAGGTTCCGGAGACCGCTTCATGAGATCGGGCTGAGGTGCAGCCGCAGCAAGGCCAAGGGCCACGAAGGCAACGGAGAAGTAAGAAGTAGAGTGCATTGTGGTAGTGATGGCTGTCGTGTTGAGTTGTCTGTCTTTCTTCAACTACCTTAGCCATAGGACATGTCCAATCTATATAAATACCCATCGCCTTTGACTTTGGCCATCTTCGGATAGATTAAGTTTCTAAACTCAAAGGGGCCGACATCGAGAATTCCTTGGCAGGAATGTCACCGAGGGTAGCCCTGTGGCGCAGGGTCTAGTGCATTCCTCTAGGATTCCGGGTCTTTGGCTAGTATAACATACCAAAGTGCAGAGTGACAAATAGCTAAGCAATTTTGGGGCTTGCGGAAAGAAGCGACCCGAGTTGTGGTGGCTTGGGGCGAACTACAAGCTATGGCATTTTGGAAGATCCATAACATGATTTGTGGCTCGATGCGTGCAAGGAAGATGATTCATGCAACGATTGACACCGAGCGTCAAGCCACTCTTCTTCACCTTCGGACTGAGACTGAAACATGGTATCAAACAGCTGCGTGGACAGAGGTCCTTCATCAAGTAGACAGTTTGCCTCGTAGTCCGGTGTCTCTCAGTTCAATGGTAACGCTATCGTCCCAGGTAATGCCGCCAGGTCAGGTGGCGTGCATCCGATTAACCTCACGGCTGTTACGGCACACGTTGAGTTGATGGCATTTGGCACAGCCTTTTCCAGGGCTTTCGAAGACTTATCCCAAAAACGCGGTACCATGCATGCGCCTCATGACACTAATACATTTTTGAGCTTAGCCCCAGACAATGTCCCGCTTGATAGGATGAGGAAATCGAGAATATCCATCCCGTGATTTCGTTCTTGTTCTTTCCCGTGTCAACATTGAGATAGCCTCATCTGTTGCAACATCATCCCACTCACCGGCTAGTCAAACGCGGTCCCAAAAATCTCATATTCCTCCGTCTGACTCTCCTGGTACCTACCTAGCTATGAAGGTGGTCTTACGTGAGGAGGGCTTGCTTCCAAGCTTAGTAAGTGGCGATGCGCCACCCCCTCGCTAACGAAGTATGTATGAATACGTCGGTCCCGAGCTGAAAATCCTGGATTTTGGCTTCGTGGTCGACTCTTCGCCCCATTTCATGAAGCCATGGCTTCGGATAACGGCTCTCTGCCTCACACATGTGAACACTGTCAGCGAATCCTTCTCGACAAGCCTATCAAGAAAGAGAACTTTGGTCAGTATGAGGTGACGCTTCCTCATTTTCGAGGTGACGTATACGAAGCTGTCCAAGCGGGCTGCCCGCTATTCTCGTTGTATCCAAAATTCCCCTTCTTTGACCTCTCCATTACGGACTCGCTTGCTCCGAGTTCATGGCAGCCATTTTTTGATCCACTGCAATTTCTGAGGTTTGAAGGCTGGCAACGCAGACATGCATGGCTGCTCGCTAAGAGCATGCTGAACCCTTATGACCGACCTTTTCAGGTTATGTACGACACTGAGGGGGAGTTCAGCCTGCGTTGTGCAAGCTGGGTCAGTAAGCCTGAGATTCGACGGGTTGTAGCCCCTCATGGTATGTTCCGCGTTGGCTCTCTTGAGGACGGTGGGCTAAGCTTGAACTAGGCAACCCGGCCTCTGATGATCTCCCGTTCAGACCTATTAATAGCCGGGTTGACGCCGAAGAGGTGTTCGACTTTTTGCATGCACAAATCCAAGAGTGCTACCAGACGCATTGCCATGAAGGGTCATGCCCTTTACTTCTGGACGACTTCTCGCCTCGACGAGTCATTCGCATCGATAAGAACGGAGATTCTCTATCTCTCAGGCTCTACCAGCCGGAAGCTGGGGAAGCGATTCAATGGTGCGCGCTGAGTTACTGCTGGGGTGGTCAGGACCAGAGTGTCAAGACTACTGTCGCGACGCTCCGGGACAGATATCACGGGATCGACATCACCACCCTACCTAAAACAATTCATGACGCAATCACTACTGTTTCCCGCTTGGGCCTACACTATATCTGGATCGATAGTCTGTGTATAGTTCAAGACGACAGACAAGAGATGACCCAGGATATTGCCGACATGGATCGCATCTACAGCCATGCATACTTCACGCTGTCAGCCTCCAGTGCCTCAAACGTTTCAGAAGGATTTCTTCACGACCGTGTGATTCCGCAATCATCAACCCCAATTTCCCTCCGGTACATGAGTGAATCGGGAGCCGAGGGAAACTTTATTGTATGTTCCGAGCCAGCTCCGGCGGATATGCCCGATCCCATCAACTCGCGCGCATGGACGTTTCAAGAACGTGTTTTGTCCCCAAGGTTGGTTGACTTCTCCACTACCCAAGTTCGTTGGAGATGCAACTCGGCCCAGAAGAGCGAATCCGGTTGTCCACCCAAATCAGCTTGGAAAAATCACTTCGAGACGAGTTTTATTGTTGGAAAAGCTCAAGAGTCCCAGATGAGGGCTCAAGAAATTCAACAGGAGTGGAATGGTTTGGTGACAGGCTATTCGAACCGAGACCTAACATATGCCGCCGATAAGCTTATAGCCTTCTCGGCTATCCCAAAAACATTTGGGAGGAGTGGGAGATATCTGGCTGGCTTGTGGGAGGTAGACTTGCCTTGCAACCTCCTCTGGAAGGTCTGTCACGTTTGGTTCCCAATCGCCGGTACTATCGACAAGCGGAAGCCGCGACCGAATGGCTACCGCGCTCCTTCTTGGTCATGGGCATCTGTTGATGGGAGTGTTGAGTGCGAGGTTGGTGGTATAGAGTCATGGATGCCAGAGGCGGCTTGTCAAGTGCTGGAGTGCGAAGTTGGCTTGGCTGATGAGAGTGTGCCCTATGCTGCCGTCACATCTGGACATATCGTCATGAAAGGCAATGTGAGGCAGGCTACTTTCTTTCCACTCACCAGTGAGCTATTCTTTTATGATGTCGGGACAGTTGAGGGAGACGCGGAGCGTGCCAAGTCCCACTATCAAGGATTTGCTGACTGCAAGCCGGGGGAGGCGTCAACGGAGGACAACCCTTCCGTCAACGTTTGGTGCCTTCACATTCGAAATTTTGGAGGCCGTGGGGAGGGACTTCTTCTTGTGAAAGACGAAGTTGAAGATGTGTTTCGACGGATTGGACACTTTTACTGGGGTTTGCAGGAACTAGGGAGTTCTTTCGAGCATTCAGAGGAGACAGTACTTAGAATTGTGTAATAGTAAGATCCGATGATCAGACAGTCTATCACATCTTCTCATCATAAACCCCGTAGGTCTTTTGGATCAGCTTTTCTCATGACATTGGAATGGGGATCACGAGCCCCGAGGGTTGTGAACATGTTCAGTGGGTTGGTGACTTCATTCTCCTTTTTTGAAGAGTGGAGTCATGGGATGTGACCTTTCCGAACCTCATCTAAACCATCTAGCCTTGATATCAGCGTAAATAAAATTGGCTACCGAGTCAATATCAATTCATTGATGATTTTATTATCCCTTTGCCTTGACCCACGATGTTCACTACTCTCAACGTTCTCAAATGCATGGCAATCTTGAAGACTGACCATAGCGATTAGGTTATGGTATGGAAATAGGAACTTCTTTCGTAGAGTGTAGACAACTTAATGGTCCTCCCCCTCCGGTGATGTCGCTGCTACGGGCTTCTCTGGTTTCTGGCCGTAAACGCTAAATCTGTTGTACTCAAAGTCAGTAGACTAACATGTTAGAAGAAGGCAAGAATAACGTACACAAAACCAGTAGTTTGGGTCTTTGGGTTCATAAGTACCCGGCGCATCTCAGCAGCAAAAAGCTGCATCTCTTCGGGGCTCCAACCAAGAATCTCACATAGAGGTAGCTTGACGAAGCCATCCAACGCTTGGCTGAAGGACAGTCCGACAAATGTGCCAAGCTCCTTCATCTTCTTGTCTTTAGGCCATCGGCCTACAGGAATCCTGTGTGTCTCAAACTTGATGGCTGAGAGTCCGGCGGCAGTGGCGAGTTTTTCGAGTTTGCGGTCTGTGAAGTCGAAAGTCCGACCCATCTTCTCACCAACCTCGGTGAACACTTGAGCCCATCTGCTGAAGATACTATGACCCAACTTCTGTATTAGCTTTTATTTTCCAAAACATGTTAGTCAATGATACGGGTCACATACTGCTTGTCATCAACTTTTACATCCGGGTTTTGCGACAACATTTGGAGATCAGGCTCAATGTGCTGGAACCAGCCTCCCGGTTTCAGCGCTTTATACACCTGGCTGTATAACTTGTCCCAGTTCTCAATTGAGCCCTGCAGGTATCGTATGTGGATAAAGTCAAACGACTCCGGCTCAAACGTCCAGTCTAACTGGGCATCGTCAATCTGGAACTCCAGGTTCGGGGGTACCCATGACGGCTGTGTCGGTGTGATATCAGTAGCGATTACTTTCGCCGAAGGAAACTGGTCGGCCATATTTCTTTCACAATATTAGTAGGCGATAGCACGAGGTTTGAGGTCTACCTACATGGCCCAAATTCCTGTCCCAGTCCCAATGTCAAGAATATCCTGTCTCAAGTAAGTACAAGCCTGCAGTTGTGGATTAAACCTACTTGAGGGTTGTCCCCAATAGGTGGGAGGTAGAGCTTATTGTCCAACATTAGAGTCAGCCAATGGTGTCTGTCGTTGCCGGGGTTAGCCAAGATAGTCCGTTCCACAGGTGATGCTGCATGGAATAGTACATAATGTCAAGCGCCTCAAGCTGCTCTTCATCGTTGGGAGCCCTTGTCTCGATTAGTTGAGATCAAGTCACGCCTAAAAGCGAGACTACCATACCAATGCCTGCCATATTTGGGGTTGGCATAAGCTCTGCCCTGAAAATAACGGCGCTCAAATATGCTTGACGTTATTGAGGCGGTGGAGTCAACATCGCTACTCAAAGTCAGAAACGAACCCGGTCATAGAAGTATGGGGCTCACTTACCTCTCGGATGCCACATCACTCTCCTCGCCAAGAGTTGGATCCTGTTAATTCATCAGTCAAAAAGAAGTCTTCTCATGCAGCTTGCCGTTCACTTTCATCCTTTTCTGGTGAACTGGTGGTCTAGATAGCCAAGCATGGAATACGTGCAATACCTACAGCTTCGATTTGGGACGTCATGTTGAGCTTTTAGTTATGTTTCAGATGAGGGAGTACAAACATTCCAAGATGGGAGAAGGGGAAGTCCAGAATAACGCCCTCCTCTTAATGGGTAACGCGTCATGTGCGGGGCCCATGGTGGTCCGATCTGTTCGCGGGACAGAGTTGACATGATTGATCAGATTAGTTCTCGGCTGTATGTACGGGGCAATTCCGCAAAGAGGCATGGTGGTTTGGTGCGGGTGGATGAGTGGGTGACCAGGGGGGCACAGATGCATGTCTCTGCAAGTACTGGTGGGGGTTGATCACCAACGACCCTGAGCCGCAGTCCTTGACAAGATATCGAATATTCGTTCATGTTTGGGTTTTTTTCACTGCACTTGAGGTAGCGCCTTATGCTCAAAGTTGGCGCTGTTACACCAACTTGGGTTACAAAAACACTACTCTGTACTGAGATGCCTCCCAGCTGTCTCCCTCCCCCATGTTCCCTGGCTTGAAGAGAAAACTACGCTAACGCAGACTATTGACAACGGCTCGGCTGCACCACGCTGCTTACGCGACCCTTGGGGAAAGGTCGTTCTGTTGTGCGGTGTCATCATTGGATGGGTTATTTGCCAATGTAGAAATGACCGCCAGCTTGACACATGAGGCTGTCTAGTGCCAGCATCGGTAGTCTAGCCGCCCAGCCACTAAGCCGAGGTACAACTACCGGCGCGAACCCAAGTCGCGTTACTCGATGTCCATGATAGGAACACAACTATGGTGATCGTACTCCATATTTTAGGGTATGCCCCTGACGTAAATATTTGTGGCAAGTCCAACCTCATTGACGGCGTTTGACTTGAGAGAGCGCCGTTTCTGGTGAGTAGCTCGCAGTCCGCCGCGAGGCTTCGGCCTCCGCAATTATATTCCCACTGCAGCTCTCTATCAGAACCATGTTGTTCTTCGCTCTGCTTAATCAGGCTCGTACAATTCGGTACGAAACTAATGCTTTTTCTTTGCTCCTATAATCGCAGAAAGTCGTTCCAGTAGTCCCAATCAAAATTGCTTCCCTCAGCCAATCCTAGGGTGCCGAGAACATGATCATCCGAAGCTATAAGAGCTTGAGCCTCCTTCCCGTAATCACTTTGTCGCTTGTTCAAAAGACGTTGAATGAATTCAGGCGTCAAATCGGAGTCTGCAATGCCTTGATCGCGAATTATTTCCTGCTGTCGTGTCCTCCAAGCCTCCAGGGTTAGTTCAGCGAGCGATGTGAATAAACTACTCTCATCACCTTCGGTTAACTCGGGGTGTTCCTCATACAAGTCCTCAACCAGTCTCCACGCCAGAGCCACCATATTTCCAGTGCATCGTTTCCGTAAATCGCTGATTACATAGATGTAAGCGTCCATTTGCGACTTAACAGTCAGGTGGGTGAATAGATGCGAAGAAAACTTGCTTCGCACACCCACATCTACTAACTCCAATAGCCTGACAGCTGAATTAAAAAGCATGTCACTTTCTGCCTGGGACATGTAAACTTGTCCCCCACTCGGGGCATCTCGCCCTCGGGGATGGTGGAGCTTGAACCGCATGCGAGCGATGGAAAGCTTCGCCATGGCGTGTGACAGACCATGGAGTGGTATGCGTTTGTCGAGATTACGCATATATTTCTCCTGGTAGATCGCCTCGAGCTCATTGATGGCCCCATCTTCCAACTCTGTCGACACCTTGCCTTTCGGTGGGCCGTGGGCAATGTTGTCGAAGACTTTTGCAGCAATGGGTGATGAGTGAAGCCAGTTGGGGACCTCGAACTTGACCAGTACACACAACATCTCAGTTGGTCCTGTGTGCTCGGCAGGAGGCTCGGTCATGTCGGGATGCAAGTCCGAATCGTTAACGTTAAGAGGAAGACGAACCTCGCCGAACTCGGACATTGGGATCTTGAATCCAGTGATCATTTTGGCACGGACTCTTGAGTCCAGTCCACGAATTTGCCACCAGAGACGAACACGCATCTCCTTCTCAAAGAATAGCACTTTCGGGTCTGTACTCTCTCTATGTAGACCCATCTTCTGGCCTTGTCGGATAGCAACGGCGGTCAAAGTAGAGGCGAGATCTGACTCTGGGTCAGCGAGAAGGAACAATACAAATGCCTGCAGAACTTCAAAGTCTTTGGTCGTGAGAAAGTCAGCGGCAATCAGAGCCTGAACAGTCGCAGCCCGGTATCGTGCCAGTAGAGTATCCCTTGCCTCCCCGAAGGATATTTGGCAATCGTCAGAGGATAAAGAGGTGACAGCAAGAGTGTAGATGGCGAACATTGTGGCTGCTAAGGGGTTGGGTACATTGGCCAGATCCCAGCTGGCATCCAAGATTCGTTGTTGTAGGGTGGGGACATGGATGATCTTGGTAAACGGGTTGACCGTTTCGACGAATATCTGCCAGAACCTGTAGATCTGTCTGGGCTCTGGGTGTAACTCTTGCAAGCCTCTGTTAGAGCTGGGCAAGATGAACTGAAGGGGCGGTGTGGGATTAAAGAAAGGGTCATCTTTTTGCCGTAGGCTCTGTATGGGGGGATACTTGAGCTGATTTGGTAGCTTTGTCAGTTCCTGGAACCTGAGAGACGGTGTGTAATCATACTTCTGAGTTCAAATTTGACCACAGACAACTAGAAACATTGTGTTGTCAGTTTCGCACGCGAGGGCGATTATCATTATTACCGGGTAGAGAACTCACAGTTCAAGTTCCTCAGTGTTCACTGATGGAGAGTCGCTCTCCTTAACTCTAGGTTCCAGCCCAGAGGGGACCCAGATATTGGCGTAATGGGTAAAGTCGATGTTATGCTTCCTCATCAAATCCTCATATTGAGACAGGCGAGCAAGCAGGTCATCATCTACAGCTCTTTTCCGAGGTCGGGGCGGAGGCGGGGTTTCATATGAGCACTGAGATTGTGCCTTGGAACAGTTGGAACAAGGGTCGCGTTTGTCACATTTGACCTTGCGACGGGCGCAGATTGAACAGGCGTGCTTGTGTAATTCTGAATTGACTGTCAATGGAGATGCCATCGTGGGCATGGCTGTATCAGCTTGTAGCTTAAAAATCAAGTTATGAAGGAAATAGAATAGGATGCCTGTCAACGTCCGTAGATGTTTGGATGGTGTTGCTAACTACGAGCTTCCAAGAGTCCGAAATCACTGGTGACGGCCGAAGTGACGACAAAAGCGGCATGATCTCGGAGATCTCGGGCCCAGAAAAGGTCAAGCGTCGGAATGTCGGAGACCGAGGCCGCCGACAGGCTGGAGCACGTGCTCTCCAGTTTGTGGCTCGAAGGCTCATTTTGGTGGCCACTATGATCGATCTGGGAACCACCACCAAGTAAATACGGCAAAAGTCTCATTTACTCGACCAATGCCACAAGCTTGCCAAATTCTCGGCCCTGGATCAATGGCCTTTAGCAACACCCTTTGTTCGTTGGGTGTGCTTTTGTGAGCACGTGATTCTCCTTGGTGCTCAATTGAACCTGTGCAGCTCACGGCAAAGTGGGCTTCCGATAAAAGAAATGATTTATGCAGGCGGTTGTGGTCAAAGCTTTGGAGAACATCTGCCGAGGCATCGCTAGGATCAACGCGAAACCGAGACCTGCGGGGAAACGAACCACCTCATATTTGGATATGGCCGTAGCACCGATAAGTTCATTCGCTCCACCAACTTGGCAATTCGCTGCCTTGATACAAGATGGCCAGCTCTACACCAAGCTTCCGAGAGCTTCAGCGGCGTTTCAAAGAGCCGACGCCCGCAGCGACCGCCTTCTACTACGGGGTTGCGGCGCACCTCATGTACTTCGTCAACTCGGCCTCTGAGTATGTACGAGCGGTCAAGGACATCTTTTTCACTCCTGCGGATGGACCGAGTCTGGTCAAGTCATATGCATGTCGCCCATCGCTTCCTATTAGGTTCGTCTTGGTGCATATAGAATCCCAACGAGACCTGTTCAACTGACTCCAGCTAGAATCTTCATACCGAAGTCATACGATCCCAAGTCTGAACAAAAGCTACCGACACTATTCAGCATCCACGGGGGCGGTTTCGTCCTGGGTAATGCACGCGATGACGACACTTGGAATCGCCCATTTGCCGACACTCAGTCCGTCCTAGTCATCGCTTTGAACTACTCTCAAGCCCCAAGGGCTCGTTTTCCGACACCGATCTATGATATTGAGCAGGTCATCTTGGCTGCTTTGTCGGACTCAACATTGCCCATTGACCGAGACCATGTGGCCATTGCAGGTTTCTCGGCAGGCGGCAACCTAGCCCTCTCTGTCTCGACACTTCCAAGCATGAGTGGCAGTGGAGATGGGTCCAGGCGTTTACAGGCGGTGGTTCCTATGTATCCAGTTGCCGACATGTCCATACCTCGGGAGCATAAGACACAAACGCGGAGATACAAGCCTTCTCTTGGAGGGTTCCGTGGCAAGCCCAAGGATTACCTACTTCGTATTTCCCCCATCTTCGACTGGGCTTACACTCCACCCAACCAAGACTTGCAGAATCCGTTGCTCAGCCCTATCTTCGCGCAGAAAGAGCAACTTCCAACTTACGTGTTTGTTGTGGGTTGCGAGCTAGATATGCTTGCAGGCGAGTCGTGGAGATTGATCCGTCGGCTGGTCGATCATCCAATTGAGGATGAGCGAGTGGGCAGAGATGAACCCGGCCGCTTTGGGGAGCTTATACTTGATGATGAGAGGTACTCGTTTGAGCAGCGGAGCGAGACGGGCAGCTACAAGTGGCTATTGATCCCGGATCAAATCCACGGGTTTGACCATTATGTGCAAATGCAGCCAATGCACAGAGACAAGAATCACTTCGCTGACGCTGAGTTGAAAACACTACAGTGCCAGAACCTGATTGGACAGTGGTTATTTTCTGGACCCTTCCGTTAACGGGGCGAAAACCGATCCTTCATGGAACAATATTGGATATAAGGGTGTCTGTCTGCATCTCTATGAGATTACGCGAATGTTCTGTACGCTGGGCAGCCTGCAATGTTGAAATCAATTGAAGAAGAAATCTACAGTCGTGCCATTGGGCATTGCATATGGCTGAGGGAAAATATGGCATCTATTCACTACAGTCCTTGATCTTAAAAACGTCACAATTTTAAAAACCTATGTCGCCCTCAGACTGTCAAGCCAAGTTTAAGCTGTCAAAAGCTGTTCGTAGAACCCACCAAAGCCACGAGTCTTGTCATGAAGGTGAATCTCAAGAATCCAATGTCGCTTGAACCCGTCCTTTCCCACAGTATTCATTGATTTGTTGCTTCCCTCGGCGATGTAGAGTGTGATTTTATCTCGAGGAATGCGCTCATGGGGGAACGATCCCACGATGTGGCCGGCGATTGGCGCTCCAAAGTCGAACCCCTCTTCCTCGGCAGCCTTGCTCGCAATCCTATACAACTCCTCCCCAGTCATGTCTGGGTTCTCCAAGTATAGTCCTTTGACTTTGATCCAAAGTGGCTCGAGAGCATCACGCAATTTGATCTTGTGCGGGTCGTCCCCGAGGACGTAGGTTCGCCCAAAATCAGCTTCCCACTCCTCAAACACCGGTCCAAGGTCGACAACGAGGATGTCGTCTTCCTGGATGATTCGATCCGGGGGATTCTCTTCGAATGGTCGTAGCGTGTTCGGCCCGCTGCGAATGACTCGTTTATGCCAATGTGTTCTTACGCCGTGGCGTTCGGCTCCCAGCGCGTGAATGCTGTCATTCAGCTCCTTCTCACTGATACCTGGGCGGATAAGATTCCGTTCAATTTCGTGAAACAATTCAATGGCCTTTTTCTCCGCATCAACCAAAGATGCGGCGCGCTCGCTTTCGACAGACATTTTGGGGATGAATTGGATTTGATATGAACGACCCAAGAGTGGACAGATTGACGTTGACCCAGTTCACCAGTCAATCAGCGGTGACTCATTTCTCAGTGAATGCTAAGCTGACGTAACATTAACCTGCACGAGATTGGCCTCGTATAGTGGGACGGCAGTTGTGCTAACAGCATGCAGATGACGGAAAGATTTCCGATGCTCGGTTAGAGTGAGGGGAACGGCATGATAAAGCGAGATGGCGTCATTGTGCTTGTTAAAATGCTTGAGCCAGGATGAGGGCGTGTACTCTCCTAGTTTCTAAAAGGTTTGTGAGAAATTGATGTTGTAGATACAGGCACTCATTTTCTTCCAAAGATAACGCTCAGAGACCATTATGCAAAAGTGTCTAACACGACGTCTTGAACCAAACAATACTTCAACGAGTCAGTTATAGTACAACGCTACAGGCCATAACTTGATATAAAAATCCTATTCGCGTTCTCCGGTCTAGGATTCCTCACCAGAATTAGTTTGGGTTGCCTGATAGGCTTGGCCATCGTGTCTTTAATAATCAACCTCCGTAGCCCCCAGTTGTCGGCCATAGGTCACCGATAGGCCATTGTATCATCTTGCTACTAATACAACAGTACACAAATCACCATCATGACCGTAGTGCTCGGGAATCAATTTCGGCAGATGTTGGAATGAGTTCCTCGGGGGTGAGCAGACTCTCGATTTTCCCTTACCTAATTTGGAAAGTTCGGCCCCGAGATCAAACTCACCTTCCTGGCCTCGGCCCCGACCAGACTCTGGATCTTTTCTATTTGTCCCGACCCCTGAACATTATTGTACCTGCGATTTACATTTAACTTTATATAAAGCTGTAAGTGGGAGGCTCTTCTGTGTCTCCGAGCTCCAATTTAACTCAATTTCTCATCTCAACGTCGGAAGCTACACCATTTTCCCATCAAACAACTCGATCCAACTCCACTCTACGGTGCCAAATATTTTGACAATGTCTTCCAGAAAAAGCCTAGGGAGTGTAGATACCCCATCGTCCCCTCAGGTCGATAAAACGTCCATAGCCTCCCAGCCAACGACTATCGCCGACGCTGCAGGAAGTAGTGCGGACGAAAAGGCAAATCCAGCGACGGCAGCTACCTCAGATGAGACTATCTATCCCTCCGGTTTGAAGCTCGGTTTGGTTCTTACCTCCGTCTTTGTCAGCATGTTTCTTGTCTCCCTGGTCGGTAGCCATTACACCCATCCATTCGGCACGGGAGCTAAAATATCGCAGGATCGCCTGATAATTACAACCGCGATCCCAAAAATCACAGACGACTTCAACTCAGTCACCGATATTGGGTGGTACGGGTCTGCCTATCTTCTGACCACCTGCGCATTACAGCTCCTCTTTGGGAAACTATACCGTTCCTTTAAGATTAAGTACATTTTGTTGTGCAGTATCCTCCTTTTCGAGATTGGATCTGCTATATGTGGTGCCGCCCCGTCCTCAATCGTCTTTATCGTTGGTCGAGCCATTGCTGGGGTGGGGGCAGCAGGTATTCTCACAGGAGTAGTAAGTCTCATTACGTACGAAACTGTCTATGCAAACAAGCTTCGATTGCTGACGGACGATGCTGGTATCTAGATGGTCGTTATAGTTCATTCCGTCCCGTTGCACAAGCGTCCGGTATATCAAGGCATGTTTGGGGCCGTGTTTGGGCTGGCCTCCGTAATTGGCCCCCTTCTAGGTGGCGCATTTACTTCAAAATTCACTTGGAGATGGTGTTTCTTCATCAACCTTCCGCTTGGAGGAATGGCCATGGCTGTTATTCTGTTTCTGCTTGATATCCCCGATCAAGACACCAAGAAGCTGTCTACCAAAGGCAAATTGGCGCAGCTCGACTTTCCTGGCACCGCTCTGATAATCCCAGGCTGCGTGTGCTTGATCCTGGCGCTTCAGTGGGGTGGCTTGTCATATCCGGTATGTCTTGTCTGCTGTCGTGAAATGTGATTGATGCTGACTTAATCCGCAGTGGAATGACGGCCGCATCGTCGCTCTCCTAGTCATGGGGGGTGTTCTGTTGCTGGGATTTATTCTGGTACAGATCTTCCTACCAAAAACGGCCACTATTCCGCCGAAGGTCTTTCGACAGCGCAGTATCTTGGCTGGAGTTTTCTCTAGCATCTGCACTGGATCGCAGCAGATGATCTTTAGTGAGCACGAGTCTTGGGAACATCTAGGCTAGACTAACATTACTCAGTTTACTATCTCCCCGTTTGGTTCCAGGCCATCCAAGGAGTCTCGGCTGTCAACTCCGGCATCCGACTTCTTCCGCTCGTCCTCTCGATGGTCCTAGCTTCTCTTCTCACTGGACTTCTAGTTAAGCATATCGGCTACTACACGCCATTTATGATATTTGGAGTTTGCTTGATGAGCGTGGGGGCAGGACTACTGAACACCCTTCAGATAGACACAGCCGAACCCAAGTGGGTTGGTTATCAAATTCTTTATGGTTGGGGAATGGGGTCCATCATCCAGGCTCCCAATCTTGCTGCACAAACGGTTTTGCCCAAGCCAGACGTCGCCATTGGTGCATCACTCATGTTCTTCTCCCAAGTGCTGGGTGGCGCAGTGTTTGTTTCAGTTGGCCAAAACATCCTCAACAACCAGCTCGCCCAACGATTGTCAATCATTCCTAGTTTCAGCCCTGACATGATCCAGAACACCGGTGCTATTTCTTTGACCCATCTCCCCGGGTCGATCAGAACGACGGTGCTAATCGCTTATAACGAGTCACTCCGGCACGTGTTTCAGGTGGGATTGATCCTCGTTTGCCTTACTATGTTGGGAGCGCTGGCAATGGAGTGGCGAAGCGTGAAGAAGGATAAGTCTTAACTATTAAGCTCTGATTAAGTCGTTTGAGCCTTAGCCTTTGTTAATTAAGATGTCTGATATAAACGTACGATATTAGGTACTGATAGTCACAATTCATTTGTCCTCAGTCGCGTGAGGCTAATTAGTAAAGAGAAGATCTAGGCCCCTAGTAATTGTTATAGGAACGTAATGAAATTCATAGTCTTCCAGCTATTTAGGAGAGGTTATTATTGCTATTAGAGAACTATTATTATTACTTCTAGATTAAGTTTTCCTACTGTAAACAGATATATTAAGAGCCATACTAAAGAACATAGTTTTAATATAATAATAGTATCTTAATACACCTAATACTATATAGTATAAAACCTTATAGTTCTTTAATATAAGATAATACTTATATCTAAAGAGGTTACTTTTCTTCTCATCAAGAGGGGATAAAAGGGCTACCTTCTTCCTTAGATCCTTGCCGTCAACTTCAACTTTATAACCACACTGCCTTCAATCCCAACTCCTTGATCCACTACAACGTTAGCTTTCGTCATTAGATCCGCCGAAACGAGAACCATCACCATTGCCACCAAGATGCGTCGCTGTGTATGCAGTAGCGACAGTCCTAGCCATCTCAAAGTCAACAAAAATGTCCAGTAGTTCAAGTTGACATTAGTTATTATCTATCCCGCACCCTTGAATATAAGAGAGTACCACATCAGCAAGAACACTTTAAATACACAAAATGGCATTTTGAATCAATTTGACATAAATATCATAATCTCCCGTGCTAGCCGCGCCAGATAGCAGGGACTCGCTGGCCCAAGGACCCAGAGTAACCGATTGATCATTTGTACCACAAATATTACCGTCGATGCCAGAGGGGCAGTTCAGTAGGTACGTGGCTGCCGTCGCATTAACACCGAGAACCTCGGCCACGAGAGGTTGTGGGTCAAAGTTGTAAGAAAGAAGATAAGTGACGAACGAAGGCATGTTGTCAGCGAGGCAGCGGGGGCGGGTGAATCAAGTTTGACGAATCAATCAATCAGAACAAGAGAGGGGACCATGTAGTCGTAGGACGATGTTACATAGGGTCCACTAAGGCAAAGTGATCAAATGCAAAGTTTAAGTTTAAACAACTTCAGGCGACAATCGCAGTAAGGTCTCACCAAGCGAACCAAGGAATGCGCCATGATGCTAATATTGATACTCTAGCTGAGAATGATGGCCCCGGGGTGGCCACTCCATCCTCTAACGTTCTGGTCGCGCCGATTTGTGAACTGCGTATGGAGGTATTGTGGACCGCAACAATTGTAGTTGACACATACCTATATCATATCAGGGCCTCTAAACTGTCTTACAACGCAAAATGAAAAGAAAAACAAAAGCCAAGGCTGGGCAGTTATTAAGAATTCACTACTCTTATCGCAAGTAAGCAGTAGTACTAAAGAAAGAAAACCTCCACAAAGTGAGCAAAATTCAGGCCATGGTTGATTATAACGCCTCAAACGCCTGTCATACTGCCTTCAACACAAAGCGCTCACCAGCGCAAACCTAACCGTGGACATCAGAGCAAGCACATGCATAAGACATACGGTAGGGCCGGAGGTATTGTCACCAGGAGAAATCTGACTACTGGAAGCCTAAGTGTCCTTTATATCGCCATTTCCATTCTCCAAAGTCGCCTCGAGTGTTTCTTGGGTAGTACGTATAGCCTTAGGAGGCTCCGAATGTACGGCTTTGAGCAGTTCCGGGCCCGTCGTGATTGTGACCGGGGGTGGAGCAAGAAGACGATACTCCCTAAGCTCATCGGGGACGTTCATGGTCTCGGTCATCACGTCGTCCTCCAGATAAGGTCCATTCGCGGAGGTCGTGTATTCTTCAGCAATTCTCTTGTTCATTTCGCGATGAATGGGCCATGTGGGGGACGGATCGTTAGGATTCGTCGCAAAGAAGTCGAATTCACCCGTCTCGATCGCCTCGATCGCGCCCCGTGGAAAGGGTTTACTAGCCCAGGGTCCGACAGCGATGAGCAAATAGAAGTCATTGCATTCGCTCGATTTGGAGATGTGCATCATACAGTCATTAACGAGGTACTTAGTCGCCGCAGCTTCAGCACCAACAGCGTCACCGACCAACTTGCCGTCGCAAGGGGACAAGAGGACAGAAGTGAGGGTTTGCGATGGCATATTGACAGGGAGCAAAGCGCCAAGACAGTGGATGAATGGAGACCAGACTTCAAAGTATATAGAAGGAAACGAAGTTACTGGAAATACATAAAAGGGGTAGAAGCGTGAGAAATGGAAACGCGTCGGGGCCACTATTGTTGGTTGACAACCAACGTCGCATATTCAAACAGGACCAACAACGCACCAAATTTCATGTAAACAGATGTTGCAGTGGTCATATTCTATGATACGCGGACCAAATAAAGGAAAGTTGATTAAATCTAGATGATCAGTATTACGCACTTCATCTCCACAACTGGCGCATCCAGGTGTTAAGCACCAATGTGTTACCGATTACAGGAGAAGCAGGTACGAGGGTATCAGACATGGCAGAGAACAGGGCCAAGGTTACTACCATGACAAGGCCCCACTAGTGCTCTTCCTCTCAAGATCAGAAGTCTAATCTAGGCAGCTTCGTATATTCCACTATTTGCTTTATCTCGCTGTCTCAGCATGATATATACAAGGATAGATCTCCATAATATCCGTCTAGTCAAGTAGGTACTCCTCAAGGACAACCTTGCCATCGCGGATATCTTGCCCTAGATCACCCCGATACTTCATCCTAGCATGGATATAAGCCTGTCCAAGGATCTTCCATGTCGACTTATAGAGTTTCCCCTTATCTTCAGTGTCAAACCAGCTTCGAAAGCCACTATAATCTCTTCTATGTAGAACCAGGGGAACCTGGCTACCGAGCAGGATCACGACATGGTCTCCCACTTTGGTGGTCTCTGGTCCGAGTCCAAAATCCCCGTTCTCAAGCAAGAACATTCTGCGCTCTTCGCAAGCATCGTCACGGATACGGTTGTATCTAGACTGCACCGGGTCTTGCTTAATCTCCACGTGGTGACTCATCTCATAACCCGTCGTAGACGCTTCGTCTTCGAGGAACTCGTTCTTCAGCCAACCTAAGCTCCATGGTTTCTCTGAGTAGTCCTTAGTGTTCCATCCTCTCCAGTCCGCTGGCTCTACACCCCAAGCGCCGCCTGTGACAGTGTGCGCAAATTCTGCTGTCATATCTGGATTCTTCCACGGTCCTCCTACCAACGTCTCCCACTCTTTGAACAATTTAACGTAATTTGGCCGTCCAAAGCCTATCGTTAGCGCCGGCACACTGGTTCCGACCTTGACCACCTTACTGACTGTATAGCCCTCAGCCGAAATGACAGATGGTGCCTCGAAGTCCAGTCTAATACGCGCCGGGAGTTCACCAGCTGCTGAGTGACGAGGTAACTGCAACGGATAATAGTCGGGATTATCGAGCCCTCCTGTCCAGAATAAGCGCCTCTCGTGTTGTACTTCGTTTGGTTCATACATCGTATGTGACCAATCAAGGCACCAGCGAGCATTTATGTGTCTCGACATCTCAGCAAGGGCAAGCGGGAGAAGCGTTTCGTATTTAGACATAGTCGCCTTGGCAAAGGTCATCCACAAGTCCGATGGGTCCATAGCATAATCGACTGGAATTACTTCCATAGATAGGGAATCTTTCGCTTTCAACAAGCCAAGGAAGGCGTACAGCTTGTCATGGGACACGGTACACTGGCGGTAACGAAGCTTGTATGCGAGTCCGAAGAGGCCCATTGGCGGATCTTCGTATGACGCTTCTCTTATCTGGAAAACTTGTCGCAGATAGCTCGATAATGCATAATTGACCCTGATGCGCTCTCGTGTCATTTTATGGAGAAGAAACTGAGCGAATTCGAAAAATGGGATGGTGTGGGGGCCACAGCAGAGGAGGGCGGTTCTGGCGAGCACGACTTCTTGCACCGTCCAAGCACGAGACCAGTACTGTTTCAAGGTTAGCAAACAACTGGGCTCTTCGAGCTCAAGAGATCTGTACTCACGGGTCGTGCTATGATTTTGTTGAGGCATGTAATCCACTCGCCTTCGTTGTTCCAAATTTCGCTCTGACCATCTACATCAGCGCAGGATAAGAGGCTTTGAACCTGTTGAAACGCCTGTTCGGTGTGATCAAAGGCCTGGCCCACCCAAACGAGTACCCTTTCGGCGTTACGATAAATTTCTTGCATCCGCTGTACCTGAAGACTCTTTTCCTCCGCGTCGTGCTGGTTGATGCAGATAGCGTCAATCTTGGTGGTCGGGCGTCAGCGATAAGTCGGTGTGGCCGTAGAGACGCCTACCCAGAGCATCCTGCTGCTATCTGGCAGGGAAAACTGTTCCAAAGCATCGTGCAAGTCTGCTGTAACTTGAAATGGCTCCCCGTTAAGGAGCAACGTCTTGGTTTGATCGCGTTTACCCCAACAGTAGCTCAGGGCTTCGTAGGTGCATTGGTCCCAGGTGGTTTCAATCAGTTGTGCCACCACGGAAATGTGGCCGAAATTCTGTGACGGCGCGAGGCGAACAAGTCGCATGCTTCTAGGGTTGTCGCTAAGACGTATATATGTGTTAGGTAGCATATTGTGTTAAACCCGCTGTGTGGTTAAATTGTGTGAATTGTGCTTATTGCTTAATGAGAAGTATTACCTACACTAGATGTGGCGTGAATAAGATCACGTGATCTTATACTAGATTTATTACTAGAAAATATAAACTTAAGCTTTACTAAGTGCCTAAAGGGGGTTATATAACGTACTTATAGCCTTATTAATAAAAAAAATATATAAAAGCCCTTATATAAGGAAATTAAACCTTAGCTTTTAATAAAACCTTAATTACTTTATTTAATAATAAAAAAGTATTATAAAATATTAAGGCTTATATTATAATATCTTATAACGTACATGATAAGCGAGTGAGACAGACAAGCGAGTGAGCCACTATACTGTATAACTAAAAACTATTAAATTTAGAATTTTTAAAAACTATATAAAATACCTAGGGACAAAAAAAGAGTATATATAAAGATAGAACTCTTTTTAGAATCTTAAAAGAATTATTAGAGATTTTTAAAAAAATTCCTTTACATAGAAATAGCAGTTTATACAGTGTGAATTTACTTTTTTCTATACTAACTATAAAGGGATTTTTTTAAAAATCTATAAAAAATATATATTATGTTTCTTATCTTAAAAAGTAACTATATTAAGTTCCTAGACTTATAGGTCCTAAGCTATATTTTCTAAGAATTTATAAGTTAATTTTCTTTATAAGTAAATTACACTATAGGGTATTTTGGCTCACTTGCTTGTCTGGCTCACTTGCTTATTATATATGTTATCTAAATAGTTTATTATATAATATTATAATTATTATATTAAGTAAAATAAAAATAATTATATAAAGTAAGATAGTAATATATAATTAAAATAAAATATTAATATTAAAAGTAATAAATAATTAGCTTTTAAAAAAGATATAATAATATTGTTTAAAATTAGCTTAATTATATATATATAATTTAATATTTAATATTACTTTATTACTATATATATATACCTTATAAGTTAATATAATACTAAAAGTAGTTATTATTATAATACTTAAAGTATTTTTATATATTATTTCTTATTTTTTAAAGTATTTAATAGTTTTATTAAAAAGTACTTAGATTATTTACTAGTAAAGACTTATATACTTTATTAATAAATTCCCTTTAAAAAGTTTATTAATTAAGTCTTTTTATATTTTTTAATAAATGCTTAATTTAATTACTAGTAAAAGTATTTTACTTTTATTACTAAATAATATTATTATTTTTTAATAAATCTTAATATTTTTATAAACTTATATAATTTTATATTAATATTACTTATTACTTTTTATTTTTAATAACCTTATTATTTTTTATTATAAAGTAAGTTATAAATATAATATTAATAAAATAGGCTTTTAAAGTAAAAGCACTTAATTAATATTAATAAGTATATAAAATAAAATATATTAATTAAGAAAATAGCTATTATTATTTACTTATTAAGTTAGCTATACCTTTAATACTTAAATTTATATAATATTATACTTTTATTAAAAAGCCCTTATTTAAATAAAAAGTATTTACTTAATATAATATTTACTTATTTTAATACTTTTTAAAGCTAGTTATTTTAAGCTATTAATTATTTTTTAATAGCTTTTATTATTAATTTAACTACTTAAGTAATAAGCCTAATTATTTAAATTAAATTATTTTATAATAACTAGGTTTTTTATAATTAAGACTAAATTACTATAACTATTATTAAATATTATTATTTCTTTAAAGATATTATATTATATTACTTAAAGCCTTACTTATATTAATATTAATATTTATATATTAATAAAGGCTTTTTTTAATTTCTTTAAGCTATATAAGTTAGCTAACTTCTTATTTAAATAAAGATATTAAAGACTTTATAGCTATTATTTTAATATTAATATTATACTTATAGGTATAAAAGTATAATATAAGAAATTAAATAAAGCTTTTTATATTACTTTAGCTATTTTAAATAAACTTATATATTAAAAGCTATTATAAAAAT